>VXBP01003143.1:0-118044 GCA_013400115.1 Rhinopomastus cyanomelas
CCTCTTTCTCTCACTTAGTTCTTTCAAAATTACCCCGCTCATCCAGGTTGGTCTTTTTCGCTGACGACTCATCTTACGACATACAGGGATGGCCTGGCTTTGTGCTTTCAAGAATACATTCCTGAAGTATACCCAGCTCTCCTGGACCCCCTTTTCACAAAGGGCTGCCTCCCAAGGAACTTTCCCAATCAATTCCTTGAACAAACCAAAATCTGCCCTAANACCCACCAGGTCTACCCTATTTGCAAATAGCAGATCAAGAAAAGCCTCACCCCTGGTAGGTTCACCGACCAATTGTGACAAGAAACAGTCCTCAACACACTCTACGAACCTTCTAGACTGCCTCCTCACTGCTGTGTTACGTTCCCAGCAAATATCTGGGAGATTGAAGTCGCCTAAGAGGATTGGGGCGGGTGATTGTGAGATGTCCTCCAGTTGTTTGTAGAATATTTGATCAACCTCGTCATCCTGATGGGGTGGTCTGTAACACACTCCAAGCACAATGTTGACCTTGTTAGCTAACCCTGTAATCTGAACCCACAGGCTCTCTACTCTGTCATCCCTGATCTCAAGTTCCGTGACTTCCAGAACTACAGCAACATACAGGGCCACCCCCCCACCCCTTCTGCCTTGCCTGTCTCTCCTGAATAGTGTATACCCATCCAATCCAATGCTCCAGTCACATGATTCATCCCACCACGTTTCAGTGATGGCAGTTATGTCATAGGATCATAGGATCATAGGATGTTAGGGGTTGGAAGGGACCCAAGACATCATCAAGTCCAACCCCCCTGCTGGAGCAGGACAAAACTAACACAGATCACAGAGGAACGCATCCAGGCGGGCCTTGAAAGTCCCCAGAGAAGGAGACTCCACGACCCCCCGGGCAGTCTGTTCCAGTGCTCTGTGACCCTCACAGTAAAGAAGTTCCCCCTTGTGTCATACCTTTCCTGTTGAATATTGTACGAATATATAAGTAAACATAATCATTCCCAAAAGAACTTACACCAACATTAACTAGGGACCTTTTGCATATGACATGGAGTTGATAGTCGACAAACTACACAGTGGATAATGTTGTATGCAGCCATGGAGAGGGATGTATTTTATACTACCTGACCACCACAGAGGTTTACAGTTCCTTTCTCAGATGTTGGAGTGTAGTGCAGGGGAAAGGGACTTGGGGGTCCTGGTGGACAACAAGATGACTATGAGCCAGCAATGTGCTCTTGTGGCCAAGAGGGCCAACGGCTTCCTGCGGTGGATTACAAGAGGGGTGGTTAGCAGATCAAGAGAGGTTCTTCTCCCCCTCTACTCTGCCCTGGTAAGACCACACCTGGAGTATTGTGTCCAGTTCTGGGCTCCTCAGTTCAAGAGGGATGTGGAGCTGCCGGAGAGAGTTCAGCGTAGGGCAACAAAGATGATAAAAGAGGTGGAACACCTCCCTTATGAGGAGAGGCTGAGGGAGCTGGGTCTCTTTAGCTTGGAGAAGAGGAGACTGAGGGGTGACCTCATTAATGTCTACAAATATTTGAGGGGTGGGTGTCAGGAGGATGGCACTGGGCTGTTCTCGGTGTCATGTAGTGATAGGACAAGGGGCAATGGTTGTAAGCTGGAACATAGGAGGTTCCACATCAACCTGAGAAGGAACTTCTTCATGGTGAGGGTGACGGAACACTGGAACAGGCTGCCCAGGGGGGTTGTGCAGTCTCCCTCACTGGAGATATTCAAGACCCGCCTGGATGTGTTCCTGTGTGACTTGGTCTAGGTGATCCTGCTGTGTCAGGCAGATTGGACTAGATGATCTTTCGAGGTCCCTTCCAATCCATAGTGATTCTATGATTCTATGATTAATTCAGATTCTATCATGTCCTAAATGCAATACTCTAAGTATAGACAACAGGTAAGTATTTAGCTCATTTGTCAAGGGGAACTGGGCAATACATCTCAGGTTGCAAGGCGAGAATGGACAAGAAATGCAAATAGAAGCACAGAGCACGTTAGTGTGCTTCCTACCTGCTACAGGACTCAAGTAACAGTTAAATTTCAGGTTCTATGTTATTTTTAAGCACCTTCTCAGTCATCATTAAATGTTAAAGGGATCTTGTATCTTTTGGAAAGGGTACAGTTGAAGATCCTGGCCGGTTCCAAAGCTTCCCAAAATAGAAATCCTCACGTGTAAATGGCCAATATAGGATTTCAAACATATTTTATATAAATAATTCTGGTAGGAACTCTGGACTAAAATCATTCTGATGGCTTGGGTACAAGTGCACTGTTGGTCTATGAACCTGCAGCCACTGCAGAGTGATCACACTAATCTGAACACAATTCCAATGGCAGCTGACAAAGAAATGAACACCAGACCAGTCAGCTCAGGCCCATCCAGCTCTCCCGCTGCATTTGATATTATCACTTTAAAATCCAGAAAGAACTCTTCTACTTAAATACAGTCTTGAAACCAAGGTGTACACTGTGTTCTCAGGAGCAGTCACACACTATTAAACACAAGAAGCAAATTACGAGCGAGAGCTTTGGATACGGGTGAAACACGCAGACACCTCCAGAACATTCACCGTGATTACAGCAAACGCCATCGTTCGCTTTTCCTTTGAATTGATGTTAACACATAAAGCATTTTACTTGTCTCTGTTTACCAGGAGAATATAAATACTGCATAAACTACATTTTCTTGCCAGTTTAGCTTTGTCTGCAGGATGGCAGTTCTAACTACTCCTGTACTTTCAAAGGGCTGAACAGGACCGATGTGGGATGCTGTAAATATGTGAAATGTGTTTTTCATGAAGTATTTGAGAAACCCTTAAATGTCTCAGCCTGAGCCTGCTCAAAGATCTGCAGCACCACTCCACAGGATTTGTCTCCAAGAAGAATGTTGTGAAATACCTGAAGCGCAGTGGGAGCCTACATCCTAGTCCACCTGAATATCAGCTTCCTGAGGGATTTTTAAAGCCACCTTCCCTGGGTTGAGGGCCATAAAAGCACTCAGGTCTTTCTGAGGTGCTAATGCACTGATAGGCATTTCAGCAAGCCCCTGCTTAGGCTTTTTCATGTGTTCCAGCTTCTCTATTTTTGCCCACAGATGACTCTCTTGTTCACGTGTTGAGCAGCTGTTCGGAGCTCTGCAGACTCCCTCCAACGACCCAGCTGCCCCACTCCTTGTTGCCCTAACACCAAACCCTCTAGTGCTGGGACCCTAGTGGGTCTTTCCTGTCATGGTTTTATCACATCACAGGAAGTGCAGCATAGGTTAGGCAGTGCTCTGTTAACACCTATAGCACCTAAGAGCTTTGCACACAGCCAGTGGGGGAAAGTCCATCTGCAAACCTTCAAGACTTGCCAGCATGGCTTGGTGGGCTCCTTGTGGATATTCTTGGAAAGCAAGAAGCCTGCAGTGATGCTGCAGGGGAAGCATCTTGTGTCCTGTTTAGTGAGGATAGAAGAAAGCCCTGTCCTTAGTCTCCCACCAGGCAAGTGTAGGGACTTTTGCCAATTCAGCATGAGCTGATCAACACTTAACTGTTCCAATCTGCCTATGATGAGCTGCCTCTGCCTCCAGAGCGGTGAGCTGCCTGCAGACCTACCATTATGACCTGTGGACTCTGAGGAAACTACAACAGCTTCCGCTGTGTTTGTGCAAAGCCTGTCAAAGAAATGACAGCACAACATCAAAACGCCCCTTTTGGGCAGTCCAAGAATTAATCTCCCTGGGTGCTTCTGCTGTGCTTGAGCACCCTGATTCTGGTTTCCAAAGTCACACGGAAGCAGAACAGCGACATGTTATACTCTGTCTAATACAAACTCGGCTGTGCTCCATAGATTACTGAATGAAATCCTATCATCAAGAACCACCACACAGTGAGCAACATCTGGAAAAAGGTTATAGTGCAATTTTGGTTATTTTTATAGGAGAAGAGAAAACTGCAAATGGTAGAAGGTATAAGGGGGAATTCTGGCAGACTGTAGATTGTCAGGGACTCTCTTTCCAGCTGAGGCAAACTTGATAATAAAACACACAATCACCTCAAAGCTCAAACAGCAGCAGAAGCAAGGAAGCCCCCATGGAGAGCTCACACGCAACATGGGCTTTCGAAATGGCAGCTCCCCACAGGTAAGAAGCAGGCTGGATGCTTTGGACAACGTCTGAAAACATTTAAAGGATCAAGGGATAGCCTTGAGTAAGAGAGTCCTTTTCTCGTTTCTTAGGGGGAGGTTTTCCTTGCCTTGTGCATTAAACAAAAGAGAGAGCAACCCCACAAGCATCCCCCTCAACAAGGGAGCGTGTGCTCTTAGGAGAATAAAGTAAAGATGTTTAGAAAACGAAAACAAATGAGACAGGAGGAATTCTAGGGACAAAATGTTCTTGACTGGCTGTGTCGAAAAAAAAAATTCAAGAGCTGCAAACCAGCAGCCCCTGTTATTTGCAAACACGTACTGAGGAGGCTGAGAATAGATGCACTGACAGCTGCAGACTAATTGATAAGGGAGCTGCCTAACAGGTTGTCAGGCTGCTGTGTGGCGGCAGTCCAGGCCACGTTGCTGGAGGCACAATGTTAGAAGCCTTGACAAACCTTTACTAAAAATAAATAAAAAAATGTTGCAGGGCAGGGGGAAATATGGCTCCAAGTGACTGCTTGCAAAATTGTGTTAGATCTCGAGGAAAGAGAAAAGTAAGCGGCAAAATGTGTGCGAGTGCCCCGGGGCCTGCAGGACAGAGCAGGCAGCCTGCCAAGGCTCTCCAGGACTGCGCTGGCTCCGGGTGAGAGCACAAAAATAACTACCCGATCAGCAAGGAGCACAGTCAGGAGAGCTGAGAAGCTGCACCAGAAAACCGCATTTGATGTCTAGAGATGGACTTGTTTAACGGTAGGAAGAAGGCGGCGGGGCAGCCCATGACCTTTTCTTTCACTCAGCAAGGAAAGGATATGTGCAATCTTTCTCAGCCGGTGGGGATGGGAGCGCTGTGAGAAAGTGCCCCAGCCCGCACCATGCCGCACAATCCTCAGGTCACATTTGGATTCTTTGAATGCATTCAACTGGGACAGACAGCTTGGAAGAATCTTTGGGTCTTGAGCTCTCGAGACAGAAACGGAGCCAAGCAAGCTGCTGAGCAGACAGGTGAACAAGGGAAAACTAAAGCAGAGGGAGGGGAGGGGAGAAAAGAGAAGCCATATGGGTGAAAGCCTGTCAGGACTGTGAAGACTGCTCTCTTTGAAGGAGATCCAACCTTGGTAAAGCTTTTTTTTCTTTGTGGGAGGGAAAAAGTCCTGTGATGGTAACACCTACCACTGCAGGCAGCACTTAGGGAAGGAATATGACTGTGTGTGCACGCACAGAGGGATTTTCTAGCTCTACAGACGAGTAAGATCAGTGCCTGCACACAGCCCTTCCACAGCAAGGGGCACAGAGCAGAAAAAGCAAAGCACTGGCTGCACAGCCTGTCTTCAGCTGCTGTCCAGCTCTCCTCACTAGCTTGGGGTTAATGCACTTGACACTTCGCTGTCAACCTCCGGTCAATGGTGAAGATGATCAGCAAATTAACATATTCAAAATCCATCCCTAATAATACGTCCTTAACCTCTACAGAAAGGAACTTCACAGTGAGCACTTTCCCTCACGCTGTCCCACCACAACATTAGTTTCTGTCTCTGAGACAAGGGGCTTGTGAAACACCACAAACAGCATTGTCCTGAACGAACCCAGCAACTCTACGTAACAGATAGACTCACAGACCTCCGTGTCCTCACATGCTGTGAAACAAAAGCTAAATGCACTCAGGAACCCTTTGCTGGTCTCTTCTTCATGGAGAAGTGACATTAGGTCTTTATGACCCCTGAATCAAAACTCAGAGAGCACTTTTTCCCACAGCAACATCTAGAAGTCTATCACAGGGCCACCATGAAAATTAATGGAGCAGCCACATGGCTAACAGCCCTTTAGGGTACTTTCAATCTATGCTCCTCAGCGCATAGCAAATCCGTGGGCAGCTTCTGCACAATGAGACAATTACTCACAAGCCAGGGCAGTCTGGATGAGGAGAGTTTGTTGCAGCCAAGGGTGCTGCTCCACGAGTGAAAGCCTGCCAGAAACGGGTTTCAGTGGTGGGTTTCTGAAACATTCTCTGGTATCCCAGCGTGCCCCTCACAATCTCCCCTTGGACAGCCACCATGAGCAGACACTTTTTTATGAAGTAAGTTCAGCAACATGGTTTCCAGTATAAGAAACGGAGAATAACACACAAGAAATTCAAGACAGGGATCACAAAACACCAAGTCACCAATAAAGGGAATCAAAATTCTCAAGAGACACGAGTACACACACACACCCAGCATGTGCACGCACACAGATCTAAGCCGTTCTGATGCCCACAGAGGGAGGTGAGCCCGTAAGGGCATCCAGGCTTTACAACCAAGCAAAACTGGATTGTGCACGTTCTGAGAGCATCACATGAACAAAATTGAATCACCCAAAACTGCTGTCCATTCATCGATCTGGCTTAATATATTAGTTACCCCATCTCTTATTCTCATATTGATATCCCAGTCCCTGGTCTGTCGTGACTGAAAAATCCCATTAAGCCTTCTGCATCATGAGGCCCAGCACTCAACATGGTTCAAGGTGCTGTGTCGGAGAAAAGGCTGTAGATAAAGCCACTGGCTTGGTTTCGCTTATGAGATAAACTCCCCAAAGAGTACACTTGCATCACATTACTGCTGAGAGGAGAATTACTGCCTGTGCTGGAAACCAAGCATCTCAATTTCTCACACAGAAATGTTTTGCCCCCTCTAAAAGACCCTGACCCAGACTGGGTGAAATTTAGAAGCACGATCCCCTTATTGGCTTTAATAGAAGCAGGATCGAGCTCTATAATCAGCTTTTATTTAAGGCAGACATGCTCTTTTGTTCCATGTTTTTGTAACTCCACTAGACCTTAGGAAGCATTAACCTGTTCTGAATTCACAACATCACTCCTTAAAGAGTGGACTCTCACCCTCGAGACTAAGGACACTGAGACACTGACCTCCTGCATCCAACGATTTTGATCACGAGTTTGCATCCCAGAACCACAGGTCACGTTTAGATCTCAGCTCGGTATATGAGCACATAGCAGGAGTGAGGAATGATTTTTGAGGGCACCAGAGTCAAATGCTCCATGCTGATAGAGAGAGAGGTATGGTTACTGAATGCAAAGGAGCTGCCGCTTCCCTACAGTCAGCCCACTCCAGCAGAAACCTCTGCAGGAAATAATGTTGAATCCTTTCCTTACTGAGCAAACGCACCAGCAGATCTTGCTCATTGACAGGGAGCAAGAGATGGAAGATAGCAGAGCACAGGAACAGTCAATGCAGTTTGGAGCTTTACAAGAAAAACAGTTTTCTGCTTTTCAAAGGAACAAACTAGTGAGCCCGTTTCCCCAGACAGCAAAACCAGGATTTTTGAAATCCCATGTATTGTGTCACCCCAAGAAGCCCATCTGGACACAGTGTTCAAAATTCAGAAAGCGATCCACAGCCGCACACTTCAACAAACCACAATGAATGTCAGCAAAGAAGGGAACATCTGAGCTTCCTCCCTTGTCGGAGCATCAAGCCTGGCCAAAGGCTGCAGGTGCCTTCAGCAGGGCTTCAGCACCCAAAATGGCACAGCCTTTTTGTGCAGTTACTTGAACTTTAGAACCCAGATTGAATTTGTAACTCAAACTTGAGTGATTGGACTTTCAGTTACCATTATTCAAGGCTGGCATACTGCAGGCATCAGGACCACAGGTCAAGGCCATTTGTTGACCGGTCCTGATGCTCTCTAACATAGCAACAGAATTGCCCAAGAACATCCTCTCTGCAATTTGAGAACTGCAATCATCAACATCCCTTTAGCACTTTCCTTCTGCTACGACAGTGAAACTCCTCTCTGTGGAATACTACCCAGGGCAAACCTGTGCCAAGATCTCCCAGAGCTGCAGTGCCTTACATCCCCACCATCCGTGCCAAGCATATTTCCAGCATTAAAACCAAATTCCAGCACAGATGACAAGAGGAACTAAAACTTCCAATTCCCTACTATGAAAACCCTACACAGCCCTCTGTAGTCTCAGTGACTGTTGTGGGGAGGTAACACACCACACAATTAACTGCTTATGACAGGTGGTGATTTCAGGCACCACTTGGAGTAGGTGAAGGAAGGGCAAGAAAGTGACAGAGCATAACATGGCTACCATATCCTACAACATCACTAGCACAGTGCTGTCCTTCTGTCCTTTTAGCATTTTTCATTATCAGTTCCTCAGGCTTTGCTGAAGAAAAATGACTGCAAAAGCAAATCCCCACTGACCATCATAAACACTTCCAGGTTACTCCTGCTTTCTTCTGCCAAAGGGGCAGGAGCTGTGTACCACCAAGAAAAGAGAAGTCCCAGGTGCAGCCTTGACAGCCAGGCACCCCAAACAGCTGCCACTCTCTCTTCATACCCCTAAAATAGCCTCAAGAAGATGCTGGGCAGTACTGGATCACACCCTTTCTTCATTACTCTACAGTCCTGGATGCAGTAAGTAGAAGCTGTATATTGTCCATCTGCATTTTGGCACTAACTGCAGGTATGAAGTCAAAGAGCTTTTGTTTGGCTTCTGTTCCCCACACCCCAATTAGTTGTTTCATTAATCACATGCACAACAGTTGTTTTGTCAGAAAGAAAAATGTTTTTACTGTCTGACAATTCAAATAAAGACTTGGCTAGTCCTCAAAGCTGTGGCAAACAGGCAGGTCACAACAGCTCCTGGGGAACCTTTAATACTTGAGTGCTGTCAGGAAGTCAGGCCTCACCTGAATTAGCCAGTACTGGAACTCTCACTGTTCAAAAGGTCCAGCTAGGAAGTGTCTTGTTCACAAGGGCTGCAAAAGCAGCTATAATCAGTTGGTTGTGAAAGTTCAAGAGCCTCGCAGGAAAATACGCATGAAGCGTGTGTGCTAAACACCACTTGGTACCATTTGGGTCTTAAAAGACACACCTAGGACACCAGTAATGACCAAGCTGTTGCTATTATTATTTACTGAAAGCAAACACTGATATGAGACAAAGGTAAGATGCATTCCTTGCCCCAGTAAGCTGCAAAGACTCAATCACTTGTCTTCGCTCAACAAGTCAAAGAACAAGTGAAAAATGACTGACACTTCCTGGAGACCACCATAGAAAAACTCGGTGCAAAGCTGCAAAAAGTTAGATGTTCCAATGATATGTCCAACAGTTTAAGCTGGAACGTAGGAGGTTCCACATATGTGAGAAGGAACTTTGCCATGGGTGACAGAGCACTGGAATGGGCTGCCCACGGGAGTTGTGGAGTCTCCTTCTCTAGAGACATTTAAAACTCATCTGGACTCATGTTCTTGTGCAACTGCATCGAAGGGATCCTGCTGTGGTGGGGCAATTGGACTCAATGATCCTTCAAGGTCTCTTCCAATCCCTAGTGTTCTATGACTCTACCATAACTTTCAGTGTGCAGTAATTGTAACCAGCTAGATGTAACCTGATGGGAAAGAACGAGGCACTGACAAACAAGCCTAAAACTTCATGAGAAGCCAGACTCTAGCCCCAGGCAATATGGCTGCTCCAGCTTTTAAACCTCCATAAGCCTTTGTGATGGTCCAAGTTGACTGACAGAGAAGAGTGCTCCTAAATTAGACATTAGACTGTAGGAGAAGGGCAGTGATAACCACAATCAGCCGTTGCTTGTGCTTGGCCCTGTTTCAGCACAATCAGCACACACAGGAGGAGCACAGAGGGGCAGCACAGAACAGATGCCTAAGAAACTGAGGTCCCTTCTGCATGGCCTTGGCAAAGCTTTCTGTCCCTGTACGTGTTTCAAACCCCACTGGCAAACAAGGGCAAACCTGAAGGGAAAGTGTTGTGTGAGCAAAGCATCATTCTGAAGGTGTCCTACAGTGGGAAGCAGATTGTAACCTACAAATTCATTTCTGTTTCAAACATTTCTGTTTTTCCCTGTCTAGCATAACAATGCGATTACGGATCACCACCCCAGCACACAGTATCACAGTATCACAGTATCACAGTAATGACAAGGTTGGAAAAGACCTTCAAGATCATCCAGTCCAACCTAAATCCAAAAAACCCAGTACTCCTAACATCTAACATCTAGATCATGCGACTCAGAACCTCATTCAGCCTAACCTTGAACACCTCCAGGGGTGGTGACTCAGCCACCTCTGTGGGCAGCCCATTCCAAAACCGGATCACTCCATCACATCCAACATGCTCCATCATTCTATATTACAGAAGGAACTTCCTATGTATAGGATGACAATTCAGTCACAACTCTCTAAAAACTACAACTGCACTTCCCAGACAGACTCCCAAATAAAAAAAACCTGTTTATAATTGAAATTACTTTCTCCACACGTGTCAATTCACTTAATCCTGTGTACAATTCAGCAGCTTTAAACTTCCTGCGCGTTTCCAGTTCTGCAGGACCACCCTTTTAGCTACCGAGTTTGGTCTTAATAGAAATTTTCCCTGTGGTTCATTTATATTCGAGAGACTATTCAGGTCACCCAGTGCAAATATGTTTGGATCACCAGCGATGTCATTGTCCAGAATCACATTCACTCTATTTCCTCCATTCCCAGAACAAATTTACTAGGTGTGGGGTGCTGAAAAAAGCTCGTATTCTCATTCATCTCCAATTTAACCGAAGAAGCAAAACAGAAAATAAATGGAGCCTGATTTGCATGAAATTGTGCATTCTGTATCCTAATGTTGAACAAGAGCACAGACATTCTTTGAGTTCTGTCATGTCTGGTATCTATATTTAATTCATCTCCTCGTCACCTTCTGTTGAATTAAGGGAACGATACAGCAAGGTTTCCATAACTTAGTACTTGCTGCATTATCTGGCTACTAACCCCATGCTAACCCCGTGCTAACCATAACCCCTTCCTTCTACATGTGGAGGCTCTCAATACTTAAATCCTTAACAGCCAAATCCAGCGTAACCTGCTGCGGGACCCACAGAAAGGGAGAAAGGAAGGAAACACATCCTCCCTGTTGCCTTCCCAGCTGCGAGCAGCATTCTTTGTATTTTGCAGCTCCTGCTTCAAACACAGGACATGGTGCCCCTTTGCTCTTGGGTGCACTTTGATCCCGCAGGCTGAGCAGTCCTTGCTCCGACACTTCCAAGCTCTGCTAGAGAGGTAGCCCGGGTCGAGCCTGTCTCCGGGATCTGCCAAGTGACAGATCAAAGCCAGAAAATTGCAGTTGTTTCCAAAGCTCTTCCTGCAGTTAACACTTTGCACTCCCTCTCCGGGCACCCAAGAGGCTCTGCAAAACCTGGAGCCTGATGTCCTGTGGGAGAGGCAGCACAAAACAGACCCCTAAGAGCCCAACAAATATTCCATATGCCAAGTCATAGGGAATTAGCTCCCTTGTTCTCTTGAAGAAGACAAAGGAAATGCAAGAGGACCTGGAAGCGAGGCTGCGTGTACCCCCTACTCCTCACCCTGCCCCTTGCAGGCAGTTTTTACAGCAGCTGGGGAAGTGCAGGAGCCTGCGTTTGGAGCTCTATGAAGAAGTCAGTGGGAACCTTTCCAGCCTCTGGGGCCTTACTGAGAATTGCTGAGGCTGAGTTTGTGCTTCCTTAAGGCTGCAGGGAGAGGCTGAGTGGTGGGCTACAAGCTGGACTGAAGCTGCTGTTAGAGGAGGCGAAGGACACATAGCACAGAACTATTCTCAATGCTGAGAAAATAACAATTTATGTTTTTTAAAAGAACCTTTCCAAGCAGTTTTTTTTCAACTCTAAAGAGCAGCTGCAGCTGGAGTGGTGCCAATGGTGCAGACGCAGGCGGACCATGACAACAGCTTGGGGTATTGAGGGCTTTAAAACCTGAAGAGTTGGAGGGGAGTCAATATTGTCTTTTCCAGCCCTTTAACCCTTAAGATGCTGCCATGAGACATATTTTCAGAGCCCAGATATCAGGATTGTTCCCTGGTCCCAAGCATGAGCTGAGGACTGCTTTCTGACACAGGCAGCACAGGTTCCACCCCAGTACAGGCAGCACAGCTCTTCATCTTGCTCAGACAGATAACCTGAACACCACACAAATCTCGGAGCACAGGCTGTTCAGATGCAGCATCAAAAATGGAGTGGAATAGCTTTACAGCATCTCTCTAAATGTATTAATTTGCTGTAGCAGTCCTGGGCTAGACACCCCCATCGTTTCTGTTCCATTGTAACACGCTGGATGAGAAGGTGGCCACCAGTGCCAGGTGGCAAATTTCTGTGGCCTATCAGGATGAAAACAGCTGTATAAAGGTAAAAAGGCCCATAATCACAAATGTCTGCAATCTTCAGATAAAGGCATTCAGAGAATAACACAACTTGCTTAAATAACATGACTGTGATTTAAAAATGCAGGCTTTCTTCACCTGGCAGTGCTGTAAACTGCTGGGCAAACTTTATTCAAAGGCAATCTGCTCTCTGTGGGTCCATTCATTTGAAAAAATCCCTTACTATGCTTGAGTATCTTGAGTTCATGTCTCACAGAACGAAAGCCTACGGAGACAATCCTCAGCAGTAGCCACACAGGAGGAGCAGCCCTGCGAGCCCTGCAGCCAGCACAGCACAGAGAGGTTTCAGGGACACATTACTTAAGTCACTCCATGCAAAGGTAGAGTGACATTATGCAGTGTTGTCACTCAAAACCTCTCCCACACCAGGGAACAAGGTTGCACCAGCACAAAGTGCTTCTGGTCTGTCTGGGCTTTGGTGAAGAGTTTGATTCTAATTTTCCTCCTGCAGTCAAACAAGAATGGCATCTCCTGCACCTCTTCCTCTGCTTGGAAGTTGCTGCTGAAACCCCAACTGCTCGTTCCTGACACGTAGGGAGGAGAAGGACAATGAGGGGAGTACCTAGAGAGCTGGCAGAGAAGTACAGCAAGAGAAAAATCAAAGCAAGAGTAGACAGAGCAAGTGTTCAGAGCAAAGGAAGGCCTATTGGCACAAACTTGCAAAGACAGTGGTCGGTAAGCCAGTGAATCAGGCGCTGAAGGAGTCACTAACGGGGACTGGATATGTTGTTTTAAGACAACAGCTTTGCGTGTTCAACACATGCAATGCAAGGCACTAAAAAATGAGTCTTCTACAGGTGGCTTTGCAAACTCCAAGGGAAGCAGCAGAGTTCTGCTGGATAGAGTGCTGAGGAAGCAAAGGGATTGAACAGACTGAACAAAGTGAAAGGGCAGGGGGTGGAAGAGAAGGAGACAGATGAGGAAGGAAATGCTATTTTGTAGTGCAATACCATACTTTGCTGGGTCGCAGCCAGCATCTGACTGCACCTTAGACTCTTACTTCCCATTCTCTCCCAGCTGGATAGATAATTGCCTGACTGTAGAATTATATTAATCATTTTTATGTCTATGATTTCCAATGCCAGCACAAGGAGGGCTGTTAGGCAAAGCTGTCTCACCATAGGCTACAAGAACAGAAACAGGACCCCTGTCCCTTCCTGTATTTGAGATCAGTCTCTAAGAAAAGCACAGGAAACATCAGGAATTCCCACGGATCGATGGGGTAAGATATTCCTGTGGTTTCAAGCACATATATGCATTGTATTCCTTCCCCAAGCCCTTCATATGCAGCCTGATTTATTAGCCTTAGTCAGCATTCTGTCTAGTAGACCTGCCAGAAAAGCACAGTGGGATGAAACATCTGGTACATTTGCTCAAAGCCTATTATGAAATGTCTCCAAGTTCCAGTGAAGAGTAAACAAGTCACTGTCCTTACAAGGCAATTCACTTTGCTGTCAGGAAACAGTGGCACTGAGCCATAGGCATCAGTCCTCTTCTTGGGGCTGTCAAGGGGGAATAGCTCCAGTTGTGAGCCATGCCAGGACAGGTAGAAGATTGTTTATATCACTGCTGGGTCCATGAAATTTGATCTGTTCACCAGTGTCTGCTGTCTCATGGCCACGTAATGATGTTCACTCATGTTTAGGAGCACCCAGGAGGTGCACAGAGAGTACAGGACAGTAGGCTTACATCTTTCCAGCAAGGCAGGGTGGTAGAGACTCCCAGTCCAGCCAGCAGTGGCTCCAGATCCACATGCACATTAGCACTGCATGGGCACAGGCCTTTGCAGAGGCAGCCTGGGGATTGCTGACACAGCACAACAAAGCACAGTGCCTTGGAGACGGGACCAAGCAGGAAAAGGCAACCTGTGGTGGTAGACAGGTACAGCCTGATGAGCTGCCATCAGGCAAAGCAGGCACTCCACGAATGCTCTGCATTACATTTCCTCAGCCTAGCTCTGCACTTATATAAATCCATTGGCCCCAAACTCCCACATTATCTTCCCATATAGGGCAGGGGCCAAAGGCCATTATTTCAACCTCTAAATTGGAACAGCACCTGTAGAGAAGCTGCTTTTAGTTTCTGCAGGTGAATTCCAGCCCTCCTCCATCGCTTGGGCTGTTTGTGGAGAGAGGTGACTGTCCCCCACCAAAGGGCTCTGCAGCAGTGGTTTAATTTCTGCATAAATCATTCCTCTCTTGCCATCAGCAGTTTTAATGAGTGAATGTGCTGCAGGAAAAGAATCCGCTGGTGGGTCAAACGACAGCCCTTGACTGTATTCATCAACAGGGGATATGTTCTAATTGGTGAGGAGCCCTTAAAGAGCCACCTGACTAGCCTACGTACCTGTGGTGCACAAGATATTTGAGACAGATTTAGCTGGAAAAGGGCAGATCAAAAGGATTCTGAGCACATGATAGATCATTAGAGAAAACAGAACCGCACTACGAGCTGGCTCATCTGTGAAGGAGCAGACAGGTGGTGCATTCAGGGCGGGTTGGGCCCTGAGTGATGGCACAGCAGAGAATATGCTTATCTGGGCACTCCACACCACACAGTCGGCGGTCAACACATTCCTACGGGTGCTGGTTCCAGCCATTTGAAACTGATTTTCCATGTGTGCCAGTTCTCATGTTACACTGTGCCAGGCTGCTGGAGCTTGGACACTGAGTGAGGCAAATCCCTGACACCCCCTTCAGCTCGGGGTGACTTCAGGACAACACAAAGTACTTGGCAGAAAATAAGATAAGACATAAAGTGAAAAAACAAACCAATTAGAAGTGCGGTCAGAGCTGGAATCTCGCTGGGAATGTGTGATACAACTGGAGAAGCTTTAAACAGTGCTGCAGACTGTAACGTGGCTGCCAAAAGGAAAGCAACTGTCAGAGCAGGGAACTTTTTCCAGGCCAGGGCTGGTCCTGAAGAAGATGACATTTTTCACAGTTCTCATTTAGACTGGGCAAAGAAGGCTGAGTGGGGAGAGGTAACAGAGACGGGAGCAGAGCCACAACCCCAGAAGATTAAAACATCTCAGAGACATGTTTAGAAACAGTCTGCAAAAGAGGCTTCTGGCAGCACAGAGACATTTTGGACCAATCTAAGAGCAAGGCACCAGTCTCAGCTGCAAGCAGCACTTCTGAGAGAGCTGTTTGAACCTGCCAGGCAGAGGGAGTCAGTCCAGACCACAACTGATGGGGACATGACTGTCATCTTCAGCTACAAGCAGGGGAGAGAATATAACTGCCACCAAAAAAAAGGGGGAGGACTGGAAGTGAAAAGGTGCAAGGAACTCATAGCTGGAGCTGCCCGAAAAACAACATATGAAGCTGTGGACAATGGCTGCCATCTGGAGAAGAGGCACCAGAATGTCAAGGAACAGATTTGAGCAAGATCACAGCACAGAAATCACAGCAGTGCCAGAAACAGTTACTCCAGCAATGAAAGAACCACAGATAAAAAGTAAATGAGTAAAAATTCTTCCCATTTCCCAAGCTAATCCCTGCTGTGGGAGGATGTGAACTGCATGCTTGAATAAATAATGAACTGGGGAAGGAGGGAAGGAGGGAAGGAGGGAAGGAGGGAGGGAGGGAGGGAAGGAAGGGCATGCAATAAACAGTATCAGGGGGAAGAGTGCTCAGTCCAGTGTTAAACATACGCCAGCCAAGGGCCTGGTCTCCACAGGGTGAATCAAATGTGGAGGTAGGGGAGCAGAGCTGCTGGGGAAATCTGCGTGGGGCTGGCAGAACCTCCAGAGCTCTGCCTGCCAGAAAAAGAGTCAAAAGTGGGATGAGACAGATAACAAAGCCATTGCAGACTGTCTCTGGAGGGAAGCGCCAGGACTGGAGGCACACTGGTCAGTCAGTATACAAACTAGACGGAAAGCTTTTACTTCTCAACATAACTAAAGTCACCACAAAGTTAATATCAAGTTTTATAAAACCTTGTTCATTTCACATTCTAGTGAATGGTGTTTCAAATTGGGTTTTTCCCCACCAAAAAAATAAATCTAATTTTCTGTAAGAAAATAGGTAGCAGCTGCTGCATCTGCCATCATCCGGCACTTGACCAATGAGTAACACAGACAGAGTGCATGTTTGAAGTGCTAAAAATAAACAAAGGGTTACAGCCTTGTTCACAATAGCACAGTTCTTCTCCCCCAAGCCACGCTAACAGAGCAGATCCGGCCTGTCACCTACTTGCTCGTTCTGATTTGGCACAAGGCAGCTGCAGTGCACTGCTCTGGGCAGTCTGCAGGAGCCTCCTTGCCTCTGTTCCTCCTCTTCACCTGTCTGCCCTGTTAGGAAAAGAGGCCACAACTTAAACCAGCAGAAAGAGTAAAGACTCATAGAATCATCCAGGTTGGAAAAGTACTTCAAGACTGTCAAGTCCAACCGTCTGCCCTACAACCCCCAAACTCTAAACCACCTCCTGGAACACCTTGTCTTCCTGTTTGTTGAACGGTGCCTCCATCCCCTCCCTGGGCAGCCTGTGCCGGGGCTTTCCCACTCTTTCTAGGAAGAAGTTTCTCCTGAGATCCAATCTGAACCTCCCCTGGCACAACTTAACCTGATTTCCTCTTGTCCTCTCGCTAGTCACAGGCTGTCAGAGGTCTCCTTCCCAGAGCTCACGCAATTAACTTTGATCCAATGTGCCAGCAGAAATCCAACCTCTTCCAGGTTCAGAGACAAAAAAACACAGTGAAGAAGAGAAAGTCCTTTTCTACTCTGGATGAGCTTTGGCCACATCTGGGACATTGCTCAGGAGCCCAGCAATGAGAGAGCAACCCCTTTGAGCGTCTGGCCACGGGCTGCCATGAGGGGCAAGAAAACACAGAGGCAGGAGAGACAACTGAAGGGATGGGCAAGCTGCATTTACTCTTCTCTGTGCTTTGTCAAACTATCTTTGCCTTGTTCTTCATCATTTTCTCCCCCTTTCCTTTATGACTTAGAAGCATCAAGGCTTGAACACGAGGGGAGAATATTTTAAAATGCTTTAGGGATATAATCAATATAAATTAATGGATTTCTTTGCCCCAGAGGAGCAAAGACTCTACACTCCTTCTGTCTTTTCTTGCAGCCCCAGGCCTTTTGTTCTCTGGCAAAAACTCCCTGTTGAAGTGTATGGCATTTTCTGGGCACTATATCTTCACTATATTCTTTGCAGCAGTGAGAGTTTTTTGATAGTCACTTGAATAATCAGCAGTCAGTGTTAAAATACAGCATTGTCCATTGACACCCCTAACCCCCAGGAAGCAACACTAGATGAAGAGGGAAGCCTGCAGTTCTTACTGGACTCATTTTCTTTCCTTGAGAACTAGCTCTTTCTTCCCTACATACAAGTATCCCACACAGTTAAAGCCAGCCCTAGTCATCTATAGCCAGCTCTGTTCCCATTCCTGATATCATACAACTGAAGTATGGGAACAGTTCAGGCTAGTAAGGGGGTAATGTGGGCTTCTAAAGTTGTCCCAAAACGAGTCCTTTGCATAGCAGCTCTCCATGTTCCTCATGTGGACACCTCCTCAGATGGAAAAGCTTAAAAGGAGCTGTAGAAACTTTTAATTTGCGGATCTAAGTTAATGTGTTACTTGCTGACGGGGCTAGTAAAGAAGCTGCCTGTGCTAGGTTCTATCCTTTCAATACCAAGATGTATTTTATAAATAATTTAACAAGACAGAAGAAATTAAAGAAGGAAACATAGAGTCAAGTCCAAAGGAAGGAAGGGCTGTTCTCTTGTCATGGCTGAAATCATTTGCTTTTGTTCCATGAGGTGATATTATTTTTTAAGTACTCAGCTTCTCTAATGCTAATCTGAGTTTGCTGTTTCTTGCTGCCAGCCAGCCATGTGTGACCCCCTGTTCTTTGCAGACATCACACATCATGCAGGATTACGTGGTCGCAGACAGTGGGGGTTTTTTCCTTCCTGTTGAACCAAATCCTACCAGCCTGGGCTACTGGCTTGCTATCTCCTCTCTCCTCTCCAAGCCACACCAGAGACATGGATACACAGGATATTTCAGTGAGGAATGTTTTACTGGAGACTGCTTCTACTTCTGTATAATTTCAGGCTCTTTTTTCATTCTGTCCTCTTCCAAGGGTACATCTGCTGCCACCAAAAGTTGATCTGAAAGCCAGAAGAGGTGACAATCTCACCTGAGACCATGTAATGCTGTTCAGGGGCTTGTGGAAGTGCTGTCACCCTTCTGTAGTTTTTCATACCTGGTAAGCAGGAGAACTTTTGAAGCCCTCAAACCACGCTTAATTGGCTGTACTCATGGGAAGTGTGCTTGTGGCCCACTGTGATGGCTTCCTTCAGAAGAAGGACCCATAGTGGCATTTGGAACTCAAGAGTTTCCATCTTAGGTTTTGGGAAAAGTGGAGCTAAAAGATGGATCTGCAAGGGGCCTGGTCAGGAGCAATGCTGAACTACTCAGCAGCACAGTGGAACAGGATGCTTGGAACTTCACGCAGGACACTGCATACCGAGTAAAAGCTGACCCAGAAATCAGAGGGATAAGGGAAATAGAGTGGTGAAGTGAGGACAAATGGAAGCTCTCTCTTACAATCACCAAACTCAAAGCAAAGCATCTCATGGGAGGGAAAGAAAGAAAGAGAGACGATTTGTGGGAGCTAAACTGCTCCTATTTCATTCAGAGTGCAGCCCAGCCCTAGGAACAAGGACCGCCATATGTCTTCAAGAGCAAGTGTAGTTTTGCCTTAAATGTGCAGCAGTTTCACTGAGGACGAGTGCCATCAAGGGTGTACCACCTGCTGAAACACTGCCAGTCCTTCTGGTGTCACACATTTAGACATACAACACACTGAGCCTTCACTAGTCACTTTCTGTTAGGTTTGCCACTTGGTCTTGGAAAGGCCAAACTTTGGAATAGTTTGTGATTCAGCAGATTTAGGAGAATGAAGTCAATCCTGAGATGAGTGATTGGGAGAAAGGACACAAAGAAGAGACATGACTGGCTGTGTAACTGAAACATGTGAAACTGGTCATCAAGACAAGAGGTGGACAAGAAAGTGCAAGAATGAAGCTAAAAGAATCAAACTTGGCTAGGAAAGGCTGAAAGGAAGAGGGCTGAAAGGAAGAGCAGCATCTCTGAGTCAGGAAAAGCTTCAGACAAAGCCCGTTAGAACGTCATCATCAAACTCTACCCATTGTTCTCATCCTATTTTATTTTTTTTAAAGAAAATGTACCTACTTTTTTTTTTCATTTAAGGACAGGGTATTCAAAAGACACATAAGCACATGGCAAACAAGAAACAGACCGCCTCACGTGTCCCTGCCTCGAGGGAGTTACGAAGCGCCACAGCTGATGTGCTGTGAACACACTTCATCTGGACGGGTGTCCCGCAGGGCAGACACTGCAGAGTGGCTGCCAGCAGAGTGTTCTCTTCAGCTGCCTGGCCCTTACTTTACATTCAGTCTCTTTCTTGATACTAGCTTTTGGAAACAGAATGTGTGGGCATAGGGTTGGACTCAAAGTGTTGTAGCAGCTTGGGGAAAGCTGCAGAAATACTAACTGTCAGGCACTGATGCTTTCTTCTTAAAAGGTTTTTTTGCTCAAACTTAACTTTTCTCCCTGCCATCTCTCCATGCTTCCCGCTAGAACACAAGGTGACCTTTCCATGCTTAATTACCCAAACAAAATACACACAACATTAATGCCAAAGCTGCCTCCTGTGCATTCTACTACATTTGCAGATGTTTGAAATAATCTAACTTAATTTCTTTTTTAGGTTGGGGTGAATGTGGTGTGAAATAACGACGAAAGCAAACGAGAGACGGGAGGAGAAAGAGGCGCATGTTGACAAATACAAGCTGAGACAGAGTCTGTGTGTGTGTGCCCAGTAAACAGTTTGACTCTATTCTGAAACACATTTGATGGCAGCACTTTGCCTTTACAGAGCAATGCTCGTGCAATCATCTTGAGGCAGCTCTCAAAGACACACGCAGCACAGCGTGGCAATCAGAAGCTACCAGTAAAATCATTTTACAGAAGAGTAAATTGATTCAAATGGTCTGGATGATTTATTCTCGTTCATCACCAAAAATCAGTGAAGAAGCTGGGAGTACAACATGGAAATCACTGCTCATGAGGGTCTAATTATCATCTTTGCTCTGTGGTCCTCACTCTTGCAGACAGCGAACACTGCCCTGTGGGAATTCCCCTACAGCGCATCCCAGGGAGGACTCACTTCCTCCACTCAGAGTGGGCATCTGCCCGGGCACTGCCCAGAGCACACAGGCAGTGACGCCGCTTTACCAGCAGAAACTGAAGCGTTGCCTGCTGACCCTGCTGCTTGCAATTTGTGGCACATTCAGCTGACCTCTTCTCATGTGGTGAGGATATTTCACATGACTGGCAATTTAGCTGTTATGGCACAGGAGCAAATGGGGCTCCAGAGTCATTCTTTCAGGAAGAAGTGAGGTGGCAGGCACCCTGAAACCCACCTGGACCTAACCTGCCTTCACGCTATGAAATGGGAGCTGTAACCATGTCCCATCTTCAGCAATCCACCATGATCTGGTTTCTGAGGCAGGCAAATACTTTGGGACTCTCAGCCAGATGAAGTGTTAGGTCACAGCTCAATACATCGTGCAGATCTTCAAGCAGAAGCCCAAGACAGGTTTTCAATAGTCTGAAAGTGGAGTAAACCTTGGGCACACTTTGGAAGAGCTCAGCTGTGGAAAAGAAAATGTTCAAACCCATTTCCATATGGCAAGGCACTTAAGAAGTTTGGCCAATTAGGCTGCTTGATTGGCTGACGTTGCTAACACTATCATTTGGCGCACAGGGTGCCTCACGCATGAATGAGGATCCCTTTGCTTTGTGTCAGTGCCTTTCTCTGTCTTCGTGGAATAAGCAGGTTCACATTAATTTCCCCAGCGTTTAGAGTAACGATGCCCTGGGCACCTAATAAATTCAATTAGCATGTATTTAGTTAGTGTTTGGTTATTTAAAAACTTAATAACAAACATACGTCATGATCTGGACTTGAATTAGAGCATTTCTCATTTGCAGTTCAGATACCAGGATAGAAGAGCTCAGAGTCACTTCACAGCTCTCTAGCCTGGCACCCAAACAGACACGTAAGCAATTGAGATGGTTCAAAAGAAGAGACTCCTAGGGTGTCATGTGCATTTAGAGAGAACAATTGAGAAATAAGAGGCACATTTAATATAGGAGAAAAATGGTCCTCATGCAAAGATTTCACTGGTGGCTTGAGAATTGTGGGGTAATCCCTTCCCTGAACAAATGACATGATTCAGTCTTCAGCACCCTATTGGTCAAATAGCCCTAGAAGCATTTTTAAACCTTCCCTCTGTCCCGTGTACAAGAATTAAGATGTTGTAATTATAGAGTTTCTCTTGTTTGTCACTAAAATGCTACTGAGCATCTATACAACGCCCTTCGCTGAAGACACTCGTGACACATCCACAGGTAGGCAACCATTGTCTTTCTTTCCCAGATGACAAGAGGCTTAGAGAGGACATGCCTAGATTAGGAGTTACCTGTATGAGGTTTTATGCTGAACTCAAAACAATTAAGGTTGTCCTCTCATTTTCAATGAAAACAAAGGGGTCTCAATTTACTTCAATCGCAACTATTTCCTAGGGGAATGTAATTTGGCCTAGGTGATGTACTCAGATTCCCAGAGGAGTGCTTGGGTACACTGCTGAACAGACATGTACACAGACCTCCCCTATTTTTGCTCTGCAGTAGCTGGATAAAAGAACCTGATAGAGTCTGGAGACCCGTCCACGGTAGTTTGACCCAGTCCGTATTGCCCTGCAGCAGCCATGGTCCTGTGAACCTCTGAGAACGTGATGTGCTACGTAATGCCTTAGCAACACAAGCTACAGCTTTCATCTCTGATTGGAAGAACAGTCTTTAAAAACTGAAGTTGTTTCATGAAAACATAATCACAGTCCTTGATATATTCACTGGAGTGATGCAGATCCTAAAGGTAAATGACTCCTGGTCAAGCAATTTTCAGATTATCTACAGAGGCTTCCAAATAATTAGCCTGATTCCCCTTTGAGTCAGACCACTTCTGGTAAAAAGCAAAAAGCATTCAGGCAGTGGGCCCAGGATCTAAGTGGTTCTTGTTTGGGTTTCACGAGCTCTGAAGAGTCAGCACACTGCAAAACTGCTAAGGCCCCATGGCAGGGCTGGTGCACCCACGACAGTCCTGACAGATATTTGTCCAATCTGTTCAACAGGACTCCAGGTCAGCCAAGGACTTGGTCCTTGACTTTGTATTTCAGTTCCCAAGGTAAATGAGAAATCAAGCATGGTTTCTGTACACACTGACATGTCAGCGACATTAAAAACACAATGGATTTTCGTATCAGACTGTTGAGGACTAATTACAGCAGTGCTTTCCAGCAAACCAGTGATTGTGGGCTAATTTTCTGTTACAAAACAGAAACCAGGGTTAATGAGGCTAATGGTGTCTACCAGTGGTTCAAACAAAAAGGAGGCCAGCTCAATTTTGAAGCGAGTTCTTTGTCAGGAACAAATTGAGGACAATTGCTACAGTTCTACCAGCGTTTCCTAAAAAGGCTTAGTACCATGCTTGAGGAACTAACACGGCAGAGCACACGCTACTGCTGCAGAAAATGAAGCCTATTAGGCAGTAACTACACCAAACTGCAAAAGCCCGGCTGTGTGACAGACAGTGAGGGTTAAGCTGTTGACAGCAATGCAACAGGGCGTCATTAATAAAGCCACCGACCCGTCGTTCCAGCTCTACAAAGGTGCTACCAAAAAAAATGAAGAAATCAGGGTGCGTAGCAATTTGTCAGACAAACAAAAGCTTTGAGTTCTGTGTCTCACTCATGACGGATTAATTAATTATTTAAGCCAGAGTAGTAAAAAATGAATGCATTACTGCAACCTAAAATTCACGTGCAGCTCTAAGTCCTTCAGAAGAATATAATAACTCTGTTTAGGCTTTCTTGCTACAGTTGATAATTTTACTAATTATTCAGACGAGTCTAGTGACTTCAGCACAAAAGATAATAGCAGTGTCTGCAGCACAGTGCAAGCAGCTGCCTCTGAGAAAGCCTCATCCCTGCCAAATACTCCTCAGCGTTTGCCCCTGCTATTCCCTTCTAGTTGCTGTCGAATCCCCAGCCAGGCCGAGCGGCCACACATTGGTTTTGCAGTGTAACCAACTGGAACTAAAATAGAGCCACATTCGTTTGCACTCCAGACTGGTGCCCAAGTCAAGCCAGCATGTGCTAGGAAGAATGTGAAGGCTCTCAGCTGCAAAACACAGAGGCACAGTGGCTGTGGATTGACTCATCCCTCTGTGAGCCCAAGGCAGAAGCACACTGAGACTTGCAGGAAGCACTTGCTCTGCTTCTGTGGGAGAGATCTAAAGAGGATCTGCATCCTTACATGTGGCTGTCCAAAGAGCTATTCCTTAAGAGGATGCTGACTAAGAAAAAGAATGATGCGTGCCGCTCTATGAGGACAGTGAGCAAGAAAACAGACAAGAGGAAGAGGTCCTGTGGGGAAAAATGAAGAGCTAAGGAAGGAAAGGAATTAACATTATAATACGTTGACATAAAACATATGGAAAGAAGGGGGAATCTAAAGATGACGCTTAAATAAGAGAGCCATACTGGTTACAAAAGGCAACGAAATGTGCATAACATGAAGGTCAGTGAAGGTCACCAAGTGCTTGGCCTACATTTCCAATCAAACAATCAGTTCTGGGATAAAGGGGGTGAGGGGAAGCAAAGGGAGTTTCAAGACAAGAGTATGGAGCACCTGGCTGAGAGCTCAACTCTTACAGTGAAAAGCCCATTTGATGTCTTTTCAGTTTAAAGTTACAGCCAGCGGCAATCCGGCTCCAGCAGCTCCTGATCTGGGGCCTTTCTTCACCTGTAAAGTGTTCACTGGAATCGAAGCTTCCCTTTAGAAAAACGATGTCTGCAGCCCTTCTGGTTTGCCAAGATACAGCCTTAACTATGCAAATCAACGCTCTGCTGACTTACTGAACCTACAGCGTGAGGTGTGAACATCATCCGTTCACCTTAATGGGACGTTAACCTCAGAGCCTCATCGTGATGCTCTGAATGCCAAAACTATATTCAACAAATTGTTTAACGTGCAAATGTTGGGTTAGTCACTCACATTTGTGCAGAAGAACAGGATCAGACTTTGATTTTACATCTAAGGACGTACAAAAAAAGCAGTGGTTTAGAGATACAGGGCTTTGGTTTGAATGACTGCTGGTTTTCCCTGTGTATGATCTTCAAGTAAGCAAGTGATTCGTCAATTTGTTTTCAGAATTTGTATTCCCTCTCCCAAATTTGGTGTTGGTACTACTTGGCTTTACAAACCTTTTGATTAATTTTTCTGGGCCAATCTTTGTCTTTTTATTCATGTTCTCTGCTCTTGAGAAGACCTCAAGAAGAACATGGAAGGAAGAGCTTGATGATGAGGCACAGAAAGCATCAAGCACCCTTGGCTCTCAGATGCAGACCAGCCATGCAGCTGAACGTGCAGCACAAGAGCCACTGCAGTGAGGCACACAGCAGAGAAAGGCTCACACCCCCTTGCAGTGCACACACATGGGGAAAACTCCATGTTTCCAGAACTGGCTGGTAGTCACCACTGCTTCTACTGTTCAGCTCTCACAAGGAATTATCTGAAAGCTTGGAAATTGCTAATATAATCCATGAAAGCATTTGAAAGCCTCACATTTAAGTAACCAACATCTCTGGTCTCCAAGTTCCCCAGTAGCCCTAGGAAATGATAGGTAAGAGCCTTACCCCAAAGTCACAGGCAAACCCCCATGCTTTGCCTCGAATAAAGATTTCAATAGTGGGCTTCCTACCAGAAGTGAATGCACATCCATGAAAAAATAGATCAAAAGACAAATGAAACTCTCTGCTCAGATAAAGCCCTTTTCAAACGCTTACAAGGGGAGGATCATGCGAGAGGATTTAAAGGAATGTCTGTTGAAAGATAAAATAAGAAAGACACTATGATGTAGAAAGTGAACAATGAAAGAGAATCCAGTCCTGCCATACCAAGTGAAAGAAACCCGCGTTCCTATTTACAGTGGGGATCACTCATCGAAGCTGTATAATTGGAAATTCACACACAAAGATAAAAGTGACCAGTGAATGCTGCTGTAATCAAAGATAATACAGCATTGTATATAAAAATCTGACACTCTCCAAAAATAGGGATAATGGGTCTCATTAATAGAGTCTTCATCTGAACCAAACAAGTTCCCTTTATTCACATCGTAATTTTTCCTCGCCTGCCAAAAGAAACCCTCACAACCCGTCATCACAGCCCCACACATCTGTGCCTAGCTGAAGTTTAGTTGCAGACAGGACAAGGACACCCAAATAAACCCATTTCAGAGACTTCCATTTTCACACGAGCTTGTGTTGCTCGGGCTGTATCTTAAGACACAGCACGGCCGCTGGGCTCTTGGCTTTGTGCAGCACGATGGCTCGCAGCACCGGGGCACTCGCTCGGAGCACACATGTGTCCTTGGCTGAAATATAACAGGGCAAGGAATACATGAGACAACACACTACAGCAGAAAAGCTTCAAGTGTACAGGGTATCGAGAGGAGCTACTGACACCTTAGTGAATTGGGAAGGCTTAAAATACCTGCCTAGAAAATGTTGGGGTTTTTTTCCTTTCTTAAACAAACACTGCAAAAGCAAACAAGAAAACCCAAAGCTGAGTAAAAAAATAAATAAACCAATGCAGTAATGGAAGGAAATTCTTTTTTCTTAGTTTCTTAGGAGTTTAATTCTAATTGATCCTTTCCCGCGTGCCAGTATCACAAGCAGACACCAAGTCAGAGATGGTCGCTGTTTCGAACTTGCAATTGGTTAGAGAGCGGATTTCCAGGCAGGTGACAGATGAGAGGGCTTGGACACAGCAAGCATCCCAGGAAACTCACAAAAAATTCAGTGAAGGCAAGCAAATGTACGGAAGGAGACACAACCAGGTTGCAGCTATATTATCATAACACCAGAAAATTACAAGTCAGTGTGTTACTTACTGCTGTTTCCAAATCCGATAACGTCCTAACCTCCCAAGAGCAGTCGAGTGTGCCGATACTGCTCTGCTCAGTCTCTACAAAGTAAAACTGCCCTGGAAAGGCAATAACCTCTTGGGCTGGATTGTTCCTGGTCTCCCTGGACTTTAAGCCTACCAGAAACATTGGAAAACTGGCTCTGAGCAACAACCAACTCTTCCTGTTGTGTTACAAAGGACAATAAATACTGTTACGCTGCCCTACATTTATCCTAATTCTGGCTTTTAGGAGCCATTTTACACCACGTGGAAAAACACTCAGGGTGGAAGGTTTAACGTGAGCAGCCAAGTGTCCTACAGACTCACGAGTGGGGCAAAGAGAGATGTCAGCCCTCAGCATCTCTGCAGAGTGAACTTAAGGAGCTAATTGAAGTCCTACAGGTTTAATATTTCAGATTTATTTCCAAAACCAAAAAGTGTTGATAAGTCTCTTTTTCTTTTTCTTCTTCAATACTAATTTAAACCAAACTTTTTTCTATTCCCCTCAAGTGATAATAAATAATTGCACAATTAGTGCAAAGCAGGGGCAAACACAAGACAGGAATTAAAGTCTCAGACTCTCCAGATATTATATTTATACATTATTTGTCTCTTATTAAATAAACACCATACCCCAGGCCCTCTCATTATTATGACTCACAAGCAGCTGGCCTAACCAATATTCACTCATTTCACACCTTAAAAAAAAGGAAAAAAAACCAGAGAGAGGGCAGAGGCAGACATCATAAGTCAGGAAAATTCCTATCTGATCTGGAATCAAATTTATTCCTACTGGAAAGAGAAAAAGAAAAAGAATTCTTACTTTCCAAAACCGTTTACTGCATGCTAGAGATTGCCGGCATCCTTTATGCACAACGAGCCTTTAACGACAGCTGCTCCACCTCTGGGAGTGTGTGAGCCATCTCTGGTGACGAAATTATAAGGACAGAGAATGGCAAGCAGCACACGAGGAAGGGCACGGCAGGTTAGGGCACCTTCGTCCTGGAGAGATTTTACAGAACTGAAGTTGCATACGTGCTCCAAAAAACTTCGTAAAATCTAAATAGCAGCCCATCAGACGCATGTTTTTCTTCCTGAACCCAACAGCAGTTTTACCGCTGACATCAGTAGGCACAGGACTGGGCCAGTGAATTGCCAAAGGCACTCCTGAGAGAAGCATTCACAGCAATTGCCTGCAGTAGCTCTAAAAGAAGGCCTTATTCTTCCAAGCAACCTGCCCTAAGAGTCAAATACAGTATTGCACTGGGACAGGGGGAAAAGATCTAAGTCATTAAATATCTATCTTCAAACAACACAACTCAGATTCCCTTTACATTCTTCAGGCTAGGAAAGAAAACACTGTAAGAGAAAAATATTTCAGTCAAATTCACTTGTTAAAATGTTTTCGTCTTCCTACTGAAACATCTGCCCGGGTTGTTCTTGATTTATGCCTCTAACGTCCGACCACTCAGCACAGACGTCAAGTGCGCTATCAAGATTAGCCAAGTACGCAGTACTCCGGAGGAAAAAGCATTGCGAAGGAGGTGCAAACTGACCAAGTTCGAGAGCCCGTTGTCCAAAATTATCAGGCTTTCACAATCGGCTGTCATCGTTTCACCTTGTCAGAATGACTTGCAGCTTATGAACGGCATTGATCTACTGGTGAGA
Organism: Rhinopomastus cyanomelas; assembly: GCA_013400115.1. Lineage (NCBI taxonomy): Eukaryota > Metazoa > Chordata > Aves > Bucerotiformes > Rhinopomastidae > Rhinopomastus > Rhinopomastus cyanomelas. The sequence goes on from VXBP01003143.1 coordinate 28,112, forward strand.
ATTAATTGTAGAGCCCAGTGACTTCTGTCAAAGCAATACACTTAGTTAAAACCCTCCTGTTCTCTATCTTTGTTGGCGTGTCCAAAATTAAAATTCAAAACTTAACAGAAGCAGAACTTCCTAGGAATCTCAAAGCATCAACTGGAACTTAACAATTCCCCCTCATTTTGCATTCCACACTAAACCCAAGGTCAGTTAACAAAATATATTCTGTGAATAAAAGCATAATTATTGGTGTAATTTGCAGTGCAAATGAAAGAAAATCATTCCTGCCTAATTAGCAGTACATATGTCAAGAATTCCGTAAGAAAAATGGACTTGGAAATAAAATAATAATAAATTTGAAAACTAGAAGCTTTTTATCTTCCTCTCTGAACAGAAACCCCAAGCCTGTACATTGCCCAATTTCTTTTATAAATAATTCACTCCAAAATGTGGACATTTTCCGCAGCAGACATGTAAATCTCAAGAAGGCTTTGTGCACAAAATAAGAGTAGCTTCATTAATCATTCTCTGTTCCTCGAAGCCAATTTTTAACTATGGCTCCTTGCTTTTTATTACTTAAAAGTTTTGTATGAGAACTTTCAATAACATCTCCTCTGGGATGTCTGGGGTCCTTTCAGGTCTTTTTCAAAACGAGTACTTTTTCACAGAACACTTCCAGAAATTCTGTGAAACACAGAGAATTGCAATTCTAGTGAGGCCAGGTTGGTCTGACAGAGGTGAACCAGCCCAGAGGGTTCACTTCTCAAGCCACTGAGATTCCCAGTTACACCAGCAGGATCTTTAGAGATGAGGACCTGCTTCAATTCAAGATAGGTAAAGGACACTGGGAACTGAATGGAAGAGGCAGCTTATTGTTCTGGATTTGGTGAAACTGGATTTGCTTATGGTATTCCTGCACAGGAGTAGAATCAGTCACACCAGCTCCACTCATGTTCTCTGCTTCTTGTCACTAGCACCACTGCTCTTGCGGTGCCTTGCTTGTTGCTGCACGGCACTCAGCTATCCACAAACCACATATTCATGGGGGGGTAGCTTCCAAAGTTCAGGCAGTCCAGACACTGGCTTTTTCAAAGCAGAAACAGTGAGAAAGCACAGCTATACAACTAGGGCACAGCGAACTAGTACAGCGTACAGCCACGTGAACCCCGGGATCAAGAAACAGGAACTGTCAACCTTCTCGGAGCAAAGAGATCATTCAGGGTAAACCACAAAAACCTCAGTCTTCCTCTCACAAATCTAACATACTTAAAAAAACCCAAGTGAGCCTACTTTTGGAGCTGATTTGCAGCTCATTTCTCTGACAACTTTTGAAAATACAGTATTTTCAATTGTTTTGTTTCAAATATCAGAGAAATTGTATAAATATATGTGAAGATTTCCCAGACTTCCTACAAACAACAGGAAGTTCTGGCCTAGGTTGGGCTAACAGTAGCCACTACTTATAGAACAGCTATCACTATTAGTAAAGTTGTAACAGAAGGGTATCAGCAAATAGGTGTGATCAAAGAAGACTTATTCCTGCCAGTGTGCAAGTGAGTTAAGGCTTGCTCTACTGCTGCATGTCCTAGAGACTCCACTGATACAGAGAAACAGGGGGACACTCGACGTAAACATCTGGGATATTTTTTCTGGTTTTAAGTTCCCCACTCACCACTACCAAAAACTTCTACACAGAGTGTGAAGAAACCAGAGGCAATAGAAAGCATCATAAACTATCCACTCCGTAACCAAACCAAGTCTGTTTAAACCCACCCACCCAACCTCACCAGAGCAGACGTGACACGCCACAGCGCAGGGGAGAGCATGTATGAGGGACACTGGCCTGAAGAGGCAACGTTCTCTGGGTGAAACCACTGGGTGGCTGGGGAGCGTTAAAGCCTTGTCTTAAGATATTGAACCCTTCAGAGGACAGACAGAGCGTTAGGAATAATTAAGTGCATTAACATTCACTACACTGCCAAGCATTGTTCATCCCCTGGCAAAGGGAACTTTGGGTTTTGCCTTGATTAGCCGCCACAATCAAGGAAAACACGTCTGAAATTTGCAGACAATTTTCATGCTTGAGGAGAGAGCACTGTCTTAGGCTGTAACACAAGTGCTGTATTATCCTTCACTTCCACAGAAGAAGATGTCAGCATGAGACACACTATGTGTGACAATTTAAGCGCGTGCCCTAGGGCTTAAATCAGCACAGTGCCAAAGACTAGAGATGCTCGCAATCACAGACAGGCTGACCTCAACTGCAAGACTCAGAAATAGGCTGCATTTCCCAAAGTCTGAGCTGGACAAGGCCTCTTTATGAAAGGTCCTGGGAAGAAGCTGATTTCTCCTTCTAAGTTCCGTAGTCTGTCAGTAGCGTCACCAAAGCTTGGAAGCAAACTGAAATTTTTCTTGCCTAACTGCATTCATTTTCTTCCAATAAAAATCATACTGGCTGACCGCTTTCACTTGTTTTTGTTCAAACACGGCACCACGCATGGAAATGGACACGTAATGCGCCAGGTACCACGGAGTGGAGGAAGCACCAGGTCAGGCACCGTTCCAACTTCTCCAAGGGACTTTGGGAAGTGGGGGTGGGTAGATGTGTAGGTGAGGCCATCTGAGCAACTCAGGGGTGACCTTTAATGGTGTCGATGGCAAACTGTGATTTCAGCAGAAGCCAGTGTTGCAATTGCAGCATTTGACTGCAGAGGGATGGACCCTCCTGGAGCAGCAGCCCACCCCAGCGACTGCTGCTCACCACCTCTGCAGTGCAGACCCCTTTTTAAGCTGAGCACTTGCTCCTCTACCAACATTGCTATTGCAGCAGTTAGGTTTGCAATCTGGAGCAGCAGCGTAGCATCTTCCAGCACTGAAATAGTGCTGTATCAACAGAAAAAGTGGCCTTAAACTGTCATCACAGCTCATTCTCCTCACATGAGCTCTTTAAGAGTGGGATAACCACACAGACAGGCAGTGTCACTAAGGTGGTACAAGCCTCTTAGCACCCTAACAGCGATGTAGTTACAGCAATATGCTCCAGCTATTCTTGCTCAGAAACCAGGTGGTGTCTTTCCAAGGCAAAGCCTTCCTAACTCAGCCAGCCATGTCACACTCTCACATGGTTGTAATCAACTGCTGCTCGCTTGCCTTTGCATGTGAAATGGAACTTGGATAAACTCATGTATTTTCCTCGCATCTCTACTTGCCTGAACCTCAAAGCGAGGGTCTGCACCCACCCACATTATTTGTGTCAGAGGAGTCACATCACTGCCCACACACCAATGGCACGTGTATCTGAATCCCGTGGCCATTCCTACTGCGGGCTCTCCCTTTGCTGCCATTTCATGAATATTTGCAAGTGCTTGGTAAGGCTCACACTCTGGGGCCAACACAGAGAAGAAATCCATTTGGAAGTATCCCTCAACCAGGTACTAGAATTGTCTAGACGTCACAACTCAGCAGCTGGAGCTTTCTGACTATGTTCTGCTGTCACAACGTCCCAGAGCTCTTTATCATGTGTGTGCTCATCTCACCAGGCACCACAGAGATCAGCATGTGATCCTGCGTTCTCTAGGTTCCTCCCAGGGGCCACACTTGTCCTTGGCTGCGAAGTGCCTGTAACTGGCGGTTGGTCCTACACAGTGCAGTGATGCTAAGAAGCCAAAGTGCTCAGCACCTTCCAGAAGAAAGGCATTACTCCTCCATTACGTCAAGACACTGTTAACCAACAGGCTTGGACACTTACACTGATGTGAACGTCAGCTACTCTGAGACGGACAGGCTGCCTGGGCCACATTCCTCCTGTTCTTGCCAGTCCCAGCTATCATCTGTTTTCCGTTTCAGTCCTTTACCTTCCACTCACTACAAGTATCTGCAGTTCAAAATCATCCAGCTGGTTCCCTGGTCTCTGCTGCTGGAGGCAGAGATGGGTCTGTTACTCGTTCCAGGGCGCAGGCCAGAAGCAGCCAGCCAGCGGGAGCGTCAAGCCAAGAGATGGCGTTTTATGGGGGTCCTGAGAAGGTTTTCCTTTGTCGTAATCTCTGCCTTCTGTCTTGAGATTCTCCAAGTATACCGTGGCCACGGGGCCTGTCCATGACGTGAGCTCATGGTTAGGTCACAGCAGTCACCACCACAGGCGGCTGCAAACCACTGAGCTAGGAATGACTCCCTCCCTCCCTGAATTCCCTTGAGAAATTTCACTGATTTTAAGGAAATCCTGCAGGAAGCTTTCAGTTTAGTCTAAGAGTAGCTTATTTTGATGTGTCTAGCTGATTGCACCAAAAGAAGCCGTCTTTGCGCTAGGATCAGTCTAACCAACCCCGAGCCAGGTCGTCCTTCCAAACGTGTGCGATAACAAAGAGGGCAGGGAGGCACGCAGCGAGCAATGGCCTGGACTGGGAGGCACAACTTTCATCTGCCACCACTGACCCCACGCTCTATTGCCAGTGTCAAACATCTTCACGCTGCTTAGCCGAGGCACATTCCATGCCCTGTGCTCTCTGTCAACAACCGTTCAAATGTTCCTCTGCCAGTCAAAGTCACAGCATTTTCCTGCCCCCTCCAGCATCAGCAGAGTTTCTTAGGACTTCGTGAAAATTCAAAAGGAAAATATTGGCGCGTTTTCATTGCTTTTAAGCCACAGAAAAAGCACCTCCATCTGCTTTTCCTTTCTTTGCAAAGGGAACGCAACGCCTGTGGATTTTTAATTCCACCTTTGTCTTCAAATCAGACGCAAAATACAGAGAACCTGCTTCTCTGTGGGCTGTAGGAGCATGATGAGAACAATTCCAGAGCTTCTCAAGAGCAGCTTAACTGCATTTCAGCAGTCCTGCACGTGAACTGTTTTGTGAAGAGCTTCGGAATCCTTCAGCAGAGAAGACACTCTGTGAATGGACAACATGTCTCATTTGCCCAGTGCACACACAAACACCAACCTGACAGGGAAAAATCTCCAGCCTCTAAAGCAGGACATTCTCTACTCTGGAGCGTGGCTTGTGGTAGCTGCTCCTCCGGGTACTCCACTGCTTCGGAGCAGTGAAAAGGCAAGCCTGGGTGGGCGGGGTGAGGATTGCTTTTCAGCATCTTCTGTCGTGAAAGCACTTGTATTTACTGTTGGGGAGCACAGAGAAAAGACCTGGCATCATTCGCTGGATACCTCTGGCCTGTGGGGAAATGGAGCATCAGTGCCTCAGCGGGATCAAGCGTGGATCTCTCACCAGAGTGATGCCTCAGCAAGATGCAAATTGCAGGCACGTTCTGTCTGGGCAGCTGAAACACTGCCCGTGAACATTAGGGATTTGGAAAGGCAAATGAAGGAAGGGAACTATGAGGATATGATCAGAGTCAACTACCAGGGAAGTTTTGTTGTTTTGGGAAAAGGAGAGGAAACATGTCCAACTGTTTTTGCAAGTAAGTGCAAAGAAACTTCATTCTCCACAGCCTCTTCCAAATGTAGGCCTGTGCTATTTCTGGAACATTCTTCCTGAGGTATCTGGTTTTATTCCTGTTCTAGACCCAGTCCTGTGACAGATGTCTGCAAAGTTGTGCTGACTTCAGAGGGACATGGCAAGGGCAGGAGGACACGTGCTATTAGACTTTGCTCTGGAACAAAGATTCTGGTGAATTATTTGCTCAGCTGACACTATATACAGGTAATTTCTAAATCGATCATGTAAGCCATGCTGTTCCACAAAGAATTTGCAACTGTAGAGACATTAATTTCCTCAGACCTTTAACACTCCCTTATAAAGGAACTTGAACTTGCAGTATTTATTGCTCTCAGTCCTACAGTATGTTCCCAGTGATACGAACTTCAAAGAGGAGGGAATAAAGAAGAGCCACACGTTATACTTCCCTGCATCTCTTGAGTTTTATTTAAGCTCCCTTCACTTCAGCACCCTCCGAGTTTTTATTTAAGCTCCTTTAACTCCAGCAACCTGTTTTTCTCAGAAAGCAGCTTTTTGTACTTTTTTCCCCCCAAACAGAAAAGCTCTCACAGTAGCTCAGGTGGCTGTGCCTTGCATGCTGGTCCAGAGTTTTCAGCCCTGAAATCATTTCTGACTAGCTGTGATTTATCTGGCTGGTCAGAGGTTACTGTACACAGAAATGCAATTTCTTCCTCACACTCGCTCTATCCTTCTTTGGCAACTCCGGGTGTCATCAGCAATCGGCTGCACGCCATTCCGTGGCCTTCTCTCCACTGCTTCATCCAACTTACACCGCTTTGGCTGAGCAATGGTGCCTAGAAGGGGCCTTTTATTTATATATATTTAATTAGTGTAACTGCCAGTCTATGCACTGAAGAGCTGAAAATTAATTTGCAGCAGTTCTGTTCCTGCAATGCTGTCAGTGTGTTACTTCAGCTTGACATTTGAAGAAAATGTCTTTTTATTCCTGACTGCATTCAGGTCTGGGATGATGCTACTCTCTGGAAATTAGTGTTGAAAATTACCTGGTTTCTCCATGGTTTCCCCATTTTGAGTTACATTAAATGCCATTAAGGCTTTGCATTAAGCTTTCTGAGTTCTGCACTTTGATGGCCCACTTGAGCCTGGCAACTGACAATCTCAAAGTCTCCGTAATTCTGGCAAAATGATGTTCCCATGCCCCCGATATCATTCTAAACAGAAGGCAGGAAACCTGTAAGAAATAAGCCTTTAGTTTCTTTGAAAACCTGTTGTCATGCTGGTTCCTCTCTTCTGCTGCTTTTTAACCAAGACCTCACGCTTACCTACAGCACAGTGCCCAGATCAGTTTGTTACCTGCCTCCTCTGCTTGCTAGTTAGACCTGGATGGGGGAAAGAGTGCAACCAGTCTAGTCTAGTCCAGAGAGAGTACATGTGACTTTATTACTTTTGAATTAGTTATTTAGAATATTTACGGCGTCAAGAAGATATTACCATGCTGTATTTCATCCAATTAGCTAATGGCAGAGCTACTATTTCTGTTACAAACTTTTGGAAATATTTCTATCGTCAGCCTGTGGTTTTAAAGATTAACAGGAATAGAGAAAACTAAAAGGATGTAAGAGACAAAGTAGCTTTCTGTATACAATTTTAATTAGGAAAGTCTTGAGGATCTGCAGGTTATAGAGAAGAAAGTGTCACCCAGAAACACTGCTATGGGACCAGTTACAGTCTAGACCTGCGCTCCTGGAGAGAACAGCAATTTCTCGTTGGCACCAACGTGAGAACCACGAGGCTCACTGCCGTGGAGGATGCAGCCATGATCTATGACCAAACGGGCAATCCAGAGCATGGAAAAGCATTACTTTTAGAGGAAGGAGATACAGCTCCCATTGTTTTTACTAGGTGCTCGAAGGTACTCCAAAGCCTGGTTTATGTCACTCAAGATTTACAGCATTCAAAAACCCTATGTACAAGGGTAGCTTTTATTTCAGAGTCTTTTTGTCCCCCTATCTGAAATAGAAGCAATGCTTTATTATCATCTCCAGTAAACTGAGATGCCAACACTCATCAAATTAGGCCACTAGGTACACTGTTAGCCGATTTTTTAAATACAGCCTGCCTGTGGTGTCACCAAAGCAGATGCACAATTACAGCTTTGTAAGGCTAATTTTTAAGCACCAAGGACTCAAAATATTGGCCTAACAAAAAGTCAGGAATAATATCCCCTGTCAGCTAGAGCTAGCTGAATAAGAATGAAGGTGGCACAAGGAAGCCAGCCAGCCAGTGATCACATTAAAGAATATGATCCTGTTACAGGAGTGCATGATGCGAGAAACAGGCTCCTGAGCACTGCTAAACCACAGGAGAAAGAAACAACAGACAATTCTAGCATCAAATATTAGCTTTTTTAATATTTCAATTCAAGCAATTACTGGGCAGGCGTGGTTCAGTCTGACGGGTGACTCACAACTCTCTTCCACAAGACGCACTCTCAGACTTCACAGGAGGACAGCGGAGATTGTACCTCCACGGTACTGGGCACAGTTTTGCAGAGGGTCACAAGATCGAGCAAGGATATAAACAGAGGCAATACTGTAACACTGATGACCTTCAGAAGGCACTTGCATTAACGGTTTTAACCTCAGTAATATTAAGTCAGCAGTACCTTCAACAACATATATCTACCTACGCAGCAATGTCAATAAACAGCTTTCTACACCAAACCCCCGAAGAGCGTGTCTGTCTGATGGCCACTGCGCAGTCCCACTTCCACTGTGGCTGCTGTTGTGCCTCGGAGGGGGCAATGGCCTTTGGCAGAACACATGCTGACCTCTACTGCACCACACAGAATACTGCTAAGTCTCAAAGCAACACTCGTCCAGCTTTCACCCCTCCCCTTTCTCTGTTGGTTCTGGTTGTTAGCTCAAATACACACAGCTCAGGCTGCCTGCGGACCAGAGGGCTGTTGGTAGTGCTCGCTCCCCAAACTCTGTGCCATGTGCACAGATGATAACTCCGGATTACCATCAAGCACACGATCCGTTGGCTCGCCTCACATTACTTCAGCTGCAGCATGTCACGTTGTGCCAGCCAAGGTCGACATTTGATGTGACATGAGATGATCTAACATGATGCAGGGCTGTTGCCTCCTGCACGAGGAATCTCAGGCTAAGAAACAGGAATAGAGCCAGCAGATGCACATGGCAGATCACTTCCTAACACTCCTAGGGAAAAGGGGCAATGCTGAGTGCGTTACAAATTTTACCAGCATTCTCATTACTGGATCCAGCTGGGCCTTCAGGCTACCGCGACATCTTCTTTTTTTAAGTAAGACCCACGGCTTGGCAAGTCACTCAGATAGGTAAGTGGAACTCACCACAGGAGGACTTTCAAATAATTTAGCGGGCTTCACAAGCTCTGATCACTGTACTAATACTTTCTGCTCTCCTAGACTCCAGTGACCCTGGCTTAATTAACAGAGTGACAGTACTGGAAGTCCCAGAGAATCTTGATTTCACCGAGCAGTTTGGGTTTTGGCCATAGGAAGGAAATGTTTAGCAGCTGTACCAGGCTCAGGATGTATCAGAGAAGGATACAATTTTAAAAGAACAATTAAGTCTTCTGGAGTTTTAACTTATTTTCACACACTGTAGAGCTTCCAAGTTAGGGGCTCTGCTCCCTCCTCAGTTACACCCACAAAACTACATCTGTGCTTTGAGGACAGAGTGGTTCCAAAGTTAAACTCAGCCACAGGAGTCAAAGGGCTGGTTTTATGGATGCAGTTCCTTTGGCTGGCTATAACCTCCCTGATTTTATTCTTCGTGCCTACTCTGAGTACAGGCAATCTGTGCAGTGCAAGGAGGGTAGTATGTACTCACACAAAAGCTTGCCTGATGCCCAGAGAATAAAGACAGGAAATTCTCATATAAGATTAAATATTTAGTTTTAATTTAGAAGCAATAAACTCTTATAAATTACAATAGAGTGACCACTGAGATCACTTAATATCTGGCAAAACAAAAAAGTCGCGAGCCCATCCTGTCTCTGATACAACACAACGATGTGTAACGTTTAGAACAAAGGCTAAGCTAATCACAGCTGACTTCACATTTCTCTATTTTCTGTTTGCCTTTGTAAACATGAAGGTACTGGTTTTCTTTTTAGTATTCTGTGACAACAGAAAATACAGGCATTATTTTATTAACTTTTAAATGCAATTTGGTTGGTCTCTTTCCATTTCAGCTCCGGAGCTTTGATGTCTGAGTGACATTGGATATACCTTAAGGGCTCAGAAAAAAGTTCAGTAGGCTTCATCAGTAGGGGGAGAAGATAAATAAATAAGTGCATGCACACACGTTTCCCTCTTTTATGACTTTGAAAAGCCACAGTCATTTAGTTTCTTGCTCTTTCCTTGGGGTAAAGATCATCCAATGAGATAGGAACAAGCAGGGTAAATTCCTTAGATGGGATGAGGAGAAGCTGGTATTTTTACCTCGTCAGCTAGCAAGGTAAAAAACAACAAAAAACCCCAGCATCCCACAAAAAAGCCACTTCCAAAGCCCATAGCTATATCCTCAGATACACAGATACACAGATCATTAGAGGTTGGAAGGGACCTCTAGAGGTCATTAAGTCCAACCTCCGTACTCAAGCAGGACCAAAGAACCTTGGGCAGGTCACACAGGAACGCAGATGTACCTAGAGAACTATTCTCCAAACTCAGGGAGCACTGACATCAGCTTTTCTCTGCTCCATTCCTGTGTCCTCCCCAGAATCTGACAAAAAGATGGAATCTTGAACCTTTATTTTCCAAAAATGGGTCAGTTCTTTCCAAAATTGACCCAAAACTAAAACACACATTAATCGATGCCAGAAAAATCAATACTTGGAGTAATCTGAGACACCTTTGGCACCACAGTACCAAACCTCAATCCTAAATCTAATACCACAATTGGATCAAAGAGACCTACCAGAACAGAAAACAGAAAGCAGGTTTAGACCCCTGTTGACAGCAGGCTTTTCTAACACTGCAAGCACTAAGCCGGATCCTTGACCTTTTCTGAGACCCTAACAGAAACCCCAAAATCTTCAATGGAGAATTGGGACTGACCATAGAAGAAAAATCAAAATGAGACACTGCTGTCTACTAACATCAGTTTTCCAGACTTCTGTGCCCTGTGCACTGAAGGTTGCAACGAGCTGTACCACCCTAGCGCCTCAGCAGAATCCTCATAGCAGACCTATTGTTTTTGCAAAGGCCAGTATCAGGCATCCCAACACATCCCCTTTTGAGACAGCCCTTCCTTCTACAAGCTCTCACTGTAGGGCTCTTTACACAGCGAGTTTAGCAAAAACAAACATTCTTCCTCCCCTCCAACTAACAGGCTCACAACAGATCTTATGAAAACCTGCCCAAGGTTTTGAACAAACATATTATGGCTTGTTATTGTTCTGGATCAAGGCTCAACTAGCAGGACTGTGGAGGTCCTGGATCTTACCATGGCTAGGAGCTTCATTTTGTTGTCTGTGTTCCTGAAGATCAAAACAGAGCTTATGTTGAGGACATACCATTGCACCCGCCTCTGCAGGGAACAAGCAAATAGAAACCTGTATCATGCCCCGACAGTGGTTCGTTTTCACAAACAGCACAAGCTCCTGAAACAGGAGCAGCAGAGCAGCGTAAGGCAGGATGGCAGCTGTCACTACAGAAACAGCAGATCTGCACTACCTGATCCTCAAAACAAGGTTGTATCACTTAGCTCAAGATCCTAAACAGTTCAAACAACTTTGAACGTTGGTTCAGAAATGGGGGGGGGGAATGAGCTTGTACAAGATGACCTGATTGTGCTGACCCTCCTTTCCTTTGTTTGTATTGTGCTGAAAAAACTGTTCCGGCTAGATGCCGGCTTATCAAGGTGAGCAGAGCCAAGTCACACTCTGTCATTTGTCAGTGAGCAAAGGCAGCAAGCCAAGCAGCGGGCTGATGCACTGATTATAACTAATGTTGCTAAATCTCCCCATTTTTTAGCAAGTCTGGTTCCTCTCGTTGGTAAACAAGTCAACGAGCTTGGCGACAAGGAAGAAGAAACTTCTTCGCAGAGGTGGCTGTATTTTGCTGCCAGAATTACGGAGGATCCAGCATCAGTGAGGTATTCTGACTGAAACTAAAGGCAACGCTCTCCAGAGAGCTGATAAATTCCCAAGTACTCTATAGCCAGGCAAAAGCTAATGTAAAGGACAGTTCAATTTCTTGCAAGGGATTATAGAGAGGAAATGGACATTTACATTTCCCTCTCACAGTGATGTTCACTGCAGGCCTTTGCTGTCTTGGAAATAAGCCTGACAAACAACTCATTTTTTTTCCAGGAGACTTTCACCAGATCTAAGCAGGCTGTGACTTTTAAGAGGCACACTAAACCTCTGAAAACACTTTGTGAAAATCTGGACTACAAAATACTGTTCTGGAAAACCACAAGGCTACAAGAACTCAGATTACAGGTGTTATGAGCAGAGGCTCAGAAAGCTGGGGCTGTTCAGCCCGGAAAAGAAGAGGCTGAGGGGAGACCTCGTTGCTCTCTACAGCTACATAAAGGAAGACTGTAGTGAGGCAGGTGTCAGCCTCTTCTCCCTAGTGACTAGCAACAGGACAAGAGGAAATGGGGTGAGGTTGTGCCTGGGAAGGTTCAGACTGGATCTTAGGAAAACCTTCATCCCAGAAAGAGTGTGGAGGTCTTGGAACAGACTGACCAGGGAGGGAGTGGAGGCACTGTCCCTGGGAAGGGTTCGTCAAAGAGGCAGACATGGTAATTCAGGAGATGGGTTAGTGGTTGGAGGATGCAGGGTGGGCAGTTGGACTTCATGGTCCTGATGGATATCTAACCTTGATGGATAATTCTATCATTAAAGTGCAAACAGGAAAAGCACCAGCAAAGAAAAGCTGCAACAAAGGCTAAATAGCCAAAAGCACTGGCCATCCCAAAGGGAAAACCCCAGTGGTCACACTACCGGCACTGTTCGGCAGGCAGGGCAGTGTCAGTGCAAAATGAACAGGAACACCACAGTTAACTGCCTGCCTGAACAATTTAGCACACTTAAAATGTTCAGAACCCAGTTCATTTTGAATTAAGAGCATTTTTTAACCTACAGAAGGTTTCAGAAAGGAAGGAATAACTGTGGCACACTTTACCTGCAAATAGAACCTTTTGGCTCCTACTCGGCATACCCTAAACCTCTGTATTTTCTCCTCTGTCAATCTTTATTATAAAAATTTCCATTTTTACAGGCTGAATAGCTGTCTTCCAAGACCTCATCTGCTCATGGCACCGATTCCCCGACTGAAGTCAGGCCTCTGCTGGAAATGTCATCTGCACACCAAACTGCAGTGTCATATGCAAAGGATTATAACTTCAGACGGGAGACTGGAAGATGGTATGGATGTGTGTAAGGAACTGAAAATTCTTTTCCACGTAGATGCCCCCGGCAAATGGGCAGTAAGTGCGGAGGGATGCAGAGCATATAAGCTAGTGCATGCAGAAGGACTTCAAAACACGTTTGTTTTTCAAAACTATCCCCAGAAATGAGCAATCTTTAAAAAAAGAAGGTCAGTGTAACATACCCCACTGCAGGCAACATTTAAATTTAGGTTTTTAGGTTACGTGGAGAGGAAATACAAGAAAAACAAGAGAACATGTGCAATTCAGACGGAGCTACTATTGCTGTCAATTTGGATGAAATGACCAGCAAACACAGAAAGACACTTCAGTCTTGTGGAAGCTGGGGTCCTCTGCTGTCTCTCCAGTCACTAACTGTGCTAAGAAGTTCTGATATTGCTTTGACTGATATTCGACATAATGATCTTCAAAGCAGTACAAAACATTCTTAACCAGGGCTGCTTAAGTCAAGGCAGTGTTGTCAGAGAATACGCTGCAAGGCAGAGACAACCTCTGGGTTATTTCACCTAATGAGGACCATCCCATAGTAGTAACTAGGCTGTAAAGGGCTGCATCGTCCTGATACGTAGGGAACCATCTTGCTGGCCTGGAAGCAGAAAACCGAAGCAGCACTGTGAACGAGTCTTAGACTGGTGACAGGGCTAGGGGGAGAGATGGGGGATTCCAAGAACTGGATTAGCTTTTACTGGAATCCTTTCACATCACCAGGGTAGATGCATAAGCAGAAAAACAGCAACTGGGTAAACGCTGCCAGAAAGCATCGTGCCCTAGTAGCAATCTGCGTGGTGAACTTGACACTCCTGCTTCATCACACATTTTCCAATTTCAGTATCATTAAATAGTAATTGTTCTGCTCCACTTCCTGTTTGGAAAAATGCTGCTTTTTTGCTCTGCCTTCATAACAGCCTCTTAAGTCATTTAAGTTTTAATACTCTCACAACGAATGGCTGCGAGAGGGAACCTAGCTGAACTCTGCACATTTATTTCAGGACTTTGCCATCATTTATACTAGTTTATAATTATTGTAGCTGTCACTTCCAACTGCCTCATAATGCCTCCATGAAAAGGAAAGCATTAAAAGGGAAATGTTCAAAAGGATTCCAAGCTCCTATTGTGGTTGCTGGATACAGCCAGTTACCACATTTAAGTGGCTAAAGAAAAAGGCAGAGAGCTCTTTTTAGAGTGTGTCTGTGAATGACTTATTCTCCTGGACATCTGTGCCAGAACTGAGAACAGATCATGCCTCCACACCAGTAAAACTCAACTTACAACTCATCCAAGCTTGGCAATAACAGTTTGTAACATCCCAACACTTTACCTCTGCAGGATACAGTACCTTGCCTGAGGTGATCCTGCTCTGGTAGGGGGGTTGGACTAGACGATCCTTTGAGGTCCCTTGTAATCCCTAATGTTCTGTGATTCTCTGGTTAGAAATGCTAAGCAAGGACAAGCTAACTCAGTTGAGAGGAATGCTTTAGTTTATTGGAAAAATACATGGCATGTTCACAGGTTTAAAAGGGAAACGTAGGAGGTGGTAAAAAAACTACAGAGTAAAGGTAAGACCGAGCCAGGAAGAGATAGTTCTGAGCAGATAGGGAAGCAAGAGACGGGGAGCGTCCAGATGAACAAACCATCTTTCACAGCCACTTCAGCGTTCAAATATTCCCTACGTGCTGTGTGTTTTGTACATCCTGGTGCTGTATTTAAAGCAGGCTCTGTGTTCTGTGGTAATGCTTTCCTCCTGAACTCCACTGTGCTCACAAACATGTGTCCTTCTTTGCTGTGTTTGAAGAAACAAGTTTTGATAAATCCAGTGCAGCAAAAATCTCAAAGGATCAGTAACAGCAACAGGAGAAGAAATGCACCATGGCTGTATCACACCCTCCGTGCCCCTCTAGTTGGTCAGCCAGTTTCGGAAGCACAGCCAGAGGAGAATCATAGAATCATTAGGGATCAGAAGGGACCTCGAAAGATCATCTAGTGCAATCCCCCTGCCACAGCAGGATCACCTAGAACAGGTCTCAGGGATCAGTCCTGGAACCAGTCTTGTTCAACATCTTTGTCGGTGACAGGGACAGAGGCACTGAGTGCACCCTCAGCAAGTTTGCTGATGACACCAAGCTGTGTGGTGCAGCAGACACGCTGAAGGGTAGGGATGCCATCCAGAGGGACCTGAACAGGCTGGAGAAGTGGACACAAGCCAACCCGATGGGGTTCAACAAGACCAAGTGTAAGGTCCTGCATCTGGGTCGAGGCAATCCTAAGCACAAATACAGGCTGGGCAGTGACTGCCTGGAGAGTAGCCCTGAGGAGAGGGACTTGGGGGTGCTTGTGGATGAAAAGCTAAACATGAGCCAGCAGTGTGCACTTGTGGCCCGGAAGGCAAACTGGATCCTGGGCTGCATCAGGAGAAGTGTGGCCAGCAGGTCAAGGGAGGGGATTCTCCCCATCTAGTCCGCTCCGATGAGAACCCACCTGGAGGACAGCGTCCAGTTCTGGAGCCCTTATTACAAGAGGGATGTGGACATCCTGGAGCGTGTGCAGAGGAGGGCCACGAGTATGATCAGAGGGCTGGAGCACCTCTCCTGTGAGGACAGACTGAGAGAGCTGGGGCTGTTGAGTCTGAAGAAGAGGAGGCTCCCAGGTGACCTTAATGTAGCCTTTCAGTATCTGAAGGGGGCCTACAAAAAGGCTGGGGAGGGGTTTTTTAGGATGTCAGGTAGCAACAGGACTAGGGGGAATGGAGCAAAGCTGGAGATGGGTAGATTTAGAGTGGATGTGAGGGGGAAGCTCTTCACCATGAGAGTGGTGAGAGCCTGGAATGAGTTGCCCAGGGAGGTGGTGGTTGAGGCCCTTGGAGGTGTTTAAGGCCAGGCTGAGTGGGGCTCTGTCCAACCTGATCTAGGGTGGGGTGTCCCTGCCCATGGCAGGGGAGTTGGAAGTGGATGACTCCTGCGGTCCCTTCTAGCCCTGACTGACTGTATGACTTGGTCTTGGTGATCCTGCTGTGGCAGGGGGACTGGACTAGATGATCTTTCGGGGTCCTTTCCAATCCCTAATGATTCTATGATTCTGTGATAAGTCACACAGGAATGTGTCCAGAAAACAGATTCTTCACTGTCATCGCATTCAGAGCATTGACAGCCACCTTGCGGTGATGCACCATCCTGACTGTGCTGGTTCATAGATCTTTCTCCAAGCACTCCAAGCACTCTCTGGGCAATGAGCACACATGAGCATGGCTCATCTCCAGTGAGGGAGCAATCAGCAGACCACCCAGAGCAAGCTCTATGCCTGGGAACACAGCAACTGCTGACCTTGCCAGCCGTTTAAGCCCCTGCTTGCAACTACAACAAAGTCAAGACAGACTTGCTGCTGAGAGGGCTGTGTCACCCGGTGTGGAGGTGGCACCTGATTGCTGGACTAACCACACGGGTCTGACGGATAGCTGTCCGCTGCTTTATTGCTCACTCCCATCGTCACCACTTCTAACTGGAGGTTCTGCAGCACCTCAACCCACAGACTTTAATAAAACTAGAGCCGCAAAACCCGTGGGTTTGCTACCTGCAGAGCCCCAGGCTTGGCAGTGGGGGGCTTGTAACACAAAGGGGCTTCACAAGCTGCAGAGGAAGAGCTGCCCTGCAGTCAGCAGTGGGATTGAAAACTGCTGAAGAGGAGCCAAGAGTAAGGCCTAAGGCTGCACGACCTGGAATAAGATGTGAGTAATTAAGTGAAATAACCTATAGAACAAAGGAAATTGTAAGTTGAATTCAGATCACTCCAGGTATTGCTTCAAATCTCAAATGAATTAACAGCAGTGCATGTGCGGAGCACTAGAGCACATGAGAAACCCCTCAGGAGCTTCCAGAACAGGCTAATTACCTCAAAACTGTGAAACACTGTCTTCAGCATGAAGGTCACTGACACTGTGCCACCTCATTTGCTGCAGAGTGTTTTTAAGAGCCTTTAGTAAAACTAAAAAGCTTGATCGCATGCTCTCACCTCAGCGTGTTCACACTCACTGAGACAAGGAAGAGCTGCTAAAAGCCTAAACGGTCAAATCTCTGCTGAGAGGACATTCCTCCAGAGGCTGGGGGTCCCACATGAGTAGGGCGCACTTCCACCCTCTGGTCAGTCCATCTGTGCAGGTTTCACTAGTGGGAGGGCTGCAAGGGTGAGAGTGGGGACTGCCCAGAGAAGGACACAGCCTGTTCCATCAGAAAAAAAGGTCCAGGCACCCGTGAGTTTTTCTATCTTATCACTGAGGGAGGAAGCAAAAGATCGGCTGGGTAGGCAGCTGGCAGCCAAGATGTCAGCTCACCACTCCACATTTAGAAATCCCACACAGAGTTACTGAAAACATGAGGAAGTGTCATTATTCATACCCAGAAATAAAATGAATTCAAATCACTTGTTCCTGGCAATCCCAGTTCCATCAGCAATACCACAACAAGCAGGTCCTCCTTGCATCCATGTGCTTCTTGCTAAATACACACTAGCCAGCTTAAAGAATATGAGCAGAGCTTCTGCTAAGAAGAGAAAGGTTCAAGGACATCCCTTGTTCTGATACTAAGGGACCTAAACATTCAATGTTAATTTTGTTCTAATTACTAATTTGTGGGTTTTTTACCTGTATCTCCAGTTATTTCAATACAATCTCAGCCCCTGAGACTGTTCTGAAACTCTAAGCAAGTTTATTCTCAGAGCAACTTGGACAATGGACATTTGTTTGCCATTACAAGTCAAATGGAACTGCTAGAGACAAGCCAGCAGAAACACCTCCCGAAGGAAGAACACCATTGCAAAAACGTGCTTTTGTTCAGAAGACAGACTGTCTACATGAGAGTTCTCAGGCCACACTTGCATAGCTGCCCCCACCCCTCCTTGGGTCCCTAGGAGTGAGAGGAGGCAATAAGACCCCTGATCTTCCAGGGCAGAGGTGGAAGAAGGGCCAGAGGCTGCGGAACAGCCCCAGAGGGAAGGGTTTGCTCTGCCTGTCGTTGCTGAGGTGGAAGGTGATGGCTGCTGCTACAGACGGAGCTGCTCTTGCTGCTGTAAAGCTGCTCCTCACCTTGCCTCCTTGCAGACAGGAAGGGCTGCACAAGCCAAACCAGCTAACCAGCATCCCCAGGCAAACCTGGCAGGCAGCTGCAGACAGATGAAGTAGGCAGTGGCCTGTTTTTCCACAGGCCAGAACCGGCTCTGCTGTTTGCCTTTTGGAAAGCGAGGGCAAACGACCGACCGAGGGCTAGCAATCAAAGTGATGCAATCCGTGACACATACCCGTCAGAAATAGACTAGCAGCTGGGTGCTTGCACACCATGCTGCAGGTAAGCCAGTGCTGGTAATACCTGAACTTCTGTGTCTCTCACTGAGCTATTTGCCACAAAGCCTATTTTGTTCTGTGCCTTCAAATCCCCACGCAGAGTTAGTTTGATCTCTGATCGCGGGAATTCTGCACGGGTAGAGGGGATTTGTCAAATCCGGGAATAATGCAACCTGTGTTTGAAGGTGCATTTGGCTGGGGTTTCCATTCGTCTTGGAGCTTATGCAATTATATTAAAAACTGAGCCATCTCGAGCAGCACAGTAAGGTAGGCTAGAGAAACAGACACAACACAGATCATGCCCTTCACAAGCTGTTTTAAGAGCTTGTCTCCAGCACAAGGAATATTGGTGCAACATTTAAACACAACAGAAGGCAAGAAGTTTCTGTCGTGCTCACCACAAGCTGATCATGATAAACTGCAGTGTGAGGCACTGATGGAGATGAGCGGTTGAGCAGGTACAGCACCTGGCTGAGCAGGAGACCCAGGTGCTCTCACAGGGATTGCTGTGCTGTGTGACCAGGGAAGGCAGCTCTTCCTGGCAATACCAGGCGTGTCTGCACTGCACAAGGTGTAGCCAAGCAGGAAACATGATTCAGTCTCTGCTCAACTCATTCACAGCTATCTTAGGTTCTAAAAACAACAGTCATGTTAACATGACGCTCTTGCATGGGCTTGGCTAATCAGCCTCCCTGAGTATTGTGCAATGTACCTGTTGCACAACAATGAGTCGCACAAAGAGATCTCTTTCACTTACTTTGCCTTGGTTTATGTCTGAAGCACCTTCTCAGAAGGTCCACTGGACTGTTCGTACATGCCAGGACCCAGCCTCTGGACTGCCAGCTGGATAAACCAGACTAAAAGGCAGAGGGAGCACAACAGCCCTTGGAGCAGAAGAGGCTGGGGGAGGATTTCTCATTCTGAGTCTAGCTGAAGTTACGTGACCCAGAAGTTCCAACAAAAAAAAAGTGAACACGATGCTGTTGTTACAAAGCATGGAGAACCTCAGATCTGCACGTGGACGGACAATTGCACGTCGGAGAAGCAGGTGGCTGAAGAGGTTTCTATGTGCTGTATAACAAGGGCTTGATTTCTGCTCGAGTAACTCAAGTAAAAATAGACAGAAGTTCCCTCAAGTCATATTTACTAGTGTTCCCACTTCAAATAAAACACCCACAACAGGTATTTTTGGAAACAAGTTATCTGTATGATTGGTGTCCTACCACTTAGAAATCTTGGCAGAACCTCCCAGTCAAACACAGTTACAGGTCTTACCCAGAAAAATACTCCTCATGCACACAAGACATTACTCATGCTCCACAGACATATGGACTTGAATGACACATTTGTGTGAGTTAAAGTTTACAAGAAAGGATCTCAAACGTGGTGATGAAGCAGTCAGTATTTTCACGCCTAATTAAATTAATTTGGAAAGGTATATTTAAGGATAGGATTAGACAATGAATACGGCAGATTGGCAATGGAAACATCTGTTAATTATCAAGGAGGTTTTGGACAGGATTTAGTAACTGCAGAAATTTTGTACTTTGATGTATCACAGGCTGTTGGGTGGTTTTTGCTTTCTCTTTGCCTAGGTCACTCTACTACATACCACGCCTCTAGCAAAAAGTAGCCATTGAATGGATCGCTCCTCAAATTTCAATTCCTAGTCACACTTAATAGCTGTCTATATCCCCAAATCCCTGCGAGGGACAGGAGAGAATCGCTGCAATACAGAGCTCACATCAATTTCTGTGACACTGACTCAGGTACTGCTGGCACTGGAAATTCTCTGCTTTCAGATGGTGAGCCTACAAGCCCAGAGCACAGTCCAGGGAATACAAGATTAATTAAGGGAAATCTAGGGAACTGGGACTCTGCTTCTTTTTGCTGTTTTTTTTTAATTATTTTGTTCTTTTAGACCTAACTTCAGACATGACTACGTGATATTTTTAAAGATGAGATAGCAAGAAACTGAGACAGGTGTACTCAACATGCACACCTCAGATCTACAAAACGTGTTTTGGTAAGCTACTCATGCACACCCTCTGCTTAGACCCAGCTCTTTCCAAAAGGAAGCAGATGTCACAGTATACAGCCTGAAGGTAATTTTAACACTTCTTATCAAGCTTAGTTAGTAGGAAAAGTGCGTGATCCTTCCATTGCCCTGAGCAGTGGACAATGCACTTTGGACAGGAGAACCCTCCAAAAAAGAGCAAAAGTGCTTAGGTGGCTTTGAACTCAATTTTTCTCCCACCTAGTTTGTAAGAAATCCTGTTTTCATTATTTTAAGAGTATCTATCAATTCATGCAGAAACTACTGAATATCTTCTAACATCGTAATGGTGTCTTTGCTACAAAAAGAAACAGTGAGTCAAGTGTGTCCAGGGAGCACTGGATTGTCTTCAAACAAGTTTGTTGGCAGCTTAAGGGCTCCCGACATGATGATGTTAATACAGCTGCATTAACTTGTTCACATTAATAAACACATGTGTGGGAAGGTTTAACTCTCTACGTTGGCAAAGAAGTTCTGCCTTTCTGTTTTCCAACGGGACATTGTTTTAGGCTCAGCCCCGAAAGGAGATCAAAGTTGGTGGAAGCCTGAGAGCAGGCATTCACTGCTGGCTGGATGTGCTTCCAGCTGCTCTTACACAGAACAGGCATCTTGCAAAGAATTGACACTGTTTTTCGTCGATGTCATTCATAATCCTTTTTAACTGATTAAAATTATGGGCTGTCTGGTTTTCAAACACAGCATCATCCCATTTGCATGGTCCAGGCCCTCTCGCGCAATGAATGATGGGCTCCGTAAGTGATAGTTACCAGTCCGTCATGCCACTGCGCTGCAGCTAATACGCGCTGAACCTTCGGAAAGGCAGTGTGGAATTAATTCTCAGAAGCAGTCAGCATTCATTTGACTCTTTTCCTATTTCACCTCCATATCTCTAACTCCAGTGATTTCACATAAGGGAAATAGGCAAACCCTTGAGCACTCTCAGCGAACATCAAAATGTCAACTGCTGGAACTCTATAGGGAGACTGCCAAAGGCACCAAATGGCAGCCAGGAATTTATCTTTCACTCATGATCCATGATCCAGAAGTCAGCAAGCACGGGATGACTTTGCTGGCATTTTTATTTTTGAAAATCTCCCCTTGCGGCCACTTGCATATGTCTATAATTTTGCATTGTAAACTCAAATGCCATTCTCAAGCCTTCACCCACATCAAGGTTCACAGAGTGTTACACGAACTCACAACCCAGATCGAGTTATGGGGTTTGCTCTCAAGGACTCTCAAAGGCCTTCAACTCCTGAAATTAACCCTGGCCCTTCAGTGCACTTAAGCCTGTAGCTTTACTGTGTGCCACAGCACCTAAGACAACACAGCTATTAAGGTTCCTCAAACTACTGACATTCTGAAGGGCCACTTCAGAATCCACATCAATGCCACTCCTCACGACAACATGACTATCAGGAACACATGCAATACATAACAAAGAAACCCTCACATCTGCCAGAAGGATCTGTGGATCCTACTGAAAGTGACATTTATATAGATAAATGGATGTCTCAGTTTTGCTTGTTTGCACACACACAGGTAATCTATGCACTGCACTCCCACACACAGACTTCCCAGTGGAACCAAAATATTATGAACACAACTGCCATTTCAATGTCACGGAGGCAGTTCCTTCCCTGCAATATGTAAGATGCTGAATCTAGTCCACAGCGTTGCCCTCAGCTGCCCTGAGCAGCACATTCTTTCTCCAAACACCTGCAGCACAGCCGCAATACAGCTGAAAGTCTGGGAGTCACACGGTGGGTGCCATTCACGGAGCACGTGACAGGGGAGACCAGCAGTTCACTCCCTTGTACAGCAGTACAGAGCCCAACTGTTCCCACAGAAGGGGACTTTTTAAGCAGTTTGTTAGAAATAATCAGTGCTTCATTTATAGAATTTCAGAACATAGCTTAGCCTGCAAGTGTCAGCTGCCAGCTCCAGGCCTCCTGGCTCAGCAATGACTCCAAGTGCTGCTGGGCTCCCTCTTCTGCTGCAGCCCAAATGAAAGAATAAGAAGGAGCTCAAAGCTCTGGGAGCCATAAGGGTGGAAGAAACCATACAGCCTAGGAATCATGGCTCTTGCGCTTCTAGTTGTGTGGCTCGTTGCCCAGAGCCCTCAAAGTACCCATGGCACATGCCAGGTCTTAGGGGATCTCCTGAGGCATCCAGTATGTGAAGGCTACCCTAGAGCAACAGACCTCACAGCTTGCCAGCAGCCCTGAAATCAGGCATGAAGCCTGTCAGAACCCATCCCACATCTTTGCAGAAAGTCACTAAAACTGATGCTTTTGCAAAATATTTTGGTGTCAATGAATCTGCCTTTTCTGATGGAAAACTGTTTTGTCACAAAGTTCCCAGCTAGACACAGTCTGTAGATCCCTTAGGCAGGTTGAAAATCAGTAGAGCTGCTGCACTAATGCCTAAAGTTCTCATATAAAACTGTTTAGAGAATTAATTTGAAATTGTGCAAAAAAAACACAACCCAACAACAACAAAAAAAAAAAGGGATCAGACTTCTGTTGAAACACTCAGAAGACATAACTGCCCTGTAAATGAGGTTCTAGACTGGACCTGCGTTCCATTCTCTCCCACTTGCATGCTGTCTGCAGCCCCACAGCACTCAGACATTTCCTTTGGGGCAGGGGCCTTTTCCTGCTTTGTTCCTGACTAGCAGCTCATGCAATCACATCACAACAAGTTCCCATCAGTGCCAACCCAGGGGTTTTCTGTTTCAGAGGAGTGACCTCAGCAATGTTTCCAGAGTGACTTTGTCCTTCGGTACCAAACAGCTGTAAGAAAGTAGTTTGCATAGAAAATACTCCCCGAAGGTTCACACAGGAAATTCCCTCGCGTAAGGTTGTGGGTTCTTTTGAGATACACTTAGAACAGGAGCCAGGAGAGGGTGTTTTTCATCCCACCAGTAAAACTGTTTCACTCTAAGTTGTTGCTTTTCAAACACCAAAGGTATGGTTTCCTGTCACCATCACTGCACTATTGACTATACTTTGGGTTTTTTTCTATAAGTGACACAACCATTCAGGCAATGTCACGTAGAAAAACTCCTCTCTAAAGTGTCTGAGTGGAGAAGGACACAATCCTCTTGTCCCAATGAAAGCCTTACAGAAGGCCCTAGTGACATTGTGTGAGCCCTGATTTTTGCACACAAAAACCATCTAATGCTGTAAGTAGCATCACAGGGTGTTACTGCAAGGCTTACCTAGCAAGCCTAAGCTACATAAACTAGCTGCAAAGCCTTTAATTTGTCCAAAGAGATAATTATGGTGGATCAAGCCTACTCGGGTGTTACAACTCAGCAAAGGAGTTTGGCAAGTACTCCTTGGAGAAAATAGGGACTGCACTAACTAGTATCACTTTTCTCTTGAGTGATCCAGCTTGCAGTAGCTATTGCAGCAATAATTAATTTGACCCACATTTTTAAAGTTCTTAGAATTTTAGAATAATTACATTTTTAGAATTTTATTATTATCACAGTATCACAGTATCACAGTATTATCAAGGTTGGAGGAGACCTCATAGATCATGGTGGTTTTAGAATTGTGCAGTAACTTGTGCTGCTTTACCTACCTTGCACACAGCAAATGTTTGTCATGACCTGAAATCCAGGTACCTAATTACTGAACTTTTTTGTGTGCAACTTGTGCACATTACCTGAGATTTAACTTCTGTTTCCAACTTCCTGCAGAACCAAAATAGGGTCATTTGTTACGCTAACATATTCATCGTTCAAAAAAGTGAGATTAGTTACTGTTTTATAGCTTCAGTCACCTCTTCAGACAATTACCTCATGGGCAGGAAGGCCAAGCTAATAAAACAGATGGGGTTGAAAACACACTGCAGAGTCTGAGCTAAAATCAACCAAAAAGATTCACCTGGCTCCCAGAATTTCAGGCATGGGCTCAGTAAACTGCCTGGTAAAGATACTGATAGATAACCACATTAATTTCACATTAGCAGCAGGATTATTATTTCAATAAGAATATTTTTCAATTCATTGGGACACAAAGGGGAATAAGGAATCAAACTGGCTCTGGCAGATCAGGATCCCAACTGTTTCGGGGACTCTGTGGCCCAAATTAGACTGAAGTGTCCAGCAAGACCTGAGTAGCCACATTCTTGCCACCATCTGACAGAAACGTCAAGCCTGGCATTCACCTACAAGCGTTGTTCCTTGTTACACACTTCAGAATGGGCCCTGTATTATTTACTGCAAAGAGCTGACAGCATATTGACCAGAAGCTTTAAACAACGTGCATGGTGTGCTTCACCACAGGGACAAAAAGCTGCCTCAGGGTTCATTCTAAATGACTAGCAGCCACCATCTGCAGCAAGCTAGTTTCTCTTGCAACCTTATAATGAATTTTGTTTCTACTTTACTTTTCAGTCCCTGACTTGAAACGTGTTTGAAAGATAAGCAGAGCCAACACAATTATATTGTACCTATGTATTTAAGCACTTGTCCTTTGAGCCTTGATATCAGCAGATTCACAAACTTCACCATGATTAAAGAGAGGACAAGCTGCCATTACTGCGTGTGCTACAGCCTGACAGCTTTCCCGAGGCCTTCCCGTTGCCACACCTGTACCTCGTGGCTGCCTGCGGTCACATCCTCACTTGAGCTTGTAAACCACCTGGTACTGGGTGTTAAGTCAAGAACCAGGTCTCTGTGTTGCAGACGGACTAAAGGAAACAAAATGCATGACATCAGGTCAATGCACACACTTTTTTCTATGGAAAAGGATTTACAGTTTGTTGATATTTTCGTTTTATACACATTGGTAACAATTTTGTCAACTCCTAAATCCCCTTGGAAAGCAAGAGCTCAATGAAATACCGAGTTAGAAACCACAGAATCTCATTCGATATGAAATTCATTAGAAACCACACAATCTCATTTGGGATGGAAAGAGCACTTTGATGCACACAAATAAGGGGATCCTTCAACTCTTAGCCATCAGAAAGAAACCTGGCCATGTCCTGAACTGTATCAAAACAATACTTGTGAAGTTCGTAAGCATCACAGCCACAGTGTAAGCAAGTACTCCACTGATTCCAAATCACACCTCCCGAGTGCTTAAGGTGACCCAGTATTTCAAAGGGAAAACACACAGCTACAGTGCCATTGGAAAATTAAGTACAACCCCAGTCATTGTAGGTGAAGCCAGGAAAACTGCTGCTAGCTGTGGTACCTCATAGTGAAAGGAAAAGATTATACTGTGTTAGAAGAATTAGGCTTCTTAATGACTCTCAAATCTATACAGCCACGTAGGTCACACAGGGCTTTCCACTGAATTTAGTGACTGGAGAACTGGATCCCTCATTTAATTTGATTTGAAGCTCTGGAACCAAAGCATTTGTGTGCGCAACTCTTTCCAGCCTTTTGTTTTGATCGGCTTTCAGCACTTGTTTCGACACTACGTGCTTCACAATTGCCATTCAGTCGCCTGGAAAAAGAAGACATTTAATTAAAAATGCCGATAGTGAAAGCGTACAAGAGCAGCCCATTGAAAGTTACGTTACTTGGGTCACTGGTGCCAATACAGATACTTTCCTTGGAGCTAAACAGGGTACATGGAGAAACTTCGTGTCAGCCACTTCTACTGATGAGGGAGACAGCAGCAGATGCTTTCGAAGCACCAAAAAATACAAAGGTGCACACAGAAATTGAGTCATCCCAGCCTACTGAGTTTTATCCCTGCACTGCATGGGTTGTTTTCTGAGACTCTGACAGCTGTTCTACTGGCCAGTGCACACTCACTGCTGCAGCGTCCTGGGTCTGCTTTCCTGAGGGAGAATTTGACAGCGGTGCTGATTCCTGCCTACATCTTGCTTTATGAAACGGTTTCGGCAAGATGGAACGTAGCTGCTGTCCCTCCACGTCGGCTGCTCCCTGGACCTGAAATTTGGCAAGGAAAACACAAAATAAGACAGGCTTAGGTTAACACACACACACTTACATTAACACTAACACTTCCTGTTAATTATTTGGAAGGCTTGTGTTTTCCATCCAGGCAGAATGAGCTCAGGATTAGCTGCTTTTCTAGAAATGAGGCTGACAATGGCCTCAAGTCCAGTAGATTTCTTAGTGCTCTTAACATTCCAATTAATTTTTTGATTCTCAGCTCTTTACTGGTAACACCCCTCAAAAGTCTGTTTGACCAAGAAATGCCTTTTTCATAGTCCTCATGAATTGCTTTGTATCAACTGCTGGAACAACTACCAAAGCACCTCTCTTACTTTCCTTCACTTCTCCACCTTCTATCCATTCTCTTAGTCCTTAAACAAATCAATAAAAATAGAATATCTGCGTATTTCTTGTCATTAGTTTTCTGTCCTCTGCAGTGACTGCTCTCTCCTTCTCTCCCTCCCCCTCCATGGAGCCTTCCTCTTACTCAGACACAAGAGGAGCTGCATGTTGCAACTGGTGAAACTCTAGTGTGGTTACTGGCTGTGCCAAGGGCTCTGGAGAGAAGAATAGAAGCTGAGACTGGCAGGAAGAGGGAAGCTGGATGATTGTCAAGAAGCTGACTACTATTTTATCCATAACAAAGGAGAACTGATTGCAGAGTAATCTCCAGCTATGTGGCTTTCCCCAGGTCCAAAACCCCCATAAAAATTAGAACTGAGTATTTGTAGAGTTTTTCTAATCCACAGGTCTTATAACAAATACCACCACCCCCTTGGCTTAGGGGAAAATCAAGTCACAGAAAGGTTAGATGATTTTTTTCACACAGTAAGGGAAGGGCAGAGCCCTGGCTAAGACGTTCTGGTTCCCAATGTCACAGTGACACCACAAGGTCCCTAGCCAGGCTCCTCTGCTCATGATGGTTCAGAACAAAACAACTCTGTAGGTTAAGCACAGTAGCACAAAGCTCCAGCACCTGCTGGTTGTAGCCACCACCCCACTTCTGGGTGGGACTGGCAGCCTTCCTGATGGGGAGCCTGCGACACAGCACTGAAACGCACAGGGCAGCTCAGAGCCCAGCAGCACGGACTGACAGCGTCGAAGGCAAAGCTAGTCAAGCTCCTCCCTGCCCTGACCGCAGCGCCCAGCCAGGCTGTACCGCTTTCGTCTGAAACCTCCTGGGACCACACACCTGAGCACCGCTCTGCTGGGGCGACAGTGCTGCCCACACTCGGCTAAGCAGTGCCGGGCTCATCCTGCTGAAGCGCTGGCTGCAACACAGATGTTTCCTAGGCTTCCTGTTGGGAAAAGATAAGAAACTGCAACAAACAAACAGACTTCCCAACTCACCAGGGTGACTCTTTTCTAAAGGATTATTCCAAAACTGTCATCAGTGTACTGCCTGCCTCTGTCCGTCTTAAATTGGGGATGATTACTTTGTTTAGTTTTGCTGACATTTGTGTTTTGTTTAAGGGTCTTTTTGTGCAATCTTTTGTGCCTGCTTTCAATAAACACTCATCCTGTGCTTGTAGCAGCACGCTTGGGTTCAGCAAGATGTCTATCACTTGATACCCAAATGAAAAGTGTAATCACCCAGAAGCTAGCTTTCAACCTGCAGTTAACAAAACAGAAAGGCTATGGCTGCTCCGTATGCATTTTTCTCCCTATTTCTTCTGTTATCACGTTTGCTAGTCCCAGCAGGTTTGGTGGTGTGTGTGGAGTCCTGTAAATATCAGCTTAGCGTGTAGAAACAGGCAGCATTTATTCTGACTTTGCAGTCAGGATCAGTCCAGCAAAGCAAAACGATCACTTATTGCAGCCCTTTAAAAAAATACTTGGTATTTGTTACTAATGGCTGAGAACGTACAAAACAAAGGATGGCTTGCAGAGCACATCCACTGCAGAAATTTGGGCAAGCACATCTGAGCAGAACATGACGTGGAAACCAAACAGGAAAAATAGCAAGCCATGCCAAAGTGTCGTTCTCACAAAGTGACTTTTTTAAAAAAACAGAGAGACAAGTTAATGTCCCAATATGGGACAATAAAACTATGTTAAAAACACTTGCCATTAACAGCCATCTGCTCTCTGTAATTTGGGGGTAATTTTTATGTACAGCTGACAGCTCTGCATCATCTTGCCTGCTTTGTGAAGGATTGTCTCTGCCTCTAGTATACAAAGCCTCTGAGAAGCAGGATCTGGCCAGTATGTTGTGGCTCTCAATAAGCTTGTGCTGCGAATAAACATGCAGCATTCTGCGCTGAATTTCCACACAGGAATCAAACATAAGATTTGGAAATATATATATATATATATGCTAATAATATTTCAATTCTCCCTCATAATATTCTGCTCATGTCGACACCACCTGTAAAAAAAATAAGCAGCAAAATGTGCTCACTGCCCTTGACACGTTATGATGGTAAGGGAGATCAAGACTGCTTTCTCCCTGTCCTCTGAGTACCAAGACAGATCTCTGCTCAAGCCCATCCTTCTTGATCAGAATGCCTCTGGTGTCCTTACACCTTTTCCTCCTGTTTGTACTTGTCTCTTCTGAATATTTAGTAAATACGATTCATGTTCACGCCTAAAGTAAAGCTACCTTCTTTTGTTTTGCTGTGTGTTAGAAGTCTTAAAACACACACACACACACACACACACAGAGAGCAAATGGCAGGGTCACACTTCCCTCATCTGCAGCTCTTGCAAAGAGCACTTACGCAAGGAAAGTGCGGAGAAAACTAAAACTCCATTAACATTCAAATCATACTCTGGCTACCATTTCCATTCCTCAGATCTGATACAATTTTAATATATCTTAGGAATAAGAGCAGAAAAAAGGGAACTGGAGCATCTAAAAGAGATTTGTCTGTTGCCTTGTAGTTCTTCCTTCAATACACAAGAGAGGGCAGTCAGATTCTTCCACCAAATTCAAACCAACCTCAGAAATGCATCCCACCAACACGTTTATAGAGCAGCTAACACTGGACTACACAAATCAGTCCAAACCTCTTTGCAGCCAAGAGCAGCTGATAGACTTATACTTGACTTGTTCCTAATCCATGTTTCAAACATCACAAAGTTAAGGGGCTGGTTTTCATGCACTTGAGCAAAAAAACAAAGGCAATTTTCACAAGGTCAAGTTACAAACATCCTCAGCTACCAGACAAGCCGTAAGTATTGGTTCTTCTGGACCCACTGACAACGAAGATAACCCACTGTGTTCCCCTCTCAAAGGAAACACATCTGCTTAAACAAGCACCTGGATGAACACTGTAGGTCTGTTCTTTAACTGAACTTTTTTCAGCTTCTAGCAATCTACAGAATGGGATCTACCTCATCATGCTGGTTTTGTTTTCTGTCCTCGGCTTCCTTGACTCTGGGTCTGATCCAAACTCACAAGCATAACAATGGACAGGGGGGCAATTTTCACTTGACTTGGCTCCAGATCAGTATCAAGATCTAGTGAGTTTTCTTCTGTGTCATACCTGAACCTTGGTGCGGATGACCTAAGAGGTGGTTTCAGGAGATAATTCTCCACGCAAACCTGGATCCTGGTTTCAGCAGCTGTGAAGCAGACACAGGATTGCTGCCTGTCACAGCACTGATACATAGCTGAGCTGCAGGATACACCTTAGACCCAAACTTTCCTGCAGGTAGTTGTTTTGCTTCACTGTAAATACAGCCATTCCTGCAGAACTCTTGTCACCTCTGAACCGCATTGTGAAACTACTGCAAGTGTTCCTGAGTGGAGACACCACCAATCCATAAAGTCCCCTTTATGAATACTTTACCCTCCTAACATTGTGTTCTGCTTATAATAATGAGCCCTACCAAGACTCAGTCCTTTCAGGTGAGCCCCTTGTTCCCTTACCCCATTGCTACAAGTTCTGCAGTAGCCAGTTTCATAGGCTGAGACTGTCATCACATCACTGCTTCCCAGCAGGACGTTCTGCAGCTCCCAAGCGCCTCTGAGCTGCAGCCATCACCCAGCCTCCGTGCTGATTCCTGTAGCTCCAGCACTGTACGTGATTACAGGAGCCTGCACTCACTCTGAAGCCAAGCAGTGTTGACTTTGTGTGGCTGTTGTGCAAATTACAGTTAATGACACTGAGGCCTGTTGCTGCGATTGCTCCACACTCACATGCCAGGCACTGAGTTACGCCAGTTTCTGTTTGAGAATTGCCCGTGGTGTCAACCCCATCACCAGCGTAACGCTCACCTCTGTTGGGCAGCGCTCACCTCCATGCCAACAGACTGAACCACCTTCCTTTCACCCGATTCCCATCTCCCTGTGGTTGTGTTTGGGGTATGTCTACCGCAGGTACCAAAGCACAAACGGCACAATTGATGCTTCCTTTTCCCCGTCTCCTCCTCAGCTCCAAGTTTTTTCAAATAGCTGCTAAGCTTACCTTGACATCACCTTTCTTCACTTGATTCCCCGCACACATAGTCCTACACCTCACTTCCTCACATCTCTTACTTCCTATGCACTGGAACTGAGGGACTGGCCACTTCCCGTCGATGGAAATCACGTATTGTGTTCTAGCACAGCAGTCGGTTCCCCTCTCCCACTCAAACCAGAAACATCAGAAACTATTTTCTACCAGACTTACAGCACGTGGGAAAATGTCAATGTCTTTGCAAAGCCCAGATGAGGAGTACAACTGGTACTGTCAAACCATTTAGATTTTGCCAAAAATCTTCTCAGGTGAGCTGTGACTCTGCACACTACAACGGCTCCGAAGCCCAGTGAACTCAGACAGAACAGCCTCTGCAGTTTCAGAGAGCTGACTCCTACTTGGCCCTTCTCCAGCTAGAATTATAACACTGCGAATGACTGAATGGGGTTAAAACACTAACCTCAACCCACGTCTCCCCCAGAATCAATTTCAGAGTTTACGTGTCTACTTTTCCTGAGACTTTCTTACTGTTCTCATCAGCTTCTTCCTGTGGGGCCTGCAAACACACTCCAGGAAAGAAGCTTGCCAAGATATAAGAGGAGTCTCATGAGAAATTGTGTTGTTGGTTCATTTCCAGGAAAATTCTGCAGGCTCAAGGCATACAAGCAAACTTCTCCAAACTGTGGAGACAATACCTGTGCTATCTCCAACAGCAATAGCGATCAAAGTTGCTCTTAATTTCTCAGACCCCCCTTTGATGAGAAAATGTCATTTCCAGGCCGCACAGCACAGTCATAACCAAAACTTCGGCTAAAACAATGCATTTTTTCTGAGTTCTGCAGAAGGCTGTAGAAGAAACACTTGGAACCTAAAGAAGGTTAGAAAAAATAAAAGTCTTTACTGTTCCTCCTTCCCTTATTTTCTTGGGCATAAGACCCAGGTGTCTGTGGGTGTAGCAGAAACTGGTTGTTCTGCTTGGGCCCAAGTCTGTGGTTCCATGAATGTGTCTTTAGCAACACCATTAACCTAATTAGCTGATGTGCCAGGAGGAAAGCAAGCCTCCTGAAGCTGAGGCTAGGGACGAACAAGGGTCTCAGAAGAACCATCTCGCTCAGCAGAGAGCACTTCAGTGTACTCAACCAGAAATTTCACCGTACTAGCAAAAATGAAATGGAGAGGGCAGGAAGGCACCTGAAATCCAGGAAAGTTTTCCTCATCACTGAAACTTGAGTTAAATACCTCTGCCTGCTGGTTATCCACAGCTCAGGATGCTCTTGCAACAGCAGAACACCACCTTCCCTTTCAACAAGACTTACCTAATAACAGGGAAAAAAGTTCACCAATATTACAATAGGTCATTACATCAAATTACCCAAGAAGTAAACATGATTCAAGTTTCCCCAGTCCTGATACCAAGACTCTATACATCCCCTCATTCTCACTTCCTTTGCCCAACAAATCAGACCATACACAAGCACTCTTTTCTGGATCTCGCTGCGTCAGGGCTGAGGTTACTGCCCTTCCCCTGTCACCACCTCGGTTCAGCTAAGATTGCACATGCTACTGGAGGCCAAATAGAAAATCCTCCCTTGAACAGCTCTCCTGTCATGACCAGGAGCTCTGCTGGCTTTGTTAGGGCACTCTCACCTGAGCCCAGAGCTCTCACTGCTACTTCCACTACGAACACCAGCCAAAGCACACTGCTCAGGGGAGACAGGAGGAAGAATTCAACTGTCTGCTCCTGTTCACATTTGGGTAAGTCCTGGGTAGTGGATTGCTCTGATCTGGAGCTTTCTCGGTGTTTACAGTACACTTCAAGAGGCTCAGGAATGTCAGTACTAAAAACACATTCAGGGAACTGAGGCATCTCTAGGGCCACGTGGCAACTGAGCCAGATGAGAGATTTTCTTTCTATTTAAATCCAGCTTTAGACACTGGCATCTGTTATAAAATCTAGTTCCAAATCACACACCTTATCTGCCGCACTTGATTACAGCAAGAGAAATGCTTCCTTGTTCAGTATTCTTAAGCTATTTGCATAAAATACAGGCTAAATAATTCAGGAGACTGGTCTGTAAAAGATGAAGTCTTTACAAATACGAAAGGCTGCAAATAGAACTCATGGAAAACACTCCAGAGGCTCCAGCTCTCCTGCTGTTGAGCCTCAAGTCCTCCTTTAAAATTATGACTATTCGAAAAAAGGGACTTTCACTTCTGAGAGCTGTGCTAGTCTTTCGGAACACAGCCTTGGACACAGACACCTCACTGCACTGCTAGACAAACAAGCTTAATTTTTTCTATCAGTGAAACAATTTCCTTGCGTTTGGTTGAGGATGGTCAAACTCAAGTACAAATCTATCCTCAGTAGTCATAACAGAGCATTCTCACTTGTAGCGAAGTCTACATCTGACCTAATGTCCACTGCAGCTTGGTGTGGTGGGGAGCCAAGCAGAGACCGAAGCGTTGTGCAGCTAGACGCCCATGGGATCCTAGTGGTGTGAATTACATACAGGTTACCTGGGGGTTCGTTTT
Source organism: Rhinopomastus cyanomelas (assembly GCA_013400115.1). NCBI lineage: Eukaryota > Metazoa > Chordata > Aves > Bucerotiformes > Rhinopomastidae > Rhinopomastus > Rhinopomastus cyanomelas. The sequence goes on from VXBP01003143.1 coordinate 61,205, forward strand.
GTACTGAATTATAGAAGGTTCAATCCTTGGCACAGCCAGACAAAGGCAGCGCATCCAGATCGCCCAGATCACACAAAAGTTCTGATTTATGAGCTCTAGTGTAGCCAAAGCGATTGCACAATAAAGACAAAAAGGCCAATCTTTTACACTCTCTTTTATCATCTCCAAAATCACTTGTTGCTGTTTTCTAGCAGGATATCTATTGAGTTCACCAGATCAGGGCACCATATGAAACTGCCAATCTGACCCTAAGAACTGTAGCCCACAGCCACAAACACGTAGCATCGGGAGCTGAAAGCAGTTTGTATGCAATTCCCAGTGAGAACTTCACCACAGCTCACAGACCCCCCCTGCTCTTGGGTGTCTGCAGCCTGGATCTTTGCAAAGTAAATAACACATTTACTTTGATAATTTACTTTGAAATGTGATAGTGATCACATTTCTCAAATAAAACTTCTAGAAGTAATTTGATTTTATGCTGCCAGCCTCCACTTCATTGCTAATACTGAGGATGCATTAGGCATTTATCTGAGAACATTAGCACTCAGCTAATTAACTCTTCTGCTGGGTGTCCGGCTCATGCTCTTCAGTGAAAACACACTGTTCCCCCTGAGACATGCCCCGCATGTAAGCAAAGTAATCCCTGCATCTCTTATGTGGTCAGTTAATTAAAATCTAGGTTGTTGCAGTTAAATACATTCCCTTTCCCCTCTGTTTCCTTCTTTTTGTGGCTCTTTCTGGCAGAACAGTTCACATACAATCAAGCAGTGGCTGGAAAGGAGGCTTGGCAGAAGTAGCAGAGGCTCAGCACGGCTCCAGTCAAGACAAACAGCTGAATGATTGTGACGTTAGCAAACAGGTAATTAGTTTTGCATGTCATTGTTCCGTACCTCGAGCTCATTACCCAAACCTTACAACACTCGCTTTAAAAATTCAGACCTGTCTGACCTGCTACCAGCGACTGTGCATTTCAGGCACTCATGGATAAAGTGCAATCTTGTCAAACTGAAGACACCTGCTCCCAGCAGGAACACTCCTTATGAACTGCCAAGTCTTTTGTTACAGTACCTTGAGATGCAATGATCTTTCCATCTGGAATAACCAGCATCAGCTTGGCTGCAAACACTGTAACACGACCTCTGAATATTTATTACCACACGCGATACACGCAGGTGTAAAGGCAGGGTGTACACAAAGACAAAAAGGGAGAAGACTACTTGTGAAATCTTCTGCTGTTTGGTACACAAGCTTTTGAACTTCATTTTCTTTGGAAACTGGCTTCTGGCAACAACCTTTGGTTCTTTTTTTCTCCGCCACCAGGTCTGTCAGAGTGAAGCTCATCCTTGTCTAGAACTTATTTCACAGGCGATAAAATTAACGCATCTCCCTTTTCTGTTACTCTCGTGCTCAAATTTTGCCCAGAGTTGCTGATCTGGGGGTGGATAATTCATGCTAAGGATTAATCAAGCCCTGCTCTCATGTCTCCCCCAAAACCTCTGCCTCAGCCCAGTGCCAAACCCGGCATGGCAGATTGCTTTAGGCTCTGCTTTGCCAATGCTGCTTAGAGCTGCCACTACACCTTCTCCACAGGCTCTGCAGAGGAGTGCACTCAGAACGGTTTCTCCCTGCTTGGGTTTTCACTTGGTCCCATTTCTTCAGTGTTCCTCAGTTTACTTGTGATTAACAGCTGTGCTTAATCCGTTTTGTGCCAAGAAAAGCATTAGCACTGGATAATCCTTCCCTTCTCGTCTTTATTTTGTGAGGGTGCCGTGGTAATTACTTCCCTACTGTGGTCATGAAAAAACTAGTGAAAGTACAGTCTAGAGCCTGGGTGAAAGTATCATCAAATTTAGGTTTATTTTCAACATTCCTTTTGCTTCAGCACCTTCCACAATGGCAGTGACAATCCTGATCAGGAGATCAGTGCTCCTCAGACTTCCAAGTGCAGTTCAATTTAGCATCACATTCCATGCTATCTTATGACACCTCAACAGGCAAAGTCCATTCTGCAGCAGTTAATCATACGTATGCAAATGCTGCATTTAGAACTCAGAGCCAACTGGGAGCCTATTTTTCTTGAGCTGTTATTTTAAAATGTGGTTTAAATCATTTTTGTGGTAAATATGGGGTATGTTTCAGTAACAACCATTTTTCTCCTGATTAGTAAATTACTGTTGTTTCCAATGTTTCATTCTAACTACTACTTGCTCAGAGTCATGGGAAAACAGAGCACTTAGTCAAGACAAACTTCCCTTTATTTCCATCTCAGCAAAGCAACGTCTAGATTACTTTTGGAAAAACAGTTTTCAGCTGACAAAGTGAAAAATGTTGCATAAGGGCAAACTTATAACATGGTAAGAAAGTTTTAATAGAAGGATTACTACTTTCTGTGGTAACTAGTTTAAAAGTCCTTTAAGACTCTCTGCTAAGAACAGATGATTATATTTGCAGTATTTATGTAATTTCTATTGGCTGGCTGTGTAATAATTTCTGAAAGCTGTGACAGCACAGTGCTTTAATACAGATTAAACTATATTGAGAGAGGAAAATGCAACAAAATGCCAGTGTGCTACATAGCACACCGATCCCAGGAACATCCAGAATTCAAAAACAATTCTGTTGGAAGATACAGGTTGTGTTTTCCCAGCCATTGGACAGTCTCTGTCAAGCACCTGCTTTCTGTGCGGCTGTTCATTACATCTATAGCTATCTCTTCACTTGATGTTATCTGTATTTCAGACCCCACCCCCACTGCCCCTTACACAGCCTTAGGAAGATGCCAGCAAATCATTCATATCATCTTTATCCAGCGACAACATCCATCCTTAGTGCTGTATCCTTGGGCATTCAGCATGGTCATGGGTCTTTAAACAGTTATCAGCACTGTTTGTACACACTTCTGCTTGTAAAGCCAGGCAATCATTATGTAAGTCCTAAAAGGAAGGTGGAGATTTTAACTGTCTAGCTCCAAAACCACTTCACACAGGCCATGCAGTATGACCGAGACAATGCCTGCACCAGGGTATTGCCACAGAGAAGAACATGAGGTCCGTCCTGTTGGAGAGGTAGATCACATCTCTCTTCGGCAACACTTCTCTCATCTGCAAGCCTGATAGATGCTGCAAATAAGTCCCGCAGGGAGGACTGGTATTTAGGACAGAAACTGGAGGATAAGCTAGTTTTTACTTTGGTTTGACGCTGGTAAAGCATTTTGATGTCCAGATCACTTAGCAGGTCAGTGAATTCACCAGAAGCAACACAAATGCAGCCGATGACAAGGACTTCTTATTTATATACCTGTGGGTGCACACAAAAATGTGTATGTGAGCACATAAAACCTGTAGATTTGCCCTTTGGATGGCAAAGTCCCCATTGGAATTAACATCAACTCTAACTGTCTGGTAAACCAGGCATAATAGCAGTAGTTAAGACCTTGGCCTCTTAAAATACATCAGAAACACACAAAAAGGCAAAATCCAGTTTGGAGAAATATTCCCAAATTGGTATTGAGATTCTGTCTAGGCTACCTACATAAACAACAGGCGAATCAGCCCTCTTTGGTAAGGAAAGTGCTTTCCTTGAGAACTCAAGAGGATTTCCAACTATTCACAGACAGCTAACCAAGTGCTCCCCTCCTGGAGCTGTAAACGAGTCACCAGAAAACAGCAAGTTTGACAAAATTATCCAACTGTGCTAAACAGCCAGAGACAAGTCAAAATCTGCCAGAACCAGTGTCTCTTCAGCCTGCCAATGGACTAGACATTTCCATTACAGAAATACCCATTTGCAGCTTGCCACCATCTGGACCTTGCGAACTAAATGCTGAAGAGATCGGCTAGCACACTCCAGTGCAGGAGTGGCCCTCCAGTTCTTAGGAAACTCTTTCCAGTTGAAGACAGTCATACTGACAGGTAGTGAGGCTTGTTTGATTGAGATAGGTATTTGCATGGACAAAAAATTACAAGTGGATTTGGGATGCAATGCTGAAGATTGACTAAGCATACTCACTGCTCCACGTGTTTTCTGTGACACCTCATGAGACCCAAACACTGGGATTAATTCACCTCATCTGATTTTAAGAGATTTTAGGAGATCATTCACCTAAATTCCACAACGTGCACACTCAAACAGATAATCTGGAAAGAGGTCTGCAAACAGCTGTGTGAATGGGAGAGACCCAAGTGCAATGAAACACCAGGACAGCAAAACTTACTCAGATTTCAAAGTGCTACACGCCCACCTGTAGTGTACCTGGTGGAAAACTGACCACAGTAGGTCTAGCCTATAACATGTTCCAACGAGTAAACAAACAGCTCGTTTTGAAAAGTAAACATTAAAAACTCCACTGAAGCTTTAAAAAAAACCCCAAAATTAGTTCTGTAGTCTCTAGCTCTGAAAGCATTTGTTTTCTACATATGAAGGAGAAACCTGACCCGACCTGTTTAATGTCAGTTGAGTTCAAGCAGAAACACAAAGGGGGGACACGACGACTAGAGTCTATATTAACAAATGTGACTGTAAAGGAACTTTTACCAAAAAAACCCTGTTATTGGATATTTTTGGCAATGTACTTGTTTGCTTTACTGTTATGAAGACAGGATTATCAGGTCATGCTCATCTCCTCATTGTGGCTGAACACAGACCCTTCTCTTTAGAAGAGTGTCGCACCCTACAAGCACAGAGTTCTCTGAAGCTTGTTCTTTTTGTAGTAGCCAACCAACACATAGCATATTGTTTTGAGGTTCTGTTGCAGCAGCAGGACATACTCTGACTTGTTGGTCTGCAGACTGCTCTTTGTTCATCTAACGTAAGATGATTCATAGTCAGTTATGGTTCTCATATCAAAGGTTTATGCTTGTGTTCAAATCATCAGAGAAGGAGCCATTACCATCAGAGGCAGGCATCCTTGAAGTTCTTCTTTTAAGTCTTAGGAAATTAACCAATTTTTTCTTGTTATCTCCTGGCAAAGCAGAGTGTTCAGCCTCCTTTATGCTCATGCTTGATTCTGACACCAGTGAAACAAGAAGAAATCCTTCAGGTTACACCTCAGGTTTCACAAGCCATCCAGACAAGTCCCACATAGTCTCTCCAGAGTTGAATATTATCAAACAGCATCACTGACATCTGCTCTGGGAGAGGCATTCCTAAAAATGGGGGTCAGGCTTGCAAATCCAGGGGTTTAGCTACAGGACTACCATCCTGGGTTTACTTCCAGGCCTTAAGAATTGCCTTGAAAGGTCTGGGAATGCTTCTGCCTTTGCATTCACTGACTTAAGAACTCAGATTCTTTAAGCATCAAAATTCATTAACCACTTCTCTGATGATGAATCTGAGATTCATAAAGTTTTTAGGAGCCAAGTTCCAGATAAATCCATAGTACTTCCATACTTGGGCCCAAGATCCTACACTAGATGATGGGCACCCACAATGGCCAGTCACACAGTTTAATCCTTCCCCTGGCTTTAAACAGCATTTCTTTATTTATTGGCAAATGCTAAGCAGTGATTGAAAGGAACAGACAGGGCCCTTTAGGGCCCTTTGGCCTTTCTCTAAAGACATCTTATCAATTTCTTTAATTATCACAGTGACAGGCAAACTTGGTAAAATATTTAAAAGGCAAGGGAGGGGGAGGAGGAAACACACGTTTATGTTCATTTAGGAGCACTTGAAAACAGATTATTCTGAAGATGGAAAGAGAATCATTGGATGTTTAAGTAATTAATTTCAGCAAATCCATTAAATGGGAACCAGTGCAACACTTTGAACGATTCAGCACAACAAACTTTCACCAGTCAGCTTCTAAACTGCAATTTCTAAAGTGCCATTTGCAGGAATTTCAGCAGAGCACAGTGTAAATCACTAGCCAGCCATGTGTCCCACGTACCAGACAGAGAACTAAGATACAAACAGTCTGGTAACAGCCTGGCTATGATAATTAGATAAAACACAGAACTTCTATCATTTCCATCTCTGCAAGCAGCTCCACTGTTTATAAAATATTAAACCCTGGACATTTATTTTAGGTTGTTAATATTTACAGCAAATCTTCTGCAATAGCATTGAGCACTAATAGGTTTCTGTAGCTGAAAAGCCAAGAGCATAATATCTCAAGCTTCATTGTTTTGCTAGAAGATGAGAAAATTAGAAGCAATAGTCTGGCTAAAACTGCTCTTACTAGTGTGTTTATCAGAGCAATAAGGCAGGATGAAAAGCAGCTTTTGCTGGCTCAGATGAGCTGCATCAATTCACTGCTGCAGAGAGCAAAAAGAGTCAAAACAAGGCAGCTTCACAAGGTTAAAAGTAAAAGCACCAACTTGTTGAAGACCAGTCAGTATTTTTCCATGCTTTTTTTTTTTTTTGAGATGAAATATATTTGTAAAACATCTATTTCTATTTTTTTAATGTAAGTGATATCAGACGTGCAATCTCAGCTCAGTCAAGCTGAGGAAGGTTAAAGAAGGGAGCACCTTCCCAAGGTTTTGCTGCTCTGAGTGCTCCAACACAATCTGGTAAGCAGTGCTTACCACTGTAATGATTTAAAATGCATGGGGTTTGCAGTGTTGTGCTGGCAAACAGGCAGTTATGATCCCTCTAGATGAAACATTATTTAACCTACATTCCAGCAAATTGCCTGTCCCTGGAGCTGCAATTTTTCACACAAGCCATAAAGGCATTTCTGAACCTTTAAGTTCAGACCCCGATTCACGTGGTCCATTGTGTGGCAAAAGAAGCTTCGCATCCCAGTCTCGTGCCGGGTCCCAGCCAATGATTACTTTCTCCTCAGTGACAATCCTCCAGTATTTTGAGTTGAACATTGTGTTTTGATTTCTATCACATGTGGATTTGTTTTACTGTGTTCTGCCAACAGTGCCCTAAACTTACAGAGCTGCTATAAGCTATGTATAGTTTGCATATTGATCCCTGCAGTACAATGAGATCCTTCAGACAGAAGGTTATCACAATATGAGATTCTTTCATCTGTCATTTAAGGTAACCTTTAAAAGAGACAGAGTTCAGTTCAGTCCAGATGTTTATCCAAACTGTTCTCAGTCTCCACTGCCTGGCAATCCAGAAAGAACAGGTTTTTTGAGAGACTTTAAGTACCACTTAATGATAAACTACCATATCATCCTGTCACTGTATTCACATGGGATGCCAATAACACCTACCATTCCTGGAGATCTTTATAAAGATGAATCACCACCACACGGCCCTTTGCAGTATTATCCTCATTTTACTCCTCACTGAGGAAAGAGCGCTTCTGATAGCAAGCTCTACCATCAAGCGACCTGCTCTTTCAATCTGAAAAGAGTAACAAGGAAAGAGGCAGAAACTGTTGCTGTAACGTTCCCAGCGTTTGTTTGGTGAAATGCTGTTTAAATGCTTAGGCTGTACAAATTCTTTCACCATCCCAGCACATCATTAGAAAAACAGGCTTCTGAATAATCAAAGTGACACTCCACTTTAACTGGTCCAGCTCAGCAGCAATATTTCAATTTATTGCCATTTTACATCATGGTAGTAAAGTAAGCTGAATGCAAAAGTAAAGACACATGCCACTGTTCACAGATTCATGGTTACTTGAGAAAATGATGATCCTATCATTTAGATAAGGCATCAGCTTCTTCAAATCAGAACAATTCTCCAACAAAAAACCATAGGATGGTTTAGTTGGAAAGGACCTCACAGATCATCTAGTTCCAACCCCTCTGTCATGGGCAGGGACACCTCAGAACATACCAGGTTGGCCAGAGCCCCATCCAATCTGGCCTTTAACACTTGTGGGGAGGAGCCAGCACAGTCTGCAGGGGTGTCGGCGACACCACCCAGTCATCAATGAATAGATTGAACAGGACTGGTCCCAGCACCGATCCCTGGGGCACTCCACTAGATACAGGCCTCCAACTAGACTCCGTCCCATTGACCACCACTCTCTTCTGACTTCTACCCTGTAGCCAGTTCACCATCCACCTCAATACTTGATTGTCAAGACCACACTGCCTCAGTTTGTCTGCAAGGATGCTGTGAGAGACCGTGTCAAACGCCTTAAGTCAAGATAGACCACATCCACTGCTCTGCCATCATCCATCCACCTGGTTACACCCTCATAAAAGGCTATCAGGTTGGTCAAGCACGACTTTCCCTTTGTGAAGCCATGCTGACTGTCCCTAATGACCCTCCTGTCCTTGATGTGCCCGGAAACAGCCTCTAGTACAAATTGTTCCATCACCTTCCCTGGGATGGAGGTGAGGCTGACCGGTCTATAGTTACCCGGGTCTTCCTTCTTTCCCTTTTTAAAGATTGGGGTCACATTTGCCATCCACCAGTCCCCAGGCACCTCTCCTGTTCCCCAGGACCTAGCAAAGATGATGGAGAGTGGCCTAGCAATGATATCCGCCATCTCCCTCAGCACACGCGGGTGCATCCCGTCTGGGCCCATGGATTTGTGCACATCCAGTTTGATCAACTTACCCCTAACCCAGTCCTCATCAACCAAGGCAGGCTCACCTGTTCCCTCAACCTCCTCTGCAGTCTGGGGTCTAATGTCAAGACAACCCTTAGCAGTACAGACAGAGGCAAAGAAGGCGTTAAGTATCTCTGCTTTCTCTGCGTCCTCTGTCTCCAGGGCACCCACCTCATTCAGCAGGGGGCCTACGCTGCCTCTAGTTTTACTTTTACTTGCTATGTATTTGAAGAAGCTCTTTTGTTGCCTTTGACCTCTCTTTGCTCTTGTGGCCTCCGCTGGACTTCAACAGTTCCATGTCCTTCTTATATTGGGGACTCCAGAACTTGATGCAGGACTCCAGGTGAGATTGCTCAAGAGCAGAGCTGAGAGAAAGGATCACTTCCTTCAGCAATGCATGCGCTCACATGTCTCACAGACTGAAATACAGTCCATTCCTGTATCCATGGAAATACTTTCTAGTTCCTGCTTTCCATGAAAGTTCAGTGGTGGTGGAAAAAACAATCCTCGAATTTGTTTTGGTGGGATGTTTTCAGGGTTATGTGTTCTTTGAAAAGTTCCAGCCTTGCAGTTAACACCACAGACACTAAAGAACTCCAAGGAAAGTATTGTACAAAAAGTAGTGTTGTATCTCTACCGCAGGATCAAAAAGATCTTTGACATCAAGTCCAACCTTTGACTCAGCGCTGCCAGGTCATCACTAAACTACGTCCCTAAGTACCAGCTCTGCACATCATCACATTCACTCATCACAGAAGCCAGAAAGAACAAACCCAAAGAGTGAGGTGCACCATCCTGGACTCACTGCTGACTGGCCATGTATGTGCCATGGACAGCTACATGAGCAAAACCTCTGCAGTAAAATAGGCTCTGCAGAATTGATTGAGTGCCAGTTTCATAGAACCATAGAATCATTAAGGATTGGAAGGGACCTCGAAAGATCATCTAGTGTAATCGCCCTGCAACAGCAGGATCACCTAGACCAAGTTGCAAAGGAACACATCCAGGTGGGTTTTAAACGTCTCCAGAGAAGGAGACTCCACAACCCCCCTGGGCAGACCATTCCAATGCTCTGATACCCTCGTTGTGAAGAAGTTCCTAGTTTGGTCTTGCTTTGCCTTCAGCTGAGTCATCTAAACAGAAACCTCTGAAGAAGAATCCACCAAGATTCCACTTCCAACTCCCAGAAGTCATGACATGGGCTTTATCCCAAAATATTTTGCTGTTGGTTTCATGCTAACTGCAGTCTAAATTGTGAAAGATGCAAACACTGATGGAAATGTCAGACATTATGGTTCCTTGGTTATTGTTGCCAAGCTGGGATTTCCTGATGAAAAACTAGTCAAACCATTTTGACATTTTCTTCTTTAGAATAAAACAATTCACAAGAAATGGGTCTCCACATCCCTGTTCAGCCCTTTGCAACAAACTGGAGAAGCACTGAAAGGGACTTCAACTATACCAGCTCGGCAGCAGGACACAGAAATTAATGTCAGGTGTTACAGGAAAAGCACACTCCTCTGGATTTTATCAAGAAATAATAGTTCAGGATTAACTCATGTGACAGTGGATCGATAACAAGAAATTACTGCATAGGATATTGTATCACGCTGTGGTCAAAAAAAGCATTAGGTGTAATTAGGAAAGAAGAAAACAAGAGGCATCTTGTGGAAAACCTCATATTTCACATCTATTCACCATATTCTGCAGTAGCAAAACTGAGAGTTAAAGACAGCAAAAGCAGGGCAGCCTCGCCTTTGTCACAGGGTCTGGCCCATCCTCACATCTTAACATCCACAGAAGTGGAAAGAAGAGTCCAAGACGGCAAGATGGACAAGACAGAAGCTCTGTGTGCAGGATTACATGACACAGTGGCTACAGCAGCAAAGGACTACGTTCCATGAAGGACACTGGTCTAGTTCTTCCTATTTCACATCCCTATGATAAAATACTGATGCTGAGGGTACAACAAATTAAGGGGACCTAAAAGCTCTGGGAGAGGAAGACTACAGGACACTTCAGTTATTATTCTTCCCAGGCCTTTATTCTCTTCACCACCAAACAGCTGCATAGTTTGCTCTCTACTCAGTGGAGATACAAAGGAAGCAGACATCAACAGTGATGTTCACATAAAACCACAACTACTGACTGCATTCATCCTTCCAGACTTACATGCACATATCCTTCTGGTCTAGAAGGGTACCAGGAGCTCTGAAGACTCAAGACAGAAGTTGAAAATAAACCTTAGCAATTCTCCAATTCTAGTAGACAAATAATGAAGGATTCTCCCTGTTAAAGATAACTACAAGTTAACCTCTAGCAATGTTTGTTCCTGCTTTCTAGCCTGGATCAGATCATGCAAAACTGTAATTAACCCTACACAGTCAAATGATGGGGCATCTTCATACCCTTACCCAACGAACAGAGGCATCATTGCAATGTTACCCTAAGACTGAGAAGCAGACTGGGCTCACCAACACCACTGTTCCTAGGGAGTCACTAAGGCAGTTAAAGGGTTTAGCTTTTGACAAGTCTGTTAACACGACAGGAAAGAGTTTCATCTTGTCAAGCACCTACACAATGACCTCAGCAGAAGCAGAAAAATGAGTACCTCTGCCTTGCTTTCATGATCTGGAAGAGATTCCAAGATCAACTTAAGGAAAAAAAAAGATAAGAACAGAGGGGAGAGGGGAGAAGAGAAGGGGAGGAAAGCGGAGAAGAAGGGGAGAAGAAAAGAAAAGAAAAGAAAAAAGAAAAAGGGAAAGGGAAAAGGGAAGGGGAAGGGGAAAAGGGAAAAGAGAAAAGGGAAAGGGAAAGGAAAAAAAGGAAGCCTTGCAAATCCTTGAATGCTGCATCTGGTATGGTGTTAACGTCAATGTCAATTATCCGTGGCAGGACACGTCCCCATAAGTAATGTACTTTCTGGGCACAACAGTAGATCTAGTCCGGGGTATTATTTCAATTTCTAGAGAGGGCAGCTGATACAGAGGAGAGGCAGAGCTGTCAGGCAGCAGCACTGACCTATGTGTTTTAACAAGCATGTGTGCACGTGCAGGATAATTCTGGCAAATCACATCACAGTTACGTGCACAAGAGGTGTGGTACTGGGGAGATGACGGTAATGGAACATGAAGGCCACAGCAGAACATTTTCACTGTGTGTGTGAAGATGGGAGAAAATCATATGCTGATACACACACAAAGATACACAGATCATTAAGGGTTGGAAGGGACCTCCGGGGTCATCGAGTCCAACGCTCCTGCTCGAGCAGGGTCATAAAACCTAAAACAGCTTGCATAGGAATGCATCCAGACAGGTTTCCAAAGTCTCCAGAGAAGGAGACTCCACAACCTCCCTGGGCAGCCCATTCCAGTGCTCTGTAACCCTTACAGTACAGGCATTTTTTCTCACATTTGAAATGAACTTCCTGTGTTCCAGCTTACACTCATGGCCTTTTGTCCTGTCACAGGGGGTAGGGGAAAAGAGATGGTGTCTTTCTTCATGACATCTAGTCTTCTTGTATTTATATATAGTGATTAAATCCCCTTGTAACCTTCTCCAAGCTGAAAAGTCCCAGATGTCTCAATCTCTCCTCATAAGGCAAACACTCCAGTCCCCTAACCAAAATAATAGAATCATCAAGGTTGGAAGACACTTCCAAGAGCATCAACTCCAACTGCCAACCCAGTGCCACCATGCCCACTAGCCAATGTTTTCTAACACCAAATCAACACATTTTTTGAACACCTCCAGGGACAGTGACTCCACCCCTCCTTGGGCAGCCTCTTTCAATCCCCGACCCCCTGACTTCACTCTGTCAGTGAAGAAATTTTTCCTGATGTCCAGTCTGAACCTCCTGTGGCACAATTTGAGGCTGTTTCTTCTTGTTCTATTGCTAGTGACTCAGGAGACGAGACTGAAACCCACCTCTCTACAACCTCCTCTTGGGTAGCTGTAGACAGCAATAAGGTCTCCCCTCTACCTCCTGTTCTTTAGATTAAACAAGCCCAGTTCCCTCAACCACTCTTCATAAGACCTGTCCTCCAGACCCTTTACCAGCTTCATTGCCTTTCTTTGGACTCACTCTGGCATCTCAGTGTCCTTCTTGTATTGAGTTGCCCAAAACTGAACCCAGTAGTTAAGATGAGGCCTCAGTAGTGTCAGGAAACATCACCTCTCTATACCTGCTGGCCACACGTTTTCTGATGCAGGCCAGGATGCCGTTGTCTTTCTTGGCCTACTGAGCACACTGCTGTCTCATGTTTAGCTGATGTCACTTGGGACCCCCAGGTCCTTTTTCACTGAGTGGTTCCCCAGTCACTCTTCCCCAAGCCTGTAGCATTGAAAGGGGTTGTTGCGACCACATTGTAGGACCTTGTTGAACCTCATACAATTTGCTTCAGTCCACTGATCCAGCCTGCCCAGGTCCCTCTGCAGGGCTTTCCAACTGATTGACACACCTGCCCAGTTTGGTGACATTTTCAGAGATACAAGAGGCTTTAAACAATTGGATGATGAGTGACCTCCTATTTTAATCATCATTCATGTCCGAAGCAAAATTTCCAATCTGTTCCAACCTTGATTGGGTTGCATTAGAAAAAAAATGCCTTCTTAGCTACAAGTGGTATTTAGTTTCCATCAGCTTCCTCGCAGGCATGGCACCTGAATGCTGCAGGCCGAACACGTGTCACTGACACGAAGGCACTGCCTGCTCCTGATGGCACGAACGGTGTACTCTGAATGTGCATCTTCCACACTGCCATGAAGGCAGACAAGCTAAACATCCAAAGCTGTGGCACTGCCTTGTTCCATCTCACAGACGAGAAGCTGCAGAGAAGCATTACGGATCCTTTGCACAAGAAAAGGGGGCTGCTCGCACTGCTTTCAGGATGTATAACACAATCTCTGATACAGGCACACAGAACGCACCCCGGCCTCACTTCCCAGAGCAACGAGCAAATTTAAAGATGCAGTCCGATACCACTGCCAAGATAAGCAATATTGGTGGTGTCCTTCTGGAACACTGACCTTACCTACCACCAGTAGAGAAACACAGTAGAGTGAAACCCTCTCTAGCTGCTCCATGCACTGGAATGTTACTGTAAATGTGTAGCTGTGAATCCTCTATGGAAAGGGACTCTCTTGGCAGAGAAAAGCAATGCAAGAGACAGCAGGCACCTGCTTTCATCCCTTCCTTGGCTGATCTGGCTTATTGTGAGTGGTCATGTGGGCATCTTTCTATCCCTTCTGTCTCTAGCCATCGCCTCCACTTGGTCTGCTCTTGCAAACTCTAAATAAACACCCAGCAATGAGGTGCAGCAGCAGCTGCCCTGTCTTTGCTGGAAGATGATCCTCCTGAGAGTGTGCCCCAGTGGCAGACAGTTAGGGGCTCTCCTTTCAGTCAAGCTAGAGATTTGGTATGATGTTTTAATGCAAAAGTAGCCTAAGTTTGATAACAATTAATGTCATTAAATTCTCCGTTCAGTATTTTCTACAACTAGGTCTTTTGCTGTTCTGATTCTCCCACTATTTTGCTGTTTCTCTGTTGGTTTTTTATCTTGCTGGAACAAATTTAAGACTCTTTTTGTTTAATTGCTCTTATTAATATTCACACACTAATGCAACACATTCATTATTCAAATTGATAACAATGTATTTCTCCTAACAGCCTTAGTTCAGAGAGGGAAGATCCTAAGGAAATCAGAATTACATTGTTAAAAGTCAAAAAATTACTTAATTTTTTCATTACAGCTATTTTTTTCAGGGTCCAACAACATGATGTGTGGTTGAACAGAAGTAGAATTTATACATGGTTTTCTCAATACTCATTAGCTGCTCTTCCTGACTGAGTTGCCAACAGGGCATTTCAGAGAGCCCTTCTGCAAGTCACTGCTTCAGCCTTCCTTCAGAGACCTTACAGCTTGGAGTCTGAGAACGGTGGGTTAAAATACAGGGAGAAAATCCGACCCAGAAGCAAAGGGAGGTTCCATGTTTCACGTGAATGGAGAAACAAGCAGCCAGTCAGACAGAGGCATCAAACAAGCCCTGCCTCGCGTCCATGTCGTAGAAGAGTGTTTACCTGAAAAAGGGAGTGGCGAGGTACTGCTTCTCGTTTTCAGTTTCCCACTCACACCCAGGACTGGCCACCATTTGCCATGGCACAGGAAGCTGCTGCCACCTACAGGTGCGACTGCCAGGAAGGCACTAAATCACAGCCTCGGGGTCCCCACCACGGAAAGGCCAGGAACCCACAGTCACACAAGTACTTGCCACGGTGACACTACCTCCTCTTTTTTAACCTTCCCTGTTGTTCAGACACGGCAAACCAACTAGCATCTTCTGCACAGAAGAAGAGTATGAGATCTTGCTTTGTAGCCTTCAGAGCACAAGGATCCACTGTAGGAAACACAAGACCTCTTTGAACCCTCATGACGTGACACTTCCACCCCCACGATGCAAAGATTGAAGTTACACTTGTAGATAAGTCCATGAATGCTGATCCAAGACCACCATGACAACATTCATAGAAGTTGAAATACCTCAGGACTGTGTTTTTGGCTGGCAAGTTATGAAAATTTGCATCTTGAGCTTTACGATGCTCATTCTTAGACCCCTGGTGGCTCTAAAGGGACAGTTCTTTGTCGCAAGAGCTCAAGAAAGAGTAGACTGAGAAAATAGTCCAGAAGAAGTTTGAAACAATACCAAAAAACACTTTGTTGGGTAGAGGAGAAAGAAGTCTATAACCATGGTTCACACAGAAAGAGGGGTTTGGCATGCAGTTACCGTACATGTTTTACAGCTCAGTTTTACAGAGCTCTCGGTGAAATACACTAAGTCTTACTTTCCCTTGGTTTCAGGTAGGTTACAAGTTTATATTCCCATGGCCGTGAAATGCTGTAGTAAATACAAAACCAAAGCAGGAAGTCTTAGGAAGAAAACCAAACCCACCAGATCCTTTTATTAGTCTTTTTTCCTGAACCATGCGTTTGACTTTTCTTTTTCTGTTTTTAAATCAGACTGCAAACCCTATTCTGTTTATTCAATAATAGTCCCAACAGCATGCCAACCAGCACAACTTTTCTTCTAGGGATACAGGAAAGGCACAAAGTCTGCCAAACTTTGCTCCCTCAAGGCTTTGAACTTCCTTGTCTCCTGAGGTTCTGTCTGACTGGTATTTTACATAACACTAGCAACCATCTCCAGGTGAAAATCAAACAAGTAAACTACAAATGCAGAGGGCACCTTCTTCCTGCATTGCCTGTTTCAAACTAATGCAGCCAAATAATTCTTGTCTGTGTAAATAGGGATTGAGATGGGACAGCCATGGGAGCTTAGTCTGCTACGACAACTACCTCTTGTGCTCCAAGTCTTCATTTTAAGAACCAAACCAACCTCACCCTAACTGATTTTTATGGGGGCAGGAAGACTTCTAAGCTTGAATGAGACTTACCTGCAAAGGCAACCTGGACTTTGCAAGTGCTCCAGAGACTAACAGCATCCCTGCAAAGAGATGGATGTGCAGAATAGCTTCTTTGACTGCTTACTGAGACTGAGCTGGGTGAGCAGCAACCACTCCTACTCCATGTCATGCAGATGCTTAGAGCACACTGCAGATGCTCCCCTTGGTTGCATCCCTAGGACTGTCTGCACAAATGTCAGGTAATCAGCTCTGTACCAGTTTGCAACACACTCACTTTGTGATTACTGCTTTCAGTTGGCTACTGCAAAACACATTTCTGATGCCACACTGCTCTACACACCGCCCATAAAGCGAATGGCACCAGCAGCCAAAGTGCCACCTAGGTGCAGCACATTAGAGATCTCCCCAGCTAAAAAAATGTCATGCACCAACTTGACTGAACTGCTTGGACTTGTTTCTCGTGGGTGTAGTAATTGATTCCTTCTGGATCACACACACAAGACTACCTACAATACATTCATACGAGCGGGCTACACATGCAAATAACACCTTGCTGGGCAAAGAGATCCAAGCCAACAGCAGCTGTGGGTGTTCTATACTCATACACAGCCTTTATCTCATTGCATTTATCAAGATCCAGACAAACGCATCAGAGCTATTCATACACTACCAAGATGAACACATGCACTGCACGGAGGGGTGGGAGAAAGACCCTTTGATGATTCTCAACAAACTGATCACTGATGGGTGAATCCTGGATTGAGTGAAGCTGCATTAACTGGCACAAAGCCAGGGCAGAATCAGGCTCGATGCATGCAAATACAGCACACGCTAAAATTTAAGATAACAAATTCTGTCTTTAAAAATTCAGAGACAGTTTTGTTAACTGAATCTCACCTGTACTGTGTTGGAACAAACCAGCAGTTTGTACATCAGCAATGCTGAGAACACCTTACAGATCTGGGTAAGAAAACTCCTACTTGGATACCATTCTTCTCATTTTGTCCAGCTGAGCAGAGCTGGAAAGTAGCTCCGCAGATGAAATGCAAGAAAGTGAATCAATTCATCTCAGCAAATATAAAAATACAGCACTATTACACTGGTCAGGCTTTCCCCCATATGCAACAAGCAATACATTCTATTTTCAATCTAGAGGATTTATTTCCAATTATGGAAGACAAAATGAAAAAATACAGGTCCCAATACTGCAAGCAGCTCTTTGCAGACAGACCACTGAGCCTGCATGAGTCTCTTGCCAGAATCACAGTCAAGAAGTCTGACACAAGGAGTAAAACCAGATCCAATTCATTCTCATCCTGAGCTGGGATACCTGGGACAAGACTGTCTCAAAAGCCATCCCTGTAAATTCAGCAAGGGTCAGATCTGCAGCAAACCAAAACAACCCCCTACAGGAACACTGCCCCTCCCAGCTCCCCCAAAGAAAGAGATTTCTTTCTGCTCTCATTTCTACACATGCCACATATTCAGACAGACACAAGAATTCATTGCTGGTCCAATTCACTGCTGTACATCACTGAGTGCTTTCATCCTTTATAACCCATCGCAGGAAGAATACATCCTTGTTTGCTTCTTAAGGTACCTACTGTAGCCAAAAATCAATGTTTCTTGATCCCAGCAGCCAGTCAGTGTGTGATCTAAAGCTCCAAAGAGCTTAACCATTCTTGCTTTGTAAGTCCAGTGAGAGACACTAAAATATGAGAACTTTATTCTGTCTATCATTTAGTACCACTTAATAACATGGAGCCATCCTCAACTAGCAAACTGGATGCTTGGTCATGACTAGAGATCCCAAGATTTGATCTCTCCATTACAGTTCAGCATCTTCTGAAGCACAAGACTGACAAAAAAATCAAGCACTGCAAAAGACTACGACACACACCATTAACCTCACAGCTTTGGGGAGATGCACCACATACCAAACTGGCCAAGCTCAGCTCTGAAAATTAGAGATGCATTCAAGAAGGCTGCACTCAAGCTAAACAGAAGCATCTTAGAACTACTGGTGCTTTCCTTGGGCTAGGAATCTTGAGAATTCCTGGAGGACAAGGAATCCACTGCTGTTGATGAGTAAGAGTCAGGTCCTTAGAAACTAGTAAGCACAGGAAGGGTTGCTATCTTGATTTAGATGGCTACAATGTTTAATAAATATTGATTATCCTTAGAAGTCTCATAGATAAATAGCCAGAATCTTCACTGGGTTAGAAACTGGCTGGACGGCCGAGCCCAGAGGGTGGTGGTGAACGGCGTGAAATCCAGTTGGCGGCCGGTCACAAGCGGTGTCCCTCAGGGCTCAGTTTTGGGACCAGTCTTGTTTAATATCTTTATCAATGATCTGGATGAGGGGATCGAGTGCACCCTCAGTAAATTTGCGGATGACACAAAATTGAGTGCGAGTGTCAATCTGCTGGAGGGTAGGGAGGCTCTGCAGCAGGATCTGGACAGGCTGGAGCGACGGGCTGAGCTCAGTTGTCTGAGGTTTAACAAGGCCAAGTGCCGGGTCATGCACTTTGGTCACAACAACCCCCAGCAACGCTACAGGCTTGGAGAAGAGTGGCTGGAGAGCTGCCTGGGTGGAGAAGGACCTGGGGGTGTTGATCGACAGCCGGCTGAACATGAGCCAGCAGTGTGCCCAGGTGGCCNATTACCCAGGGAGGTAGTGATGTCACCATCCCTGGAAGTGTTTAAGAAACGAGTGGATACAGCGCTTAGGGATATGGTCTAGTGGTTAGACACTAGGAGAAAGAGCTGGACTTGATGACCCTGGAGGTCCTTTCCAGCCACGATGATTCTATGATCTCCTGCATCTCTTGATGCATCTCTTGATGCAGGAGACATGCTTTCAAACAGGACCCAGTCTCTGTCTTCCATGCCCAAGGTTTAAGGATTCTCAAGTTCTGCTTCCTTCAGCTAAGCACAAAGGAATTCTCAGATGCCTCTCTTAAGGCTCCTTCTCTCCCCAGCACTCGAGCATCCCCAGCTTTTCTCAGTGGCAGAAACGACAAACAGTCTCTCTTCCCACTGATCAGTGTTGTCTAAGATGGCGGCCAATCAGCCACATGGCCCCGGCCATGCGCAGAGCTCAAAATGGAGACTGACTGCGTGGCTATCTCTCTCCTCCTCCTGACCGAAGGCTACAGGGGAAGAGGGGTAAATCCTTCAGCTCACCAAGGGTGGTCGGATGTTGCTCTGTTGGAAGGGGGAAATCGGCACTAGTTTTTGCTTCTCCAATCCACGGTGCCAACTTGTGCCAGGTCGGAGCTGGCGGTGCCACCACCACTGGGCCGCGCAGAGGGCAGCGGGGCTGCCATTCCCACCCCACTTCTATGGGAGCGCAGTGGGCCCGCCATGCCCCCTCTATCCCATCTCCAATAGGGGTGGTGGGGCTGGGGGCAGTGGAGCCATGGCAAGCTGCGGCTAGCTGTCTTCCCCCTGCTACCCTGGAAGTGTGTGTGGGGTGTGTGCCAGAGCCCCATTCCGGGAGAAAAGCCCCTAGCAAAAGGAGGGCGAGCCTAGGATGGCCAGCCCCTTTTAATTTGTCACCTTCACTGGACTGGTTACAGTGGGGGGTGTCATCTTAAGGCAAAATGCACCTTTTTCCTCATGAAAGCACAAATCTAAACATCTGAAAGTTCTGGTAATTTTCAAACTGCAGCACCTGCCAGCTGCATCAAAGATGACTTATCTGCATCATCCCACAACTGTAGCGGGGAATCTCTGCTCTGTTTGTACATCTTGCAGTGTGGCTCAAAGAGTCAAGAGTTGTATCCACAGTTTGTCCATGTCAGCTGAAGCACGATGGAGTGCTTGGGTGACAGAGAGTGGCATGAAGAAGGAGACTTGTTGCTCTCATACTGGAGTTTTGTCCTGAGGCTGATATTGTCCGAGAGAGTTTTCATTTTGGCAATATGAACGAAGCTACAACATGACCTGGTCATATTTTTCAGTGGCCAGAACTACTGCAGCAGACAAGGTCCCAGCAGTACAAAGCACCTCTGCAGTGGTAGACAAAACTATTATTTGCTTCATAACTGTATCAGTAAAATGGGGCAAATCAGCCCCTGATCTGCCCTTGGGTAAAAGTCAGGGAAGGGATACTGAGAAGTCTCCAGCTGGATCTAATAGGTCCCCAGGGAAAGTCATCTGTGCCTTATCTTTAACTCAACTGAACCATAAAATGGGATGAAAGCAGACCTCAACAAAAGACATATTCTGTATCTAAGCTAGTTGTTACGAAATTGTGTTACGTAATTTCAGCATCAACTTGTGTGTCAATATTTTACAAAATAGAAAGAGCTAGGAGCAGGTAAAAAGTGCAATTCAAATGGGATCAGGGGAAAACAGCTGCTAGAAATGAGGTTTTCCTCACCCTTTCACTTCCACAGCCCAATCGTCATTACAGATCTTTTAAAAGTTCAAGACTTCAAAAAGCAGGTGCGGGTCTATCACGAGCAGTAGCTTCACGCTCAGGGAAATCCTACCAACGCTAAGAAAGAAAAATCATTTTCACAGGTTTTGGTACATCCCCGCATGAATCTGCCCAAGGCCTGGAGCTGCTTATGTGTGTGTGTGTCTTCACAGGCACCCCTTTCCTGTCGGCAATCCGGCAGCAGGTTGCATGGCCTGATACTGTCCCAGTTGCTCTCCCAGGCAAGTTAGATCATGGATAGATCTTGCTGGTTAGGTCATAGATATTTCTCCTTTCATCTAAAAGGTAGAATTGGGTTTTTTTACGGAAGCTCCTCTGCCCGCTGCCCTTACACCATCCACTAGGTGACCATGTTTTTCACTTGTGCCTAAGTGAAGCCAACTTTGCATAAAGAACAAAGCTGTCTAGCCTAGAATTTCAATAACATTCCTTTGTACCTCCAAAATAAGCATTTACATTTAGAAATGTATTTAAAAACACCCCCAACAAGGCAGCATTTCAAAAGAACAAAACCTAAAGCGGTACCCAGACACTCCTTTGAGGCAACACCTGGTGATACCATAACGAAGGTCGGTGCTTTACCTGAGCACTGGACAACCAGCATTGAGGTTTTCACTCTTTTCTCATGCTGTTGAAAACCTCTTCTGATGCACACAAATGAGAAGCAGAAGAGCAAGCTAGTACAAACTCTTGTCAATAAATACATGCTTTGAGAAATGGCTTCCTAGTTTAGAGCAGATTTATAGTTCTTATCTCAAGTTTCCAAAGTTCATCCGAATCTCTAATACAGGGAATTTCAATGTATCAGTAAATCTTTTAAGCCACGAAGAAAACTCACTCAAAGAAGCAATGTCCCTTACCAGTGGAAGAAGTGATAAATCTGAAGTAATATATAATTCATGATGACACATATCAAGACATCACAGCAAACACTGACACAAGACCTATTTATGGCATTGCTTTGCTAAGCGTATTCCCTGCAGAACCATCTCCTCTCCTATTCTGAACCAAACACCTGCTTTGATAATGCTCTTCAGAGCTGGGGAGAAAAGCAAATCTAATTCTGCAACCATTTCTCATGATAGAAAACTAGTGGCCCTCAGCCAGCAACGTATAAAAGTAAATGAAAATTTAAGCAGAGATCAAAAAGAAAAGTGACTCAGAATGGCTACTTTAAAAAAAATGTATGATCTCAGACATCAAGCCATCGATTGTCTAAAACATGCTAATGTGAACGTTAAACTGTCCTTGGCTGGGGAACAGAGGTTTCGTTCGTTTCCTTCACAACAGCTTCCTCAGTCTGCATGGTTTAACACACATGGACTCACCAGCTCTGAAGAAATGAAGATTCCTCTCAAATCTTTCTAATAAGGTCCAGGGAGCTAAAGGTCGCAGATGCCCTGTTCATGAGGCATTTGTATCGCCACCCTGAAATACAGAACTTGGAGATACTCTGCAAATATTAACTAGAACTTGAAACACACTTGGGAGTGAGGGCATTGCCAGACAAATTTGAGAGGTGCATTAAATACAGTGACTACAGGTGATGTGACTGGCATAAAGCGTCACGTCAGTCAGCACCACAATCCTTGACCAACAAAACCAGCTTTTGAATAGTTAAAGCACCACTTAACAAAACCTCTAGAGTTTGGGAAACAAAAATCATAGGGATATATTTGGGAAAGAAACAAAAAAGAAAAGCCAATTCCCTTTCAAGGCCAGTTCTGCAGTCAATCTCAAAATTACAAATAAAACCACAGAAAACAGAAGTAGTTTTGTTTGCACAAAAGTTTCCTGAAGAACCCCTCAGGATAGGTACCATCTGGAGACACAGAGCAGGGAAGCATGCATTCGCCTAATCCTCCCTACATCACAAACTATAGACCGGTCAGCCTCACCTCCATCCCTGGAAAAATGATGGAGTGGCTCCTGCTGGAGGGCATCTCAAGGTACTTGGAAGAGAAGAAGGTTATCAGGAGTAGTCAGCACAGATTTATCAAGGGGAAGTCCTGCTTGACTAACCTGATAGCATTCTATAATGCAATAACTGAATGGTTAGATTCAGGGAAACCAGTGGATGTGGTCTACCTTGACCTTAGCAAGGCCTTTGACACTGTGTCCCATGAAATTTTAGTGAGCAAGCTGAGGAGGTGTGGGATGGAAGAGCAGACAGTGAGGTGGGTTAGGAACTGGTTGCAGGATAGAGTTCAGAGGGTGGTGATCAATGGTGCCAGGTCCAGCTGGAGAGCTGTGACTAGTGGTGTCCCTCAGGGATCGGTGCTGGGACCAGTCTTGTTCAACATCTTCATCAATGACATTGATGAGGGCACAGAGTGTCTGCTCAGCAAGTTTGCCGACGACACCAAGCTGGGAGGCTTGGCTGATACGGCTGAGGGCTGTGCTGCCATCCAGAGAGACCTGGACAGACTGGAGGGCTGGGCACAGAGAAACCAGATGAGGTTCAACAGGGACAAGTGCAGAGTCCTGCATCTGGGGAGGAATAACAAACTCCACCAGTACAGGCTGGGAGGTGATCTACTGGAAAGCAGTCCTGTGGAGAGGGACCTGGGGGTCCTGGTGGACAACAGGTTAACCATGGCACAGCAATGTGCCCTGGTGGCCAAGAAGGCCAATGGGATCCTGGGGTGTATTAGGAGGAGTGTGTCCAGCAGATCGAGGGAAGTTCTTCTCCCCCTCTACTCTGCCCTGGTGAGGCCTCATCTTGAGTACTGTGTTCAGTTTTGGGCCCCCCAGTTTAAGAGGGACAAGGATCTACTGGAGAGGGTCCAGCGGAGGGCTACGAGGATGATTAGGGGACAGGAGGGCATGGCTTATGAGGAGAGGCTGAGGGACTTGGGACTTTTTAGTCTGGAGAAGAGAAGACTTAGAGGAGATTTGATCAATGTTTATAAGTACCTGAAGGCTGGCCGGGGGCAGGGACGACAGGCTCTTTTCACTTACTCCCTGTGATAGGACAAGGAGCAATGGGTGTAAGTTGCAGTAGAGGAGGTTCTGCCTCAACACAAGGGGGAACTTCTTTGCTGTGAGGGTCACAGAGCACTGGAACAGACTCCCCAGGGAGGTCGTGGAGTCTCCTTCTCTGGGGACTTTCAAGGCCGCCTGGATGCGTTCCTCTGTGATCTGTGTTAGATAGTTTTGTCCTGCTCCGGCAGGGGGGTTGGACTCGATGATCTCTTGGGTCCCTTCCAACCCCTAACATCCTATGATCCTATGATCCTATGATCATCAAACCTTGTCTCAGGCATCAGCCAAACAACTGTCCCCGGCAAAACAGAGTTCGGTCGTGGTATGGAAAACCAGAACACAATGTGTTAATATGGCACTGTACCTTGTTAGGGCACTGTAAGCAGACAACCCCATACTCCTGTTTGATATTCCAAAATGAAACGAGACAAGACAATAGAAGATGGACTTTCTTACAATCACAGACAGGTACTCGGGCTCAAGCACCTGTTCCATCAAGAGATCAGGTGGCTGAGACTGAGGTCAAGGCACGGCTCAGACCATACCCTGAAGGTTGCTCACTTAACTGTCCCAACAGAAAGCTCTGAGATGGCAAAGAAATCTATCACCTGGGAGCACCAGGCCACCTGCAGACAGTCTGGGTCTGGCAGCTGCAACCACCAAACTGAAACTCATTAAAGGCCATATTAATTGGCATGCCTACAGTCAGTATTAATTTGCATACCTAAACGAGACACAGCTATTAGGTGATCTAAACTCGGCCTTCAACCAGTCAGGTGATGCCTTTTCCATCTTTATAGCAGCCTCACAGACAAACGGTAAAACCAGTCCATTAGTGAGTGTGCATCATTTAGATTCTGTGATAACAGAGTGCATGTGATAAAGCTAAGAAGAGGCTAAGACATGAGGCAGTGATGGAACTGTCTACCTCATTTAGAAACAGAAAAATCTTTCAACAAAGCGTATTGGATAACTCTCACTAAAACCAAAACATTTTCCATTGCAACTTTAACAGTGGATTAAACTCATCCCCTTCTGTTCCCAGATGGTCAGTTTCAGCCTGGCACAAAATGACTTGTATCTGTATGACCCATTGTACTTCTGTCCATGAACCACAAATAAAGAGGAATTAAAACAAAACCAAAAATCAGGCCAGTAAAATTTGTGTGAACTACCCCACAATCAGCCTTAGAGGGGAAGGAACCTGCCCACGTATGTCTCTGGAGAAATTCACCTCACTGTCTTCTTCCTTAGTCAGCTGAACAATAAAGGAAATTAAAGCTGCTCCTGAATAACATGGATTCTGTACTGAAGCTGCTTTATATCATATCATGGATTTTAAATATGAAACTAGGCTTTACAATGTTACAGAATAAAAAGAGGTAGAAAATGGAGAAGAAATATTCATCTGGTGTCTATAGGAACCGAGGATCAAGTGACAGATGGAAAGGGGAATTAGCTCCAAACACTGGATAACCTTGCCTGTCACTAGCCTCAGAAACACAATCTGCTATTAGAGGGTTCTGAATAGCAAAAAAATTGCATTAACAAATAGAGTTTTTTCGGCAGCAATAATTTAAGACAAGGACAACATCTACTTTTACCAATTCTGTTCCTTAGATGCATTACTCTATTCCTTCTCCTTTCTTATAGAATGAACAAAGTCCAGAGAACTACCACATAAATCACTTCTGCTCTCGAGAGAAAAGCTAGCAACGGTTGTCTTGTCTTCCATCAACAGACAACTGGCTTCTTAAACACACAGGGGCACCTGGTGGGTTCACTATGCATTCATGGATTGTGATGCTGGAGATCCTTATTTTATAATGCTCTTAAATATCAGAGAAGATGATTACTTAGTGCCTGGCTTTTAAACACTCGCCTTCTAGGGTTATGATAGCAAATGATCTTGCCAGAATGTCCAAGAAAAACTGAAAGTGATGGAAAAGAAAGTTCTGAGAGCTCTCATCACCACGTTTGTGGCTAAAAGACCAATCTTTCCTGCAAACTGTCAGGTAGGACTGGCTTGGTAGCAGGGCACACGAGGCATTGTCCACTAGCGCTTTTAAAAACCAGATCAGTTTCATAAGACACAGTACTGAGTTTCAGTACAAGAGGGACACTAGAGTAGGTCCAAAGAAGAGCAACAAAGCTACTGAAGGCCCTAGAGGACAGGCCTTATGGGGAGTGACTGAGGGAGCTAGGTTGGTTTTGTCTGGAGAATAGGAAGTTGAGGGGAGACCTTATTGCTGAGAGGTGGAGACTGGTCTCTTCTTCCAAGTCACTAGCAATAGGACAAGAGGAAAGGGCCTCAAGTTGTGCCAGAGGAGGTTTAGGTTGGACATCAGGAGAAAATTATTCTACTGACAGAGTGGTCAGGGGTTGGAACAGGCTGCCCAGGGAGGTGGTGGAGTCATTGTCCCTGGACAGATTAAAAAACCCAGTAGATGTGGCCCTGGGGACATAGTTCAGCGGTGTTGGGCAGGGTGGTGTTGGCTTGACACTTAGACTGGATGATCCTGCAGTTGTCTTCCAACAGTAATGATTGTATGAATCTTTGATCCTATGACTGTGTTAAGAGATAACATCCCCCACCTCTTCTCTCCCAGAAAAACCCAGACATGTAAAACCCTCAGAAATACTAAATTGCAAGAACCTCACCACTGAAATCACGGACAGATTTGAAATATAATGCTCTAAACAAGCTTAATTTTCAGCAAACCTTGTGCAGATGCTACGCAGATGATGCATTTCTTACACCATCATAAAAATGATAGAAGACCCACAGTGGAGGTGTTCAGACAAACGAGAACAGGAGATCACCTACACTACGGGCAAGGAGACACTCTTCTCTTTTGGACAGCTATTTACATGCACAGGAATGAAGTAAAAGCTAAACTAATACGAGATAGTGTTGAGGTAAGTACCACACCAAACAGTGCAAAGACATTCAAGCTGTTTGCCTATAGCTTCACTACAGTGGGAAGCTTTTCTTTCTCTTATTGACTTGCTCATCCCTCTAGCACGGGAACTCATGCTAACGACTGGGAGACCAATTGCAAATTACCAGACCTTGCAAATTAGCAAGTAAGCAAACAAACACTATTAAAGAGCCCAGTCAAGGGTATCACAGCACATCATTTACTTTGTTCATTTATTTTTCAAAAGTGTAATTTAGCCTCCTAATGCTGCACAGCATACCAGGGAGACCAGCAGGCAGAACAAGCACAGAAGCTCCCACCATCAATGCCTGTTCCTTGGATTTTGCAATCTTGTCCACTCAGCGTGTTTGAAGACCTAAAGCTGTGGTTCTAGAGACATTCAGGAGAATAAAATCAGGATAGCACCACTACTCAGTGCTGGAATCTGCACCTTAGTGGTGCAGCAATACCAAGTGTCTGCAGATGAGATACATGAGGTCTGTCCACAAGCAGACATCAACCACCAGCAATCAGGATTTGCTTCAAGCAATTACTTCTAAAGTAGAAGTCACCACAAAGAGTTTAGACTAAACCATGTCAGTATAAGTTATCTGTTGGTTAATTCTGATGGGGACTAAGTCTACAAAAAGACTAAAATGCTGTTCACAAACAATTTTTAGCAGGATGAATGGGGAAGATTCACAGCAATGACAACTCCATGCACCCACCCTGTTCCGATGGCAGCATCACCACAAAGGTCAACATGAACATTCTTCTGCCTGTGGTTATTGCAACTGCGGGTAACTGGGGCAAAATAAACAAAGTGGGTTGTGAGACCTATCAAGTCCAGTTTTGCAAGGCTGGAGACATTTTTACAGTGTGTATCTTGCATCAAGATTTTGATCTGTGAATTCAGTTCAGGGAGTTTTGTCCTTTTTTGTCCTCCAAGCTCTCTGCTGGGTTTTATTAATTCTTCCAATTTTTGGGTTGGTGCGTTTGACAACAAGATGGCTTGTACTGCTCAGCTCTGCCTGCAAGGACAGAATGAGACTGTCTGCGGGCTAAACATTTTAGCTACATTAAGACACTGCCGTACCAGCTCAAGTCAGATGGCAAATCTTTGCCAGCTCTCCTGTAGATGAAGGAATAGTTTTCCTCTCTTTTGGTAAACCTAATGGCCACAATAGACCTCGCAGATATTCTGCACCTGGACTCTGGAAACCAGGCTTGTATAGATCAAACTAAGCAAGCAGAAAAGTGGTGCTTTGTGTTGAGGACCTCTGGATCGCAGGTTGATCCTTGGCTCTCTGAAGGCACTTCCCTCAACTTGTGTTTGAGCCAAGGGCACAGGCATTCTCCTGTTCTGCCTTTTGCAGCTAATTGTTTCCTCAGCCAGTTGCTACTCTACACACGTATTCTGTGTGAACGAGCCACATTAACCTTTCTGCTTTACTCCACTTCCAGCTCGGAGCACCTCACTTGAAGAATCCTACAGTGCGCACCCTTCATTTAGAGATTTCTATTTGGGGCCCAGACCAAGGACCTGGATGGTAGACATTCCTTAGTCCCTGCTAGGCAAGTGAGGAGCCTTCTTGTCAATGTTCCAGCTTCAGGAAATGCAGAAAAAACAACCAAAGCCAAAGTTTACGCCATCCTTTGTTGTCTTTCTCTGGTTTTGGTTTTCTTGGGGGTTATGTGCCTCAACACATGGTTTTTCCTCTTTTGACCATCTTTTTTACCATCCGTCTCTTTTAATCTCTCCAGTGTAAAGGAAGTTATTCTCCCATCTTAGAGCTTTCACAACACCCCTGCAACTCAGCCTTGCCTGCCCTCTACAGTCTCTGTCAGAACAGGCAACTCTTTCTGTTCAGTCAACATCGTGCTGTTTAACTCAACTTTTTAAAGGGAGCCAGCAGGATGACTTGTGAGCCTCATGTCTCCTGGTTCTTCTTCACTTGTGCTGCAATCCTCTATTAATCTACTATACAGATGCTAAATGTGCTTGAACACCTATTTCCAGAAAAGAAAGTTTTGTGTTTCCTTTATGTCTCCCTTTTCCTGTGCAGCATATGGCACTAACATTCAAATAAAGCACTTTAACACTCTCCAGAAAAGAACAGCACCTGCAACCTGCCACCCCATGTCCACAAAGCAAATACATCTGGAATTTGTAGGACTTGGACCGAGGTCAACAAAACAGTGTTAGGCACTGCTTCAAGTGAATTAAATTTGGAGTAGAGGTTAATTCCTCTGTCAACACAATCCTATTCTAAAACTCTCTCTTTTCCAGGCTGATGGTATGGCTAGGATGCAAATGACTGATAGGACACTAGAACTTCCAAGCAAATTGCAACCCAGAAAGCTTTTATTTTCTCTTTTTGAGTCTTGGTCTGAAGTAACTTTCCTGTTGGATCAGAGTGGGCTGTTTGTAGCTAGATAAGGTCTTCTCCAATCTCATTATCCATCAAGCTCTACCACTTTTCCCCTACTCTGAAGTAACTGACACCAAAGCACCATTTGACACATGCCAAAAAGTCTAAAAAGTTAGTGTTACCTTGGACAAAAAACTCTCCCATTTCTGTCAAACCCAGAATCTCTTGAGATATCCTCACTGTTCAAGGGTTTGAAGATTTTTTTATTGTTTAAGATGAAAATATTTTTTTCAGTGCTTTAAAATTCAATCTTCCTCAGGACTTGAAAAGTACCTGCTTAAAAAACAAAACAAACCAACGAACAAAAACAAGCAGAGGGTAAATCCTGTGCCTTCTAAGCCTTTTTAGAGGCCCTCTGTGGCCAAAGTCATCATCCTTCAAAGCCATACCAGTGTGAAGTCGCCCTGCCCCGGAGTCTGGTGGCATGTGATTCCAACAAGCTGCCGCGTTTCCTGTGCCATCTCTTTGACACGCGCGTTTCTGTCCAGCATTCACTAACAGCCCTGCACAATTTCAGAATGAAATCTCTCTATATGAGGCTGTCAAATACAGCCTCTCGATATGATCTTCCAGCAGTTTCTTCCTGTGGGTTGAAAACGATCTGTCTTTGTGTTCCCTGTTTAGGCTTTTGCCCTGCAATTCGCTGCATTTAACACCACCCGCAATAGCAGTAGGTACCAAAGTCCAGCCCAGCTTTCAGGGTTGAAACATTCACTTGTTTACGTCTGTTGCTAAACACTGGTCACCTCAAAAAGAAATCCAAGAGACATCCTTCTTTCCTACATCTCTCCCATGACATCCAGTCCCACTGCTGGGGCCCATGTGGAGAGCCAGTAGGAGATCCTAAGCCTACACACCACTTTGTTCTCTGCAGCTGCAAGTAGATATGAACCCTGGTTTTGGCATTCCTTGAACTTTTAAGCCTGCAAGCTTCTAGGCTTTCTTATTTCCACCACATGTCAACAGATGAACAGTATTTTCTTCTTAACAGGCAGGGCCTTTACCAGCAGCAAGAGCTTAAGTAGAAATAGCATTGAGCTGCACTTGCTGCCCCACACAGCTCTCTGAAGCATATTGTGTTTTCTGGTAGCTGTACGGGGAAAACAGAACCTCTGGGAACTGTGATCATATGAATCCATGTTATGTATTTGCTCTCCACAGCATTTGCAAACATAAATGTATTTTTAAAGTAAAATCCATGTACAGATTCCGCTTCAGAAAGTGGGAATTGAAATCCCAACCATCAGCTTATGAACTTTGTGATCAGGAGGCAACATGGCAGAAATACACAGTTTTGGAGAAAGTTTTGAAATCAGCATGGTTTCTCATTCAACTGAAAGTGGGCCAGAATCTCCACTGACACATCTTAATAGAGCCGGACTGACTTCAGCTGGTCTGTGAAAACACATGTAGCTCCAGTTATTCCACTGCCAGAAGGGCCCCATCCAATCTGTCTGAGTTGGTTCTTTCTCATGACACACACCTGAGGAGAAGACCTATCAATCCCTTCATCAAGCTGAATACTCTTCTAAGAGTAAGCCAAAGTTCTCATCCTGCTCTCGAGATTGGCTTGCATCTAAGGGGTACTACAGTCTGGTAAAACAGAAGACTGAAGCCACTGTCCCAGTTCATACAGTGCACTGCTTGAGGTGTGGAACACTCATGTCACAGAAGGCAGAAGGAGCAGCAAAGTCTCCCAGCCTATTCCTCCCGTTTCTCTTCTAACACTCCCTGTGCTATTCACATGCCTTCTACCAGCCTGCCCTGAGGAGAGCAATCAGCAGGTCATGAAAAGAGCTCCAACTGAACAGCCCTGTGAGCTGACCGGCAGCACTGCAGTTCTTGCGTGGTTGTCCAGAAGATTCTTAGGGGATGCCTGTTGCAGAGATTCTTCTTCAGCCATTTCTCCAAAGATCTTAGACTGTGTCTCACAGCTAGACATGCTTTGAGAGCTGGTCATTGATAGCCCCTTGGAAGAAGCTCAGGATGCACAGCATCTTTGAGCCCGTCAGCACTACAGCCAAAGCAGGGCAATTGGGGTTCAGAAGGCAAAATTTTGTTCCGCTCATACAGTAAATTGAGTCAGTTTTAAGGAGTGGGGTGGTTATTTTTGGAGGAGATGCTCAGATGATAGAGCAGGTCCTGCCTGTATGTTAAAGCTTGACCTATGGGTCTATCTTTGCTGCAGTACATTCATCCAACATGATGACAATACTGAAGTCAAACAGGGAAAGTTTTTAAATATATATTGGATTTCCGATATCCTTGAGGAAATTATTTTGACCCCATATTGCTGAAAGTTCTCCCCAGTTACACTGCCAGAGCCCCTTTGTGGCATATAAGTTTATTAAAAAAAATGCCTGTTGCAGATTTCCTGATCAGAACCTCGTAATGCAAGTCAGAGGCTTCTGTTCAGCTGATTCAGTGATAGCTCTCTTCAGTAGGGAGAAATTACTTTTGTGTAAGAAGCAATACCCAGCTTGTTTCAAACCTCAGCCTCTGGCAAATCTGTCATAGCAGGAGACATTCCCTGTTTCTTTGACAGATTGGCCTGCGGCTGAAAGTTAATCTAACATGTCAGAAAAAGTATACAGTAGGTAAAGAAAAAAGCAAAAGCTAACCCTCTCAGCATTTTACATCAGGGCACATTTGAAAGAAATGCTCATTTATAGACAGTGAAAATATTGCTTCTAAGTCTTTGAATTAAAATAAAAAGGAGGCATAAAGATATGCTGGCAATAAAAAGTAAGTTTGCAGAATGAATGGACCAGAGTCTGCAACCTACGCCAGAGATAAAAAACCCACTACCACCAGCTAAGATCCAAGACTTCTTTTTGCTATTACAGATGAATTTTCATTCTCCTTATCACTCAAAGTGCCAAATTAATTACTGTTTCAACTCTCATGAGGCACCAAGGCAGGAATTTTGGCTACAACAATAATAAAAAGCCCATATTTGCCAATGCTATCAATGTGTGAGTTTGTTGTCAGTGTTCCATGGATCACTCCACTCAGCAGCCTAACATTGCTTCCGTTCCTCCCGTCTTTCTGCTGATAAGGTTTCTGCACTTATGCAAAGCATCATTCCCAGAAATATACAAACGTACAAACTCCATGAAGCTTTTGCTTTAAACTGCACCCCTGATCTCAGCCTAAGTCAACTGGATTGCTGCTGGCTAGCACCAGTCTTAGACAGCCCAAGTGAGCCACAATGACATTCTCTGTGGGAAAAGTAGTTTTATCCAAAGTCTAAATATTTTGCAAGAGTAGTTCAATGACTGAAGTCCCCTGATGAGTACTGAAGCCAGAAATGTTTATGTTGTTCTGTTCCAGTGATTTGATTTTCAGTTGTACCAAACTGTAAGGTCGTATTTCTGATTTTACATTAATAACATGAAAACTCTGAATATCTCAAAAACCAGTTTCTGTTCAGTGAAGAAAACCTCAGAACTGGGTGCTGAGGGCTGGAGAGTAGAAGGGTCTGATACAGAACAAAAACACACTACTGAGCAATGTGAGCTTTTCCCAAGGGCCCGTACTTCCAGGCAGTCGCACCCAGCCCGTTAAAGCAGAACGAAGTCCTGCTTGCTTATTGCTATTGTAAACATGGAAGGAAAAGTTCATAGAAACTTCTTGTGCCGACAGCTTCCTTAAGCAAGGCAACCCTCCTAGCTCATCTGTAAAGTGTTCATATTAAATGGCTAGAACTGTGAGTAAGGACCGTGACCATCTGTAATACCGGTATCATTGTATAAACCAAAAAGAGTAGAAAGAGTGAAGCAACTCACTAGCCAGTCTGCAAGCTGTGTTAAGGCTCTGCGTGCCCTCTCTCGTTGTCACCTGAAGCATCGTTTTGCACTTTTCGGGTCTTCAGCTTACTATTCCAATAGTCTGACAGTCCTGGTCCATTATGCCAACTTCAGAACAGCTGGTGAAGAGAAGTGTGTTTTGTACTGGACATCGTTTGAGGCAGTTGGGTTATTTTTTCCCCCATGTACTGCAATGACAGGTGCCAGGGAAAGTCAGCCTGCCCGTCCCCGCAGCTCTGCTCCCTGCTGGACACTCTGGCACTGGCACAGCCCCAGCCCAAGCACCATTCTCAGCAGGGTTTGTTCTCAGCATTACACTAAAGAGAAGCAGCAGCCCTGGGCTGCATCTTGAAGGAGGCAAGAGAGGAAGAAGCTGAGAAGGCAAAAATCCAGCAAGAAGCATAGGGAGCACATCTAGAGAGGGAGACACCACCTCAAGATTCTTTTACTGCTTTTTCCACCCAGGTATCTCCTGGCTTAGTGTCACTTCATGTGACAAAGTGGCTGCCTGCCCCATCACCTGTTCCTGCCCCTTGTGGGGAAGAAAATTGGAAAGTTCAGAAAGTGAGTAAGTCTAAAGAGAGAGCAACAACAGAGAACTTCTGTCTCAGGCAAGCCCCGGAAGCCACTCCAGACCTGCTAAAGATGGGGAATCAGACGAGGCTGGATGAGGAGCAACACTCAGGATAAGCATGTAACATCACCCTTCTGCAGGGCACCTTCTCTCCAAACCAATCCTATCGACCACAGCAACCCCTGATCTGCCACCTTCTCCAAGGGGCTCTGCGACACTGGAAGAGTTGGGCACCTCTCACTGCGTTTACAAGGCTCAAATAAGGACAACAGCAGGGGGCAAGGAGAAAGTGAAAACAGTTTGAGAACTAGAATCTTATTGGCTTTTACAAGAACATTTAGTTATTGTAAAATTACTAAATTTTAAAATATCCTGAACTCAATGCTTTCCAAACTCTGTTTAAGCACATATTTTCTATCCCTGAAGCTGTTCTGAATTTTCATGAATGGCTGCAAGCACCTTGAGAACACTGCGGAACACATAAACCACTAAGCATTGTTCTGCTTATAATGAATGTTTTGAAAAATTGAGCAGGCTGATATCAATCTTATAAATGGCAGCTTTCCAGCCTGATAGCTTCACAATGCGTGTCTTGGCCTTTCAAGGGTCTTTCTTTGGTTTTTGGGTTTTTCAAGCCCTGAGAGAGTGTAAATGTGCAATTGCATGTAAACTGTTGCCCTAGGGAAGAAGGAGGTTCCATGTCATGTTTTGCTCCTAGCAAGTGGCTTCTTTTAATGAGTTCACCCATCTTCATCCTTCCCATTATGATTTTTCAGGGAAGTACTGGTGACAGCAGACACAAAGAGTCGCATCTGCTTTTGTTTGTATTTCGTTCCCACTAAATTTTGGAAGAAGTGACAGCATATGAAGAAAAAGAAGTGAGATTTCTTCTTCAGAAGGAGACAAAGATCAGTATTAACAGTTACCCACCGATGTAACTCCCAGAATAGTCATGGAACAAGTCCCACTTGCATACCGTGTGAAACAACTCTCACAAGCTACATCCAAGCTTCAAGAGGTAAAATTTCAGACTTCTATAGTAGAGAAAGTCAACTTCAGTTCCTATTTTAAATGAGTTCTCCTGGGGTGTG
The DNA here is from genome assembly GCA_013400115.1 of Rhinopomastus cyanomelas. Taxonomy (NCBI): domain Eukaryota; kingdom Metazoa; phylum Chordata; class Aves; order Bucerotiformes; family Rhinopomastidae; genus Rhinopomastus; species Rhinopomastus cyanomelas. The sequence continues at coordinate 95,348 of VXBP01003143.1, forward strand.
CGTGTAGCACTGCTCTGACAGATGATTGGAGTGAGCCTATGCCATAGAGATTAGGGATTTCTTAAGCATCATTCCGTATGATTGCTCCAAATAATCACAAAATACCTCATGCATAGTCCAAGCACGATGGTCAATAATCTGACAGAGTCATCAGCAAGCACCAGGGTCATATTATCAGCTAACTGGCACTGACAAACTTCAGCATCACACGAGTGAAAATGTGGAGAGGACCAGACCCTTCACCTTAGGCTGCAGCCTCTGCTGAGTTGCACCTGTACTGCTCACTGGAGTGTCCTGCAGTAATCTAGGTGGAAGCCACTGCAGGGACTAGCATGAAAGCCCTGTGAAAAAGAGAGGTGGAGCTCCATGAGAAGTTCTCAGCTTTCTGCCAAATCCAAATGGGAATTTATGAAACAGTTTCCCATAAAATTATTATAACTCCATCTAAATGTCTGGTTTTCAACTTGGTTTTAGTCAGTACATGAAACAAAATTTTAAAAGCATTAAAATTAAAACCTATTTCTAATTTAGCAGGAAGAGAAAAAAAAATAGAGAAAAAGAAACCCAAAGAAAGGAACTTCTGACTCCTAAAATGTAAAATGGCAATGACTCCACCAGAATTTTGTATAATTTTCTTTCAGACCAGCTTCCTTACTCAAACTAATATGACAAGATATTTTGGTTCATATGAAGCACTTACTTGAGGAAAACATGCTTCTGTCATGGTTTTGGACTATCTTTGGCAGGGCTGCTAGTCCCCAGAAAGATCGGTTGATACACTACTGTCATAAGCCCTGTGGCTATTGGTTACATAGTCACAGAGAAGAAACCATATGAGCTACATAAACCCAAATGAATGAAAAGAAGTTAAAACAAGACTTAATTTAGAAGGTCAGTCCAGACATGATCATTGGCTGTGCAGCCCTCCTACTCCACAGGGAGCTTCCAACCACTGAACCAGAGGATGAGAGAAGCTGTTGGCCAGGGAGCGAGGCAGTACTCACATGTTTACACACAGTCTATTAGGGTTTGAAGGGGTCTTCAAGGGCCATTGAGTCCAATCCTCCTGCTCAAGCAGGATACAAAGTACTGAAAAGCATAACAATCTAAAAATCCTAAATCAAGCTACACAAAACTGCATCCAGATGGGTCTGAAACATCTCCAGAGAAGTGGACTCCACAACCTCCCCGGGCAACCCATTCCAGTATTTAATAACCCTGTCTGTAAAGAAGTTTTTCCTCAGGTTGAGATGAAATTTCCTGTGTTCAAGCTTGCATCCATTACCCCTTGCCCTGTCTGATTCAACTGAAAAGACAATACTCCCTTCTTCTTGGCACCCAGCCCCCTTATGTATTTGTAGACAATAATTAAGTCCCCTCAGAGCCTTCTAGTAGTCCCAATTTTCTCAATCTCTCTTCATATAAGGCAGTTGTTCTAGACCCCTAATCATCCTTGTGGTTATGCTCAATTAATTCTCTATCCCACTTGAACTGGGGACACAGTATTCCAGGTGCAGCCTCACTAAAGCAGAATAAAGGGGTAGAACAACCTCCCTTGATCTGCTAGACACACTCCACTTGACACATCCCAAGCCGGAATCGAACCAGCGACCCAAGGATACACAGATCTCCTCTTCTAACACAAGGGCGTCTCTCAAAGGAATCACCACGGCGTGTTACCACAGCACCTAGTGTTTTAGGGTCCTAATCTTCTACTTAGGGATGGACTGCAGTCTTTGATTGTCCAGAGAGGTGGCAGATGCTCCATTCATGGCAACATTCAAGGTCAGGTTGAACAGGGCTCTGAACAACCTGCTTTAGTTAAAGCAGTCCCTGCAGGACTTTGGACCACACGACTTCTAAAGGTCCTTCCCAGCCCAAAGCTTTCTATGATTTTCTATAACTTTATGAACAAGCTGTCTTTATTTTACACATCAGATACACAACAGGGACATTCTAGTTACTGTGTCCCACTTTCCCGTGTGAGACAAAGGGTCGAAACTAAATTTCTCAAAGGTCCTCGTCCTTTCACCCAGAAATACCAGCTTTCTAGAAGTTCTTGCCAGCTACAAATGCAAGTCAGATCAGCATCAGCAGAAGAAATCAATATTTTCCCCTAGGATGTTATTCCCAAACACTCACAGGAAAATTCTTTTTCTCCTAAAGGCTTCCTCTTAGGATAAAATAAGTCCAGAGCTTTGTCCTCTGTGGGCTGGCATTTACAGGAAGAGCAGAGGAGCTCATATGAGTAGTCCTTTGATTCTAGGAGAACAGTTGCAGGGCTGTCAGCACAGCACATGTGACTTCACATGTGTCTGAGTAAGAAGGGAGCAACAGCTGTGAAAAGGAGATCACTGCACTAGGCAAAGGCTCCAGTTTCTAGTCTGAATGCACAGAAGGTCTCACAGTGCAGCTCGCCCTCTGTCTCAGCACTCTTTGATTTCGGTTTCTGAGATCACAGGCTGAGTCTATTTCCCCCTTCTGGACCAGAGCTGAAAGAAAGCCTTAAGTGAAATGTCTTTGTCATAAAGAATATTACTCCCCTGCAATGCCAGATGAGTCCACAGGCATGCAATTTATCCAACATCAGGAGGTGAATATGGTGTTAGCAAAACCGTTTTCTCATCAGTCTCTTAAGCCTCTTTTGCTTTTGCTATCCCAGGCTGTGATTTCAGGCTCTTCCCACAGTGTACACTTAAAATCCTGTGTAATCAAGTGTACAGGATAGGAAAGGAGGAACAACGCGTGCTGAAGAGTATTAACCTACAGTAGCTTTCCAATGGAATCATTAAACAGACCCTCTCTGCAAACACCCTCAATCAAAAGTATTAACATACTTTCAAAGAGAGCTCAATCAAATTATAACCACTTTAATTCTGAATAAATAATTAACTAGATTTGAATGAGTTGAGCCATCCACAACTAGCAGTAGGCAAGCTGTGGAGAGGGAATCCAAACGAAGTGAGGAGGGCTTCTCTGCACGTAAGCAGGGAGGCATGATACAAATCAACAGGCAAGGGGTCTGTGCCACTCAGAACCTGCCCAGAGAAACACAGCAGCTTTAGGCTGACAGCCATATGGTGTGAGAGAAAACAGAGCATGTGCCAACTGCTAAATGTTCTCCAAGACTCCGGGAGCCAGTGGCTTGGGGGGAAACATTTATCCAGGACAGGGACTGGGTTAAGCCAGCCAACATTAGAGATATGTGACAAAGCTTCAGGGCACACAAGCTGTCTACAGCCTCTGCATCAAGCAATTCAGAAAGAGATTTGGAGTCTGCAGACCTCCATGACAGTTAGATCCTTCCCACACCTGGAAAGTGTTTCTCCACGTCTAAGAAAGAGATGCGTTGCGCTGCAAACACGCATCCTGTGCAGGTACATAGCGTTCATCTGAACAAATGTCCTACTCCTCACTGGCAGCCAGGCTGCATTTACCCCCATTATATTTTCACAGTTTTGCTACAATTTTGGAAGACCAGTGAATATTTGATGCACATGTGGTTTAAACATCATTGCTTGCAAGTAGCCAGAAGAACACTAGAATCTCCTGACTAAGCCAGTCCAGTTTTGTCCAGCCATCACATGACACCACTTAAATTCTGGGCAACACACTTCAGCTTTCCTTCCCCCAACACAAACAAATACACTGCTCACACAGAGTAACATGATAAAGAGGAAGGAGAGCAGAAAGGAGATAGCCAAGAAGCAGGGTACCCCAGCTAAAGAACCACTTCTTTTGCCTATAAACCTCTTCAAAGTGATCCTGGGAAGCTGGTCAGATTACTTACCCTGGTAGACCACACACAGCCTATGGGTAAGCAGCCTTTGCTTTGAAAAACTGACTTGTGAAACTCTCTCTTGAAGCATTGTCAAAAGTACCAGGCTTGAAAAATGATGCTGCACTACATTCATTCAGCTGCTGTGTTTTGGTCTCCATTAGAGTAGGATGGCTCAGCCTGTTGCACCTCAGGAGCTGACTGATGTTGGAAGGGGAGTGCAGAGCTGTGGGAGGGGAATTATAATCCTCACTGCTCCTGGCCCACTGGCTGGCTGACTTCCAGGAGAGGCAGACTGTTCTAATCACAGACACATGTATGCGTTTCTCACCACGCTTCAAATTCCCCTGCCAGGTCCACTTTTTATGAATGAATAAAGGTATTGAAGCCAGCAGGAATTTTGCTTTCACAAGGACCAAAAAAGAGGGAACACTCATGACTTTAACCCTGCCAGGTAAGAGAAGCCAAAGGACCACACAATGTACACTGGAAGGGAGCTGAGATTACTGTTTACTCAATAAGCTCCTGGGAAAATAGAATTTGGTCAGACACATAGCTCAGAGTTCCTTTCTGAAAGTATTCTTTCAAGAATCATAGAATAACAGAATCATTCAGGTTGGAAAGAATGTAGGGATCATCGAGACCAACCATCAATTCTACTCCACAAGTTCACCCCTAAACCAGATCACACCAACACTACATCTAAGCCTCTTTTGAACACATCCGGGGATGGCATCTCAACAACCACCCGGGGAAGCCATCACGTGACCACTCTTTCAATGAAGAATTTATGCCTGATGTCCAATCNCTAACCCTACCGCTATACTAACCCTAACCCTAACACTAACCGTGACCCTAACCGTAACACTAACCCTAACACTAACCCTAAACCTAACCCTAACCCTTTCATAGAATCACAGAATCATACAGGTTGGAATAGACNGCTAAACCTAAACCCTAACCCTAGCCCTAACCCTAACCCTAACCCTAAACCATAACCCTAAACCTATCCTAACACTAACTCTAACCGTAGCCCTACCGCTATACTAACCCTCACCCTAACACTAACCGTGACCCTAAACGTAACACTAACCCTAACACTAACCCTAACCCTAACCCTTTCATAGAATCATAGAATCACAGAATCATACAGGTTGGAATAGACTCTAGGGATCATCGGGTCCAACCATCAATTCTACTCCACAAGTGCACCCCTAAACCAGATACCCCAACACTACATCGAAGTGTCTTTTGAACACATCCGGGGATGGCATCTCAACAACCACCCCGGGAAGCCATCACGTGACCACTCTTTCCATGAAGAATTTTTGCCTGATGTACAATCTAACCCTAACACTAACCCGAACCCTAAACCTAAACCTAAACCCTAACCCTAGACCTAAACCTATCCCTAACCCTAACCCTAACCAAAACCCTAAAGCTAAACCTAGCCCCAACCCTAACGCTAACCCTAAATCTTACCCTAACCCTAAATCTGACCCTAACCCTAACCCTAATTGGCCAGTATTTCTGTGAAGAATTTTTGCCTGATGTCCAATCTAACCCTAACCCTAAACCTAAACACTAACCCTAACCCTAACGCTAAACTTAACCATAACCCTAACCCTAATCCTAACTTAACCCTAACCCTAAAACTAACCCTAAACCTAACCCTAACCCTAAACTTAACCCTATCCTAACCCTAACTCTAACGCTAACACTTAGACTAACCTAACCCTAACCATAACCCTAACCCTAACCCAAACCTAACCCTAACCCAAACCTAACCCTAACCCTCAAGGGACCACTCTTTCCATGAAGAATTTTTGCCTGATGTCCAATCTAACCCTAACGCTAAGACTAATCTACCCCTAACCCTAACCCCTAACCCTAACCCTAACCATAACCCTAACTCTAACCCTGACCCTAACACTTACACTAACCTAACCCTAACCCTAACTAACCCTAACCCTATACTAACCCTAAACCTAACCGTAAACACTAACCCTAACTCTAATGTAACCCTAACCCTAAACCCGAACCCTAACCCTAAACTAACCCTAACCCTAAACCCTAACCCTAACCCTAAACCCTAACCCTAACCTAACCCTAACCTGCCCCAAGCTTGTAGCATCGCATGCGACTGTTGTGACCAAAATGCAGGACCTGACACGTGGCACTACTGAAACCACACAGTTATGCTCAGCCCATCGACACAGTCTGTCAAGGTCCCTCTGAATAGCCTGACTGCCCTCCAGCAGATCGACATTCCCTCTGCAAACTTACTGAGGGTGCACTCAATCCCCACATCAAGACCATTGATAAAGATGTTGAACAGGAGTGGCCCCAGCACTGAGCCCTGGAGGAGACCAAGACGACTTAGCTCCATTGACCACAACTCTCTGGGCCCAGGCATCCAGCCAATGTTCCACCCAGCAGAGTACATGCCTGTCCAAGCCATGGGCAGGCAGCTTATTCATGAGGATGTTGTGGGGGACAGTGTCAAAGGCCTTCCTGAAGTCCAGACAGACTACATGGACAGGCTTTCCCTCATCCACTAAGCAGGTCAAGTTTTGTCAAGCAGGACCTGCCTCTCATGAACCCATGCAGACTGGGCCTGATCGCCTAGTTGATCTTCAGTTGCTCCATAATGGCTCTCAAGATGATCTGTTCCATAACCTTCCCTGGCACCAAGGTGAGACTGACAGGCCTGTAGTTGCCAGGGTCACATATGGCAGCCTCCAGTCCAATGGGACGACCCTGGTTAACCAAGATTATTGAAAGTTCATGGAGAGTGTCTTGGCTCCCTCAGCACTCTAGGGTGTAATCCATCTGGCCCCATAGATTTATGAGCATCCAGCTCATGATGTAGGTTCATAACCGTTCCCTCATGGATTATGAAGGGCTTATTCTTCTTCCCATCCCTATCTTCCATCTCAGGCAGCTGTGCACCCAGGGAACTAATGTCACACTGAAGGGACTTTGGCTTCTTTGAGTACTCAAAAAGCTAAGTGACTTCGCAAGTTCCCAGAGCAACACAGCTGTACCACCAGTGCCTCCCACGCGCCTTACTAGGGCAGCCACACAGTTTCTCTACAACCACACAGGCTACAGGTGCCATCTCATTTGGGCTGGGGCTACTTTAAGTTCCAACTCTTTGTCCTCGCAGTATAGTTCGCAGAAACACATAGACATAGAGTAGGTTGATCTAAAAGTTAATTGTTCTAAGGTGCTGGACTGTGCAATGGAGGGGTTACATTCCCTTACACCAGCTTTTCTGCAGGAAGGCAACTTCTAGCAGAGGGCAGTAGCAAATCACTGCACAGCCATGCCATTTCAAGTGCTCCAACTCTGTGGTCTGGCATACAGAAGCCACACCAGTCTTGCCAGCCCTGTCTGAGTGAACAGCAAGAGGTTTGATGACTCACTAGTGACCACTTCAGGCTACAGGGGGAAACTGAGTCCAGCCATCCTGAGTGAGAGCATGATTAAAATCAGGGAAATTCAGGGTCCAAAAAAAGAGGTCTAGTCCAAGGCAGTAACCTGCTTGCATCTGCCAGTAGTAAAACTTTTTCAACATCTTTCAATGCTGCATTCTTAGACATGGAAGAGGATTTCTGCTGGGGACATAAGGACCACTTCCCATCTTTATTTTATACAGTTTTCAGAAAAATTTTCCCCTTGTCTATCTGAATGCAATTTCACAAAGTACTTGACAGTCCGGTACAAGCTTGAAATACTGTGTTTGGTTCCTGCTAATTACACAGCACCTCAACATTTGACTGTCCACTAGTCAAATAAATTCAGAAAGTGATTCTCTCAGAAAGAAACTGTTCGCACAAAACCACCGAGCAGAACTTTAAATCAATGTCTGTAACACTTTTCTCACTGCCAGTGAAACTGCCGGCAACTTAATTAAGACTGTCTTGTTAAAAGCCAAACAAAATCCTCCACCAGAAAGGAAGCTTGAAGGTGGGTAGAAGAAAGATGATTCTGTACAAGAAAGGCAGTGCTAGTCTTCTGGCTAATTCCAATGAGAGGGTAGCAGGCAGTTCAGTGGAGCAAACTTAATTCCTTCCTAGGAATAGGAAGTCTTGTTTTCTAAAGACAAAAACTCTCCCACGCCAGAAACATCCTCTGAGGAAGTCTTCCTTAATAAAACTGGAAACGCAGTGAAAGCTCCTACTGTCTTCCTGACAGGGCAATAAAAGTCTTGAGTTGTCAGACAGTGTCACCAGAAAACAGTCACCACAGAGACTCTCAACTTGTGAGGACTTGAGTTAAAATAGTCAGTCCTATCTCAAACTTGAGTCAAACTTGAGAAAAGCAAGAGCTCAATGAATACAGATCCTCTCTGGAATAAGGGGGAGAAATCAAAACAAAAGAAATCAAGCCAAAAATCACCAAGCCAAAACCACAGAAGAGAGGCCAAGGTAAGCAAGTCAAGGCTTAACTTCCTGAGGACAGTCAGGCCTGACCACTGTCAACACTACACACCTCGAACTGAAGAATTTGGAATCAACCCATCGCTCAAGGAGCCCGCTTTGACTGTTCTTCAGAGGGAGATCCAGAAGCAATGAAAATATGTGATTCTTGAACTTCCAGCCACAGATCAGATGAAGAAAGCCAGTTAAAGCACAAGGGAGTACAACAGTTCAAAACTAAGCTAAAGATATGGGGTTACATGCTTTTTTGTTGCTGTTAAATATCCTTTTTAAGAATATAATACACCTTTATATTCACAAGTCACCATCAAATCAAAGCCGTTTTCTTTACACATACATATACCTATACAGAGAAAATCCTCTCTCTTTGATGTGGTAGGATTTGGAAATAAGAAAGGCAGATGTATATGCAAGACATTTCAATAGAAAGTGCACCTTAATGTGACCAAAAAATACTCAAAGCAGAGCTGTGGCTGTGCAGCCTACAGGTTCAGAGCTCCTCTCCAACTCCTGTCCGCACTGCAGGACTAATGCCTGTTTTAAAATCTCTAAACAAAACCAGAACCAAGATTAAACCAAATTTACATTTGAATGGCCAAGTGCTTTTTAAGCAGAAAAAAAAGAGAAGGCTTTGGACATGAGATACATCACTAGGCACTATTGGTGGCATGGAGTGAAAACGTGATGCATATCATCACTCCTGAGCTCTGTGGTTGTAATCTCACAGTTACCACCCAAACCCATTTTTGTTGTTTGAAACCACCTGTAACTCCATACTGTGTGGAGAGGTTAAAGCCATCTAAGCTGGCTTCAGAAATGGACACCAGCAGTGAGAACAACTGGTTCCCCAGACTGCTCAGCAACTGATAACTAATCTCTTGTTCCTTGCCTTTTTCCCCACTTGTGCTCTCAAAGCTGGGCTTCAGGGGATGCAAATGAACCATTTAACAGGCTTCAGTACTATTTTCTCCACATCACATTAAACAGTGGCATGTCAACAACTTAAAAAGAAAAGCTGTCCAGCAGAAAAAAGGATGTGTATGTTCTACTGATACAAGACTTCCTCTCCAGTTCAGAATTAATGTCCAAATATTTAAGTACCATAGAATCATAGAACAGTTAAGGTTGGAAAAGACCTTAGGGATCACCCTGTACCAACCCCACTGCCATGGGCAGGGACACCTCGCACTAAACCAGTATGTGATTCAGCATTAGAGATTACTCAAGAAAAAGACAAAGATGTCTATGGAACACTGCAGATTCAGCTGGTGTTTTGAAACAAAATCTACTAAGTGCTACTAGGTAAGTGACCATGTGTTTGTAGCGCTCAGTAGGTACCACTTCAGAGGGCCAATGTGAAACACTCAAGAGACCCCAGATCAGCATTTACATTGCTGGGTGCTGAGCTCAATGTTAAGGCTACAAGGGCTTTCTGTTAAAAAAAAAAAACCAAAAAGGAAAAACCCAAACCCACTACAGAGAATACAAAACCTTCAGAGCTACTTCCCTCTGTTTGGATACCCAAGTACCTCTGACCCAGAACAGTTCAGGGTGTTTCTAACTCAGGTGAGACTTCTAACAGAGTGAGACAGTTTCCTCCAACACACACAACTCCTGTGTGAGTAACTAAGTGCGCTGGCACCTCTTTGGCCTTCGGTTCAGCTTTTGCAAATTTGTCAACATGTCTAATGTCAATATTTGCAGAAGATGCACATCCTGCAGGCAGAAAACAAATGAGGGAATTCTGTACTATGCAGCTCATCAAGGCTGCACAGACTTTAGATGCAAGATTCTGAGAATGCAGTATTTTTGGCAGATTTTAAACATCCACAGCCATTCAACTATTACAATTTATATTACAAGGAAAAAGAAATGAAAATAAAGCAAAATAATTACTTACCAATACAACTGACTGCTTCTGCCTTAAAAATGAATTAGTCTTAGGATAGAAGGGAGATGAGGCAAGTTCTAGCATTTAGCCGCTGCCCAGGCCAACCAGGAATTAGCAACACTTGGTCATCCCCACCAAAAGCAGAACATGTTTGGATTTTCTAAAGGTAGAGCCCACTATTTAAACAACCTACAGTCACATTTTCAGTTACAGTGCTGCTGCTGCTACTTCTGCCATGGGTTTTTAATCAGTTCTCAGGCACTCATATCTATAAGGAATCCATCAGGTGACAGCATGGAATTAGCAAAGCTCTGGTCCATCTAAGCTACAAGCACAGGTTGTAGAGAACAGTGAGTGAGTGCTTGTAAGAGAGAGAATGAATTGTAAATGCACCTAATTTGGCTGTAACACATGATGCACATGTGGACTGAGAAGAGTCTGTGGCCCACAATGTGTAAGCTGTCACCAGATTGCATTTTGCTAATTATTCATATCTGTACCCAGCAAATTAAGCCACCTACCCAGGCACACAGGCTGACTGCGTTCAGACATCAGTTAAGCAGCTACAGCCGGTTTTTGCTTAATACACTTTCTCTTTAAAAGTTGACAGCTGGCTGAATACTAGAGGAGGTTTTAGCCAAATTCTTGTGAGATTTCAATTTTCATCTTGGATCCTGCAACATGTATGTAATCACACAATGCTAGTAACAGCCAGTGCTCTCAAGGTCAAGGAAAGGGATCAAAGAGTTGTACAAACAAAAAATACAAAGAAAAGACTTAAGCAGGCACAAGTTCTTATTTATTTCATGTTGATGTTCAACACTGTTGGTAAATGAATGCTGTTTCAAGTTCATAGAATCATAGAATCATTAGGGATTGGGAGGGACCTCGAAAAATCATCCAGTCCAATCCCCCTGCCACAGCAGGATCACCCAGACCAAGTCACACAGTCAGTCAGGGTTAGAAGGGACCACAGGATCATCCAGTTCCAACTCCCCCACCATGGGCAGGGACACCCCACCCTAGATCAGCCTGGCCAGAGCCTCATCCAGCCCAGCCTTAAACACCTCCAAAGGGGTCCCAACCACCTCCCTGGGCAACCCATTCCAACCCCTCACCACTCTCATGGTGAAGAACTTCCTCCTCACATCCACTCTAAATCTACTCATCTCCAGCTTTGCTCCACTCCCCCTACTCCTGTCGCTACCTGACATCCTAAAAAGCCCCTCCCCAGCCTTTTTGTAGGCCCCCTTCAGATCCTGGAAGGCCACAATAAGGTCACCTCGTTGCCTCCTCTTCTCCAGACTCAACAGCCCCAACTCTCTCAGTTTGTCCTCACAGGAGAGCTGCTCCAGCCCTCTGATCATCCTTGTGGCCCTTCTCTGCACTTGCTCCAGCACCTCCACATCCCTCTTGTAATAAGGGCTCCAGAACTGGATGCAGTCCTCCAGGTGGGGTCTGCCATTCGTTTTGATATCCTAAGGTACTGTCACCAGTAGGAGGAAAATATCAGTTGTGACAGAACATTTGCTTTCTGAGAGCTCTTAAATTCCCCAAATACCCTCACTGAGTATCTAGGTTTGCAACAGTAGAGATAAACCTGAAGAAAACAGAAGCCTTAAAACAACATCATCTGTTTGACATGCAGGACCTTAGGGTTTACTCAAACAAGCTAGTTACCTAAGAACAAAATATTTAAGAGTATCTGGCTGTGACTGTTTCTATGTCAAACACAGTATTCTGGTAGTAAGTATCATTTACACACATGGATAAATTTTTAGATCCATAATGACCAAGAAACATATGTATTTTATTAACTGAGTAGACTATAACCCTTCAGAATTTCATACAACATCAGTGCATGGTTCTTTCTGCTGCACTTCAGTTAAATATGGATGTTCTGATTTAGAGATATCGCACAAGATTCCAGGCAACAGAGGAAAGCAGTGTTCCCCCCTGGTCAGCTTATAAATCATGTTATTGTCCAGACTCAAAAAAGATGCTCACTAAGTCTATTAATCCAAAGTGGTTAAAATGTCTGGGTATTTTACTACTTAGGGAAAAATTAAAAATTCAATAACTACAAATGTGTATAAGCACAGCTGCTGATTCCTAACCACCCTGCTTGCACCTGAGATTTGTCTGTAGTTGGATATGGCTCCCAAGCATCTGCATCTGTATTGGCAGCTTTGAGATGAGGAAGTAAATGTCTCCAGAATTTGGTTTGTAACATTTTCTTTCATTAAATGTTTTAATTATGTAGCATGTCACATTCAGTGCAGGAGAAGAAAAATGCAATTAAAGCGCTGAGAGGCACAATTCATATCATTTCTATTCACTCTGTATATTCTCTCTATATAAAAGTATAAACGTGTTTGTACCTATAGAGGTGCATCTATCATCAACATTGGTATGGAACCACAAATCATTTTTTTTTTGCCTTAAAACTGCTAATAATTAAATATCCACTGCACACTGCACTTCTATGTACTCCAGTTGGGACTGCAGAATGAGGCAGCATGCCACAGCAGCAAACTCCAGGGAGCCAGGATTACTCCGCTATTAAATCCACCTGGACTTCCAACAGATGCCATCTCCTGTCCAAGCTATTAGAAAACACTTGGGCATTTGCTCCTGCTTTGTTTGCCATGTACAGCATAATCAAGGAAATGACTTCTCAAGTAACACTTAGCTTTAGACATTTCAGTTTTTTACCCCTACACAGAGCACTGGCAGTGGCCTTGTTTTAAAGATCACAGATATGGGAGGGAACTGCTAAATTCCTCCAGCTGGGCATTAGCCCAGCCAACTACTCTCCTGGGTCACATCCAGCAATGGATGCTCTGTGCTTTGTGTGGTGGCTGGCTCCAAGTACCCCCGTGCACACAGATACAGCCTCACACAGCACATACCTGGGCGGCAGCTGTGTAATAAACACGCAAGGCAACAGCGGGGTGAACACTGAAAGGCAAGAGAAAACAGATCTGCTCAAGAAAAAACAAGATAATACACCTGTGCCCAGAGCAAACACCAAACAGCCACTGCACTGTGCTGCTTCAGAGACCTGCTTCCCACCACTCATCTGCCAAGTGAAGGTTGCTGATAGTACAAACCTTAGAAATCACAATGGATGTAGAAAAGTTACAACTAATAGCATGAATTATTTTTCACCGCCCTCCAAGTCATCACAAATCTTCAATACAGAAAACTCTGTCCATCTGTAAAAGCCCAGATACACTAATTACCGTTACAGAAATATTCACCATACACTTGTTGTTAAGTCTGTACTCCCACTACTGGAATTTGAAGACTTGCTTGGCATGCCTGCTCGGCAAGATCTGGCTGAAGATCTTAACACACACACTCTGCCTGAGCTCCAGCAGAACAGGAGTTGCAGCCACAGCACTCAGCCAAGCAGCAGTCGTGCCCGTTGCACTGCACATAAAGACAAGTCTGCAATAACCTTGGGCCTTTACAGACAGCAAACACTAATCAGCAGCTGACACTAGCTTGTCCTTTCTAGCAAAGTGCTTTCATTTTGTACATGTCATCTAAGAATCATCACATTTTTAATTGCTCCATACTCTGCAACGATAGTGCCAAGGACCCTTATCTTGAACTTATAAATCACTGGTCTTGCAATGCAATAACCCTATGAGGAGACATCGCTAACCAGGGCTGAACACTGCCCACAACACACCAGTCAGACAGAAAAATCATTTCCATTATTTATATGAAGCAAGAGCAAATTTATTGAGAAAAAGGGAAACTGTAGAACTTTATTGTTCCATAATAATTTTGTGTTATCTGATTCTTTCCTATTTGACTGCCCATAAACATCAACAGAAAGTACATGGTAATGACTTGGGGAGAGCAGGAAACAATCTTCACTCATCTTCACAACAGCTTTTAAAATAACACTTTTTTCCTTAGTTTTGGGTTATCTACATGGACATAAATCTCAAAAGTAGCTGTTCATATTTTCTTATATTGTAAAGGCTACTACCTCATTGAAACAGCTTTTAGACCAACACACATTGCTACCAGCAAACCTTACAAAGGGAGCAGATCACAGAATCATAGATGATGCAGTCAGGGACATGAATGGGCAGTAGAGTATTGTACGATGCAAGGAAAGTACCTGTGTTCTCTGATCAACAGCCCACACCTAACCACAAACTCATGGGTAAGAAATTCTCTCAACACTGGAAAAACTGGTCACTGATAAAGAAAAAATCAGCAAAGAACGGGGCAGCTGTTCTACACGTGAATGAAACTCCGCTCGATTTATGGCAAGACACAAGAGGAAGGTGGCATCAACAATGTGAAAAACCCATCACAAATGGAAGGGGGTGGTTTGCCTGTAGGTGTCATGCAGCAGCAATGCCAGATAAAAACATGCTCAGGACTCTGGAGGAGCACAGGGCTCACAGATGATATGCTAAGGGCATCCAATATCACTGAGAGAACTAGCCCCCAGGGGTGCCGTTTCAGATTGATAACCAAGGCAGTTATATTCTCTCTCAGAATTAGATGCATCTTTTGCTTCTCCATTCCAAAACAAAAAAAAATATACTGTCTGCTTTCCCTATGAGTGGTTTAAGTCTCACAAAGCATGGCAAAGCGAGAAACATGTGTATCCCTTTATGAACATTTTGCATAGCTCAGGTGAACTGTTTGAGATGGAGAGCTTGCTGCAAGATCAGAGAGGGCGTAGGAAAAATCTGACAGGGAGAAAAGACTACGACGTAGATAAACAGCAACAAAGACAAACCAGAACAGACAGGCTCTTTGCTACGAAGAAACAACCTGCCTGCAACTAGCAGTTACCTGCTGCTTTTCCACATGTAAAGCAAGAGATACAAGGTAAAAAAATAAACACAACAAAACATTGGACTATTAAAGGAAGGGATGAGCAAGGCCGACACACCAACTTTTGGAGCGTGCAACAGCCAGCAACCAATTCCACTTGCAAAAACTGGAGTGAGTTGGCATGCAAACATCACAAAGAAAGGTCAAAGATGCTGTAAATACACAGAAGCCCTTCCTTTGTTTACTTTTTACTATTGGATTAAGAAACAAGTTAATGTTTTAGGATTTGCACGGATAAATCACTTTGCTTACCCTACCGGGAAAAATTTCTCCAGCAACAGACATGCAGGTACCTGAGCAGATAAGGAAGGCAGGCTTTGACACAATGCAACAACACGTTAGTACTGCAGAAGGCATCATAACGACACATTAGCAATCAGGCTCAAGACCCAGGGGCAATCCATCCACGTAGAGCAGAGTTCAGCCACAGCCACCTAGTACGAGATCCTGCCCTTGTGTGCCCCAACCCCTGGCTATGCAAGCCAGTCCAACCCAACCCACAGCAAAAGCCCATCAGAAACCAAACCATGGCCATAGGCATCCAGCTGAGTCCTTGTAACTCTCTCCATAGCCACCACAGAAAGAGGAAAGAAACATTAATCTCATTTCTTACACATTTCCAAGGAGGTGCAAGAAGCACAGAGTTGTTAACTGCTCTCTTCTCTACCTGCTGCCTCCTGCAATGAAAAAGCAACGTGATGATGTTTACCTGAGCAGCAAGATCAGTCAAACACATCCTAGAAACCTCCAGAGTACTTCTCAATGCAGTGCAGATGGGTGCTGCCCAGGACAGGCAAATGTTTAGCCAGTTTTACTTGTATTCAAGCTTGGATAATATCAATTCTATTAAATGAATTGTTCCTTTTCCAAAAAGTGTGTATATGAAGTTCCATTAGAATGTGCTTCCTTGACATGCACCTCCCTTACCACGCTCTTCACTGCTGGGCCCAGGGCCAGAACAGTTCTGCTTTCCAGAACCTAATCTTTCATTTGGATGAATACTGGAGTGAGCAGACTGACAAAGGACAATGCGGTGAAACCCTGTTCAGGAGGAAGGAAGGTCAGAGCGTTGCACAGCAGCAAGTTTTTCTGCTTTGCCAGCAGTAGTAGAAATACTGTGACACGTTCTGCATAGATAACGACTGCAGTGTGTATTTACACGCTCACATTTGCAAACAGTCCTGGTAATATGATGAACAACACATGCGGTTCCTCTCGTGAACTATACTTTGAAAGTTGTCTTCTCTGAACAGCTGGAGAAATGCTGGTCTCCCAGTCCTCCAGCAGGCCATAAAACACAAAAACTTACTGACAGCCTAAAAAAAGCTGTGTTGCCACTCTACACAATGGAGCTAACTTCTTACAAACCCTTGCCAGCCCCAGGTGGCAGCAAGATTTTTATGCTGTTGACTTAATAATGTACTAAAAGCAGAGGAGAGCTTTAGTTATAAACATAAAAATATAAAATTCTACCACCGATAGTACTGGGAAGATAAAGTCTCTTCTCACAGACACAAAGTGACAGCTTTGCATTAGAAAGTGGCTGTAGATATTCAAAAGCTCCAGCAAACCTGTAGTAAAGGCACCAAAAATCAAAGTGCAGCTGCTCTTTTTACTGTTTAAATCATTATATATTAGCAACAAATCTTGTTGTTGGCCAACATTCAGAAATGGCATATGGCCAATAAAAGGTTCAGTGGAGTTTTCCATCTGTCACTGCAACCAGCTATAGCTCCAGCTCATACATAGTAAGTTTAGTGTCATAATTATTTGTGTACTAGACGTCAACCATTCAGTCTAACACAATCATTTGACTACACCATGTGCTAAATATACTGCCCAAGCAAAGCACTACCGAACCACATCAGTGAAAGGCAGGAGAGGCATTTACGGCATTTTATGGTAGCACCAGCAGGAGCTGAGCCTGTGAGTAGAGGGTCCTGTCCTGCCACACTAGGCTATGCAAATAGCAAGGCACGAATGCATCCTCTTGACAAGTGACAAGGACAGTAAGAGGCCAGTTGTATGGCGCTGAACAAGCCCAAGTGGCAAGTCTTCCACATGGGTCATAACAACTCCGTGCAAAGGTACAGGATTGGGGATGTGTGGTGTTGGTCGACAGCCAGCTGAAGATGAACCAGCAGTGTGCCCAGGTGGCCAAGAAGGGCAACAGCATCCTGGCTTGTATCAGCACAGGTGTGGGCAGCAGGAGTAGGGAAGTGATTGCACATGAGTACTCAGCACTGGTGAGGCCACACCTGGAACACTGGGTTCAGTCCTGGACCTCTCACCACAAGTAGATCGAGGTGCTGGAGTGTGTCCAAATGTGAAGAAACAAAGCCAGTGAAGGATCTGGAGCATAAGGCTGATGAAAAGCATCTGAGGGAACTGGAGTTGTTTAGCCTAGAGTAAAGGAGGCTGAGGAGAGATCTTACAACTTTCTACAGCTACCTGAAAGGAGCAAGATGGGGGTTGGTCTCTTCTCCCATGTAACAAGCAATAGGGTAAGAGGAAATGGCCTCCAGGTGTAGCAGGGAAGGTTTAAATCAGATATTAGGAAAAATTTCTTCACTGTAAGGGCTATTAAACATCAGAACAGGCTCCCCAGGGAAGTGGAAGAATTACCATTCCAGCAGGTTTTTAAAAGACAAACAGACACTGTGCAGAAGGACACGGTTTAGTGCTGAATTCACAGTGCTGGGGTAACGGTGGGACTATAACCTTAAGGGTTGTTTGCAATGAAAACAATTCTGTGATTCTGTGATCAAGGTCTTATTAAAATCAAAGTAAAATTCAAGTCAGGGAGCAGCCACCACATCATTTTTTGTACCCCTTCTTGTTCATTACCAATATCACGCATCTGGATTTACTTTGCTCTCCTCATTGTCCTGCCAGCACAAGAAGGCTAACAGACTAAGCCCTAAACTATTGTTTCACTATAGATTCAGGAAACACCTTCTTAAGAGCATTGTCTGAGGGTTTGCTTTAATTCTTTCTACAACATTTTGCATTAGCTTCTAGCAAGTGTAGAAACAACAAATCACACTTTTCCTTCCTCCGCAGCAGCATTCCGGTACTAAGAATCCTGTACAGGTAAGTCTTTAGGGCTGTCTTTAGATCCGGATTTTCCAGGCACAGGGATTTAGTTTTCAGTCAGCCAAGAGTCACAGTCTGCTTGGCCTCAGATTTGTGTGCAGGCACAAGCCAGTTTTTGTTTTCTAGTTTGATAAAAAAAAAATATGTATCTCATTGCCCAATCCAGAACTTTAACAAAGGGAGGGAGGAAAACAAAGGCTCTAAACTGTGCTGGAAGTCCAATGCATGAACATTTTCATTTGTACAGGTTTGCAGCAGGCTTCTTCTTTCCTAAGCCTCATGTTCTGCAACTGCTGCAAGAGAACTGACAAAGTAGTTCAGAGCTACTGAATCCGTCCTGTGGCTGGCTTTTCATGCTCAGAACCTGGAAAGCTGGGACCTCAGTAAAGAACTCACTGAAACTTTTTATAGTATTTAATAATCCCTTTGTGGTTTGGTCAGAGCTGGCAGAACTTCAGAGCAGTAAGCTGTTTTGCACAGAAATGGGCTCATTTCTGTGAGGGCTCTGACAGATGACAGCAGTTAACAAGAACAATTTTTTGCTGCAAACAAATTTCTATCCACAGTGCCATTTTGCTTATCAGAACAGGGAGGAGAGCAAAAACAGATTCTCTTGTAAAAAAGCAGCAGAAAACTCACTCAATTAATGACAATAAAGTAAGTGCTTAACTTGGATGCCTAAACCATACTTATCCTAATTAGCAGTGGGAATCATGATACTCATGTGAAGCCAGCAGACACAACAGGACCTGTTTCAGGGCAGCAGATGGAAAGCAGGTAGGATACCCTCAAGCATCCAAAGGTTAAACACCCGCAGTTATGGAACTAGACTGCAGTCTGTAATATATTAAATTCTTGGACAGTAGACATTGCATTAAGCAGATCCAGCATTCAGTATCTCAAGGACAGTTAAAATGAACATTCTTAAAGCCTGTTTAAATGTGCATAATCTTCTTTATTGCATCTGTAAAATTAAAAGAAATATTTAAATTATCAGGCATAAGAAAAAAACATTTCCGAGCAATGTTTTTAATAGCCCTGAGAATCATATTGCCAATTGTTTCTCCTGTCTCAAAGGCTAGAGATCAAGCAAGGTATCTTACCAAAAGCATCAACTCAGAAAGGCAGGAGATTAAACCAGAAAAAAAAAGTTCAAGGAAGGCTTTCAGGAGGACACAGCTTTAAAAGAGCCCATAAAAGAACCAAAGAATCAGAGGGCTCTTCAAAAGTAGGTTCTGTGAAACTGAGTAGAAGAATCAATGAGCACACTCAATGGTCACTTCAAGAGAAAAGTGGGGAGGAGGAGGAAGACCAGACACTTTATGAACATAAATACACCACTTCCCACAGAATCAAAAAAACATAGTAGGGTAAGCTGGGAATTGTTTTTTTAAAATAAGTTTATCAGCAAACCAGCCAGTCCTTTTCCTGGAAAGCTGGAACAGGAGGGCAGCTGGAGACCTGGCTACCATTTCCATCCCCTGTTCACACGAATGGCCGATGAAGAAGTTGTGTAAACTTGCATACACCATGCACATTGGCTCCATGGTCAGTGACTATGTTTCTTAGTGTCCACTAACCATAATGAAGTGATACTTTTAGTGGCCAGGGAACAGATGCAAATAGCTGAGAAATTCCTAAATCACAGAGAGTTCATTATATGTGAGACTATGAGAAGTCAGTTTTAGTGACATAAGGATATAATAATTGTTCTATCCTGCAGGGAAAAAGTCTCAGCTCTATCACATTAGTTCCTCTGTCAGCACATGCTTCTTCTGAAAGACACGGTATTATCCAAATATTCTGTGCTCTAATTAAGACATCAATGTGTTCATTTTTAAAGGCCTGATAAAAACTTAGAAGTTGCCTTAGAATATTGAAACCATTATGTTCCAGCATATCCAGTAGTGACAGAATTACTATTAAATGTGGAAGCTTTTAAATATTCTCCATTTCACAGCAGAGCTTTTGTAAACCAGCATTGCAAAATAATCATCAGTGGTAACTCGCCAGCAGTTCCCGTGAGCTCGGGAGAAGCTAAGTCCTCTGACAGAACACAAACTGTGCTTCTGGTGATGAGATATATCATGAAGAAGCAGTCAGGGACTGCACCAAAGCTCTCTAAAGAGACATATTTTCAGGGTTTACAAGAATTTTATGCTTCAGTTGTCTGCACTGCTCAGTTTGAGCAGTAATAGTTCTGTCAACAGAACCACAGAACTGATTTTATTCCTTCATCCTCAAGTAAACGTTAAGAGAGTTTCCAGAGGAAAGGCACACATGTAGAACTTGAATATTAGTCTGAATATAATGTACATTAAATCTACCCCAAAGTATAAACCAGGAAAACCCCATTTATCAAGAAGTTCCAGGTGAATTTTAGCCAACTTACATAAGCTCTGTGAAGGTGGAGTTTATCAATCTATCTATCTATCTATCCATCCATCCATCCATCCATCCATACCATCTCTTTGGCATGCAGACTATCTTGCACTAGAAGTTTTTACTCTTCAATTTGTTTTTCCCCCTTTCATTGCAGAAGACACAACAGGCTTACACTTGACTGTCTAGCCAGGCTGCCACAAAGACCCCTGCTCCAGCACCTGAGGAAACTATTTTCGACTCTCACCTTCTCTCCTCCTCCAGAAGAACACAGCCAAAAGGCAACCAAGCTGTTTTTTTCCCTGCTGGCCTCACCTCTAAGGCTGCACAAGGGTTCGGGGAGGAAAAGAGAACTTCTGTGAGTGCATCACAGCCTGCACCAAGTAACAAAAGGTTAGCTTCAGAGATGCTTCACCAAAACCTAACAGTGTTTTAAAATGCAAGAAGTCTCCAGTAACATAACCCCCACATACATGAGTGGTACTTTGCAACAGACTGACTTCTAGCAATCAATTTCTGAAACAGAGAAACATCCTCAAATCAATCACCACCTATTACATTTTAAATAACGTTAGTACATGCTGATGTTATCTGGTGAAACAGTCTGGTAACCCTTAAGGTAGAATTAAGTGTGTCTCTTCTATCATATGTCAATAACAATCATTTTTCTCGTGCTTGTTCAGTTACAGGAATACATGAAAAGGAGCAATTGCATTGGAGAAAATGTGATTTCCTATACAGACACGTGCTGCGAGTTTGTTTCATCTCTGAGATATCACTGATGCTACACTACTTGCAGGCAATAACCATAAGAATAGTATTCTAATCATAAGGATAATAATTTTCATTTTATTTATGTATTATGTAAATCCTAAGTACTTGCATGCTCAAGGTCAGCTGAAAGTTGCCAGAGCAGCTTGACTGTTTCATTGGCAAAACAATGAAAAACAACAGCAAAACTTTAACAAGCCCAGCAGACTCTGTGAAACCGCAAGGGCTGTGACATGCTGCCTTCACACATCTTGATCTCCTAAACGGTTCAGGAGAAGTAGCTGAAAGGATGGCAGGCGGCAGATGGAGCCAAGCCTCCAGCCAGCCAGAGTGAGAGCTAAAGAAGTCAGAAGGCACAGACTTGAAAGAGTGGGAAAAACAAGTGTATGCTCCGCTGTAAGTACAAGCACAACTGTTGTTGAAGTGCCTGTGTCAACGGGAAGGGAAAAGAAAACAAATGGAATCAAAAGTTACCAAGAGGGACTAGAACTCCTTGGTTCACAAAGCTGGCAGGAAAAGACATGTTCAGAAACTGCAGGCAAGGAAGCAGTTTTCTGCTCTTTGGCTCTCTTTTGTCCACAAAAACAAGACATTGCAGAGTTTGGGGGAAGAGACACCAAAAACCCCACCAAAAACCCCCAAGCTTTTACCAAAGGCTGCGTGTCTCACCCACTAGCAGCATCTACTTTTGATATGTTTAGTAGTGCATTTACCTGCCCCGCTGACATCACAGTACAGCAAAACCAGAAGAGGTGGGTGTGTGTTTGGTGTATACACAACCTGCTGGAGGGATGGAACAGAGCAGCCTCAGCTGATCATGGCGAAACATTAATATTATTCATAGGCTTCCCCTCACAAACCACAATATTTTACCCCGATCTTTGACCATCCTGGGTGCAAACCACGATAGACATGTGTGCAGCCTGCTGGCTTCATTGCAGAGCATCCACAATCTTCTGTTCTTTTCAGACTATGGGCAGCCTTCTGAGCTTTACAGCCTGTAAGACGGTCTAAAGGTGCTGGGTGCATTGAGAAGGGTCGGCTGGAGGATCCTGGGAACTACAGGNTCCACAGAATTCTGCTCTCCTGTCATACGTAGGTGTGTTTATTTATAAGGTGTATCTAGCCTTTGCTTCAAGATTTTCTCATGTGGCCAGTCTAGACGTTAACTACCATCAGATGTTCAGTTCTGTGAAACTACAAGCACTGACATTTCCTATATATTCCATCATCTTAGTGAGGACTTCTAACCATAGGAAAGCAATAAACATGAAGAAGCTTTCAAATACAAGTGGAAATTGTACTGGTTTAAATCTTAAAAACATTTAACCTGGAATATGTTTCACAATCACTTTGAGGGATTCTTTCAGCATCCTGAACATCAAAACACCCAGCATCAAAACACCCAATGAGCAAGGTAAGACCATGAGAATCATAGAATCATAAAATCATTAGGGATTGG
>VXBP01003144.1:0-44327 GCA_013400115.1 Rhinopomastus cyanomelas
GTTTCATTCAAAGCAAATTAAGAGTGCCCTCCCCTGAACAGAGCAGGCACCGAGCAAATATTGAGTGTGGTAATAGCTACCAGCCATCGCCCTACACAACCTCTTCCAGCTCTCAATCTGTCCTGAGTGGGACATCTTTACAGGCTGCCAGGCTGCTGGAAGACGTTATCAGAGGCACTTTACCAGCAGCTAATCTGTGCTTAACCCTGCTTGTATATTAAGCTGTAAAATGAAATCATCGGGCCAAAGGGATCTCTTCAAGAACACATGGATGAGGTTCACAGTTGCCCAACTAATGCCCTGTGTCAACGCCGCGCTGCACCTCACCTCCTTGCTCTGAGAGGATGCTCTTATGGGGGTTGTACTATATTTAGAAGCAAAGAGGTATTTCCCTTGGAAGGGCAGTAATTCGTAATAACCACCAGCACCTCGGTGCTGCGTTGCACCCCGCACGCCCCCTCCTCCCGAGGCACAGCCAGGCTCAGCCTGATGCTGCCAAGGAGACAACTGGACTTACTAGTCATTGAATCAGAGCATCATTCAGGTTGGAAAAGACCCCGGGAATCATGGAGTCCAACCAGCAGCCCTGCTCCACAAGGTCACCCCTAAACCAGATCCCCCAACACTACAGCTAAGTGACTTTTAAACACATCCAGGGATGGGGACTCACCCACCACCCTGGGCAGCCCAGTCCACGGCCTGACCACTCTCTCTATCAGTGGACACTCTCTCTTCCTGATGCCCAATCTAAACCTCCCCTTTTGAAGCCTGAAGCCCTTCCCTCTGGCTCTGTCGCTAATGACCTGTGAGAAGAGGCCAGCACCAACATCTCTTCCTGATGTCCAGTCTAAACCTCCCCCGGGAAAGGTATCACACAGTCCTCGTAGCTTCAGTCCAGTACTTCTAAAAGATTAATTCTTCCCTCACAGAACCATAGAGCCAGTAAGGTTAGAAGGGACCTACGGAATCATCAAGTCCAACCACCACCCCGATGCCACCAGAGAACACAAAGCTCTTTACTTTTTTGGGCCCACTTGTCCCACGTTGACTCTCACGCAGATGACCTTCCTCGTCTGCATCCCCACAGAGCAGGTGGCCTCCCCGTTCCAGCTGGCAGAGGAGTTGAAGGCGGAGACAGACGTGTCCTCTATGCACGGTCCCCACGGGCCGGTCTGCCAGTGATAGACGGTGCAGGAGTGCTCGTTGCAGCTGCGCGTTTCCTGCAGCGCGCTGCTGTTCGGGCACTGAGCTCCCCCTGGAACAGCAAAGCAGGGCAAGGGTTCACGGAGGGGAAGGAAACGCGGCTTTATTAAACAAAAAACCACTCCTCGAACCAAACAAACCCACTTTGGAAACTTCTTCAGTTACTTATTAGCACTTGATTCAAAAGTGGGAGCCAGGCTCTGCTCAGGGGCATCTAGTGACAGGATGAGGGCCAGTGGGTTGGAGCAGAGGAGGTTCCACATCAATGTGAGAAGGACCTTCTTCCCAGTGAGGGTGACAGAGCACTGGAAGGGGCTGCCCAGGGGGGTTGTGGAGTCTCCTTCTCTGGAGATGTTCCTGTTCTCCTGGATGTGTTCCTGTGTGACTGGATCTAGGGGATCTTCCTGTGGCAGGGGGTGGGACTGGATGATTTTTTGAGATCCAGAGAATGTCTCCAGAGAAGGAGGCTCCACAACTCCCTTGGGCAGCCTGTCCCAGTGCTCCTTGTCCCATCACCAGTTTCCACTGAGCAGAGCCTGGCTAATTTTAAGTT
Source organism: Rhinopomastus cyanomelas (assembly GCA_013400115.1). Lineage (NCBI taxonomy): Eukaryota > Metazoa > Chordata > Aves > Bucerotiformes > Rhinopomastidae > Rhinopomastus > Rhinopomastus cyanomelas. Next base: position 1,757 of record VXBP01003144.1, read on the forward strand.
TGGCAACCTGGAATTAGAAAAACCCCCAAAATGTGTGACTGATGGCTGGAATTGGGTTTTGGCAACAGATGCAGCTCAAATCCATCAGAATTGCTCAAAATACATGACAGTCTGCAAAGCATCACCAGAAAACATCCTCTGCATGTCCCTAAGAATGGAAATTGCTAAAGACTGTCAAACAAAACTGTGGGTGTGACATAACATTTCAAAAAGGCTTTCAAGCAGATTGTGTGACTTGGTCTGGGGGACCCTGCTGTGGCAGGGGGTTGGACTGGATGATCTTTGGAGGTCCCCTCCAATCCCTAATGTTCTGTGAGTCTGTGATTCAGGGGATTGGACTGGATGATCTTCCAAGGTCCCCTCCAATCCCTAATGTTCCATGATTCAAAGAGATTGGACTGGATGATCTTCTGAGGTCCCTTCCAACCCCTAATGTTCTGTGGTTCTGTGAAAACCATTCAGCTAAAACCAGGGAATGAGGAGATAGGCAAGAAAATGAGGAAAGTGAGCGTGTTGTGAAAAGAAAGAAATAAAATCCAAGCTATTAAAGCCACAAAATATTTGGCATTTGAGCCAAAATTCATCCACTTGAGGAACCCAGACACGTTCCCTCGGTGCACGAGTTAATCAAAGGAGACCTGACAAGAGAGGAGGAAGGTTGCTAAACTAATTATTCTCCCTGCTGTTAGTTCAAGAAGCAACACGAGGGAAATATTTAAGTAAATTCATAAACTAAAGGAGTGTGTGTGGGAGCAAATATTTTCCCAAGCGCGGATGCCGCAGCCACCAGCTCCGGAGGCATTTCAGAATTAAGTGACAACTTGGATTTGGTTTTGACAGCTACACAAGAGTATATTTAGGAAAAAAGAGAGTGACATTGACTTGCAAATGAAAACCATTGGGGCATGAACATCTGCAGCTCGGCGGGACTCCTGTTCAATATAGATTAAAAAAGTCGTTTATGGAGAGTGTAAGGAACTGAGCAAAGGTGGAAATACTACTGAAATAACAACAGGTTCTGGGCCCCTCAGTTCCAGAAGGACAGAGAACTGCTGGAGAGAGTCCAGTGCTGGGCCACAGAGAGGATGAAGGGAGTGGAGCATCTCCCTGATGAGGAAAGGCTGAGGGAGCTGGGGCTCTTGAGCTGGGAGAAAAGGAGACTGAGAGGTGACCTCATTCATGTTGCTAAATATGTGAAGGGTGGGTGTCAGGAGGATGGAGCCAGGCTCTGCTCAGTTGCATCTAGTGATAGGACAAGGGACAATGGCGCTGGCTGGAACAGAGGAGGTTCCACATCAATATAAGAGAGAACTTCTTCCCAGTGAGGGTGATGGAGCCCTGGAAGGGGCTGCCCAGGGGAGTTGTTGAGTCTCCTTCCTTGGAGCCGTGGCAGGGGAATTGGACTAGATGATCTTTCGAGGTCCCTTCCCATCCCTGATGACTCTATGATTCTATCTTTTGAGGTCCCTTCCAACTGCTAATGTTCTGTGATTCTGTGATCCTGTAACTAACAATAGTACCAAGTGTTTGTAATAACAACAGCTACACTATTTATTTAGGAACACACGTGCCATTCCCTCCAGGTAGCCGCATTCCCTTGTGCTCCCTCAGGTTAACATCCCTACAGAAAAGATGGGAAACTGGCAGTTAGTGGTGCCCTTCACAGCTTCTGCGCAGGAGCAGCAAGAGCACGGCTGCTTTCGGCCGCTTTCGGGGCATTTCACCGAACGAGGGCAGGTTTGACAGCAACGTGACAGTCAGCGAGTATCAGGGGGAAAAACAAGCATCTGATTCTATCACAATTCTATCACATATTTATAGACATTAATGAGGTCACCTCTCAGGCTCCTCTTCTCCAATCTAAAGGGAAGCAGCTCCCTCAGCCTTTCCTCATCAGGGAGGTGCTCCACGTCCTTCATCATCCTCGTTGCTCTACGCTGGACTCCCTCCAGCAGCTCCACATCCCCCTTGAACTGAGGGGCCCAGACCTGCACACAACACTCCAGACGTGGTCTCACCAGGGCAGAGTAGAGGGGGAGAAGAACCTCTCTTGATCTTGTGACCAGCCCCAGCTTCTGATCCATCCCAGGACGCTGTTGGCCCTCTTGGCCACAAGAGGGCGACACTGCTGTCCACCAGGACCCCCCAGGTCCCTTTCTCCTACCCTGCTCTCCAACAGGTCAGTCCCCAACCTATGGCCACTATTTAATAGAAAACTAAGACTCATTCAGTACTTGGTCTAGGTGATCCTGCCATGTCTTGACCCCTTCTCTGGAGACATTTAAAACCCTCCTGGACATGTCCCAGTGCCACTTGGTCTAGGTGATCCTGCTCCAGCAGGGGGATTGGACTAGATGATCTTTCGAGGTCCCTTCCCATCCCTAATGTTCTGTGTTTATGTAGAACCTGGATGCAACACAGCCAGGCTGAGCTGTACACAGTGACCGTGCTAGACTCGTGTAGAACAACCACACGATGTTATCAGACAACGTCACTATGTCCTCTGCTGTCATTTTATATTTTGAGACAATGACTTTCCCCGTTTTCTTAGTCTACCGTGAAGATGCATCTGACAGCGACACAAACAAGCTACCGCTATAGGCAGGGGCGCAGACAGGCAAACACATAAATCACTTCACCTTTCAAACCCTCACGCTGAGGACAATGATCTCAGAAAAGATATAAACACAAGGGTATCGTGATGCTGGTTTCCATGCGGAGTCACCTCACAAACAGCAGAGAGCTGTCCTGAGGAGAGAGAGTTCTACCTCCCTCGCTCCATGAAATGCAAGTAAATGAGCCCATCCCAGGCGTGAATCATCACAACGTGCTTGAGGATCTGCAGCGCGCGGTCGGAGCGCTCAGGAGAGGTGCTGTTCTGCATGAGGAGATGCTGCTGAGCTGGTGGGAGTGCAGCTGAGGTCAGCTTCTGGCTCGAGCACACACCAGGGTGGTGTTGGAGGGGCAGTTGTATCACAGAACACAGAGCATTAGGGATTGGAAGGGATCGCAAAAGAGCATCCAGTCCAATCCCCCCACAACAGCAGGATCCACTAGACCAAGTCACACAGGAACACGTCCAGGTGGGTTTTAAACATCTCCAGAGAAGGAGACTTCACAACCCCCCTGGGCAGCCCCTTCCAGGGCTCTGCAATTCATATGAGTACAGGATTCCTAGGGCAACACCAAAGTCCTACTATGAATATAAACGTTAATGTGTGACTTGGTCTAGGTGATCCTGCTGGAGCAGGGGGATTGGACTGGATGGTCTTTGAGGTCCCTTCTGATCCTTAATGATTCTGTGCAAGCATGTTTGTTAGCACCTGAACACATTAAAACTCTCATCTCACCATTCACACTCATACCCCTTCCAATGGGACCTACATTAGAGTCACTAACGACCCCCTACAATTACCTGTAATTGAGGTCTGCCAAGAGGTTTGCCTTGTTTGATGTGAGGAGAAGATGAGCAAAGAGGACCCCAGAACAATTTTACAACAAAGGGATGATTCAGAACCAAAACAGTCCGTTATGGACAACAACAAAACTCAGCAACATGAACCAAAACCAGCAAAACAAAATCATAGAATCATTAGGGATTGGAAGGGACCTCAAAGATCATCTAGTCCAATCCCCCTGCCCCAGCAGGATCACCTAGACCAAGTCACACAGGAACACATCTCCTCTGTAAAACAGCTGTAGGTACCACAAATATATTCAGACAAAGGATTTCAGTGATTTTTCTAGGTTTAAAAAACCCCACAACTCCAGGTAATGATCCGTTTTCTGTAGATCAGGGAGTTACTCTGACACCGCAGAGGCGGCCGAGGATTCGCGCTCAATCAAGCGCACGCGAGAGCCCGCGACCTTACCTTCGCCGGCGTACGCCAGGACGGAGCGGGCTCGCATCTGCCGCCCTTCTGTGGTTTTGCCGGAGCAGGTGTGCGAGCAGGAGGACCACGCGGACCACGCGCTGAGCACGCAGTCCTTCGGGCACGGGGCGTCGCACAGCACCGGGACCGGGTAGATGGCGTCTCTGCACAGCTGCCTGTCAGCCTCTTCTCCTGGGAAAGAAAAGGTCTATCACTCGTTGAATTAACTCGAAACGAGCAGTCCGGTCCAGATGGGCACACAAAGAAAATCGATCCTGCTCCTCTGGACAGACGAGGCAAACAGAGTTCTTATTGAAGTGAGCTGGCCCCTCCGCCTTGATTCTAGAAGAACCTAGTTAAACCCAGTTTAATTTGATAGTCTGCTGAAACGGCTGCCAGCCTGGGTGGTCCTCAAGCTCCCACTTTGTTAATAAAGGTTTAATTCCACAGCAAATCCCAAGGTGAATATCGCACTACTGATAACGGGAGTGTATGGAGAGGTTTGGGTCTAGGGGATCCTGCTGTGGCAGGGGGATGGGACTGGGTGATCTTTCGAGGTCCCTTCCAATCCCTAAATGATTCTATGATCCTGCTGTGGGGCAGGGGGGTTGTTCTGGATGATCTTTGGAGGTCCCTTCCAATCCCTAATGTTCTGTGATTCAGTGAAACATGACTTCTCTGCTGAAACACTCTTGAAGCATCTGTGATCTCAATGGTGCCAGAAGGACTGCCTATAGCATTACACCTGCTACATAATTCATTAGGTCAACCCTTTTGCTTCAATAACTTATGTCAGCAAAATCATTCCTCGTCCAGATTTGCAAGGAACATAAATCTTCCCCACAACAAACCATTTGTTAGACAAAAATCGTTAAGTGCTCTGTGAGTTAATGACAAAGACATCAGATACTGCTAATAACGACCACCTGGATCACGGAAAGCTGACACCGTGAGAGCTATGAATGCTGTTGGTGAAGCCAAAGGGCGATAAACACTGCTTGATCAAGTCTCAAATTAGGCTTTCAGTGTTTAATAGAATAATACAATAATTAATCAAACACAACAAGAACAAAAACAACAACATAACTCGCCAGTGTTTATTCTCATCTGGTTCAAAGAGCTGTTGAGGTGAACTTCCACACTAGTAGAATCACAGAACGTTAGGGATTGGAAGGGACCTCAAAATCCAGCCCAATCCCCCTGCCACAGCAGGATCACCTAGAGCAAGTCGCACAGGAACACATCCAGGCAGACTTTAAATGTCTCCAGAGAAGGAGACTCCACAACCCCCCTGGGCAGCCCCTTCCATGCTCTGTCACTCTCACCAGGAAGAAGGTCCTTCTCACATTCATATGGAACCTCCTCTGTTCCAGCTGACACTCATTGCCCCTCATCCTATCACTAGATGCCACTGAGCAGAGCCTGGCTCCATCCTCCTGACATCCACCCTTCACATATTTCTAGACATTAACAAGGTCACCCCTCAGTCTCCTCTTCTCCAAACTAAAGGGACCCAGGCAGTGCCCTTGAAAACACCAGCCACACTCTTCATTTCCACACAATGACTTTCTGATCCAGTTCCTCAACGACCAGGTGTCAATCAATCTCTCTGCATGAGGTGGGTGGAAAAGTGCTCCACGCGCTGAATGATGCTGAACTTCTCCAACGACGGCGCAGGGAGCAGCATCCACCTACAATTCACATTGTCAATGTACTGGGCTGTGCTGGCCCCGAGGTTCTGAGAGAACACAACAAGCCCCTTTCTCTCGTACGATTCTGAGGAGGTGAAGTTGCTGCCTCCATTCCTCTTGTTCAGGCGCCTAGCGGGTGGCTCCGAGTGTTAAGTTAGTTGCTAATTCCCTAATCACATGCCTTTCCCTCAATTGCTCTTGCTAAGTAGCATTTGCATTTAATTAAGTGTGTCTTAATTAGTTGATGGTTAATATTTGTGAAGTCATTTTCTCCTAAGAAGCCTGAGTAGAAGTGGCACTGATTTTAGTGGCGACAACGCTCCAGCTCCTCACAGCTGTTCATTACACAAAAACACATTAAAAGTTGGTCTAAGAGTCGAACAAGATCAAAACTCCTGAATGATGGTAAAATATTTGATTTGGCAGTTTCTGCATGAAAATTTACTGTGGTTTTGGTTTCAGTGAAGAATGTCAAGCCTGTCATTGAGCGTCACAATCACAGACTGGCTGAGGCTGGAAAAGACCTCAAAGGACATCCAGCCCATGGCCTACCATCACCACAACTTAGACCAGGGCACTAAGTGCCACATCCAGTCTTTTCTTAAACACCTCTGGGGATGGGGACTCCACCAGCTCCCTGGGCCATCCATCCATTCCAACGACTGATCACCCCTTCCATGAGGAAGGGCTTCCTAACATCCAACCAAAGGAGCCCCTGGTGCAGCTTCAGGTCCTGCCCTCTCATCCTGTCACTGGTTTCCTGGGAGAGGAGCCTGACCCCCACCTGTCTACAAGTTTCCTTCAGGTAGTTGTAGCAAGGGATAAGGTCTCTCCTGAGTCTCCTCTTCTCCAGGCTAAACACCCCCAGCTCTCTCAGCCTCTTCTCATAAGAATTTCTCTGAAGTCCCTTCATGTTGGCTGGAACATAGGAGGTTCCATATAAATATCACAAGGAACTTCTTCCCAGTGAGGGAGACAGAGCACTGGAAGAGGCTGCCCAGGGAGGTTGTGGAGTCTCCTTCTCTGGAGATGTTTATAACCCACCTGGACGTGTTCCTGTGCGACTTGGTCTAGGTGATCCTGCTCCAGCAGGGGGATTGGACTAGATGATCTTTTGAGGTCCTTTCCAATCCCCAATGATTCTATGATTCTATGAGCATTAGGGATTGGAAAGGACCCCGAAAAATCATCCAGCTGAATCCCCCTGCCTGAGCAGGACCACCTAGACCCTGTAGCACAGGGACAGCGGTCCATCATATCTAACCAAGAGCCCAGCTGACTACCTACATGTTGCCTAACGACAGAAGTAAACCTACAGCTTGACAGGTAGTTGAAGAATTTTGAGGTTCACTTGCTAAACCAGTCTTACTGAGAAGGAGAAGGGTCAGAGAATACAAGTGCATTGATCATGAGCGGGCACAGTTGCCTTCTCGTGTCAAATAAACCAACCAAACGTCATCCTGATATGAAAGAAAAAGTGAGTCTGACGAGCGGCTACGGTACCATTGAGAACAAAATCAATAGCAGTCAGGAGACCCAGCGCGATCAATACGTCAGACCAATGGGCCCCTTGGAGCAACACGGGGAAAGGAGGGGGAAGAGTGCTGACACAGCTATAAAGAGACCAGAAGAGGCAGTGCAGAGCTGGAGGATGAGATTGCTTGAGAACTTACAACGTGTTTCCAAAAACACTTGGTGAAAGGGTCTAGTGGATCCCAAGATCGACCAGACACTCCCATCAACCTCTCTGAATCAAGCCTGGAGTCCACAGAGTGACAAAACACGACACAAAGATGCCTTCAAAGAAGAGAAAATATGGGAAGGAACTTCTTCATGGTGAGGGTGATGGAGCACTGGAAGGGGCTGCCCGGAGGGGCTGTGAATCTCCTCTGGAGATGGTTAAAACCTGCCTGGTCTGTTCCTGTGCGACTTGGACTAGGCGGTCCTGCTGTGTCAGGGATTGGACTGGATGATTTTTCGAGATCCCTTCCAATCCCTGATGTTCTGCAATTCTGTGACTCTATTTTCTGTGGTAGAAGGTGATTGTGAACCTCTCCTTTGCATTATTCATCCGGCTGCAGCTAGCAGAGGGTGTCACTCTGTGTGTGATGTGACAGCTCAATTCAATCACAGCTGCAGCACAGAACCCGAGCGGTGCAAGAGACATCACCGCCGCTGTCATGTTTGCACACTGCTGAGAAATGGTTTGATAATTAATCTCATAGATGCTTCTCTCCGTGTCCTGCTCCTGGCAGATAAAACCCAGCCTTTGCAAAACATCTCCTCATCCACCCGGCGACGAGCATCTTCTCATCATCACACGTGGAAGGCGCAGGCTGCCTTCAGGGAGCTCTGGCCGTGACTGACTGATTCTATGATCCTGCGAGTCTTGTCTTTTCAAAACGTTCTGGCAACTGACTCCTCTCTAGAAAACTAAAACTAGCCCATTCTCTTGACTTGTCCTTTTGCCCAGCCTCTCCACATGTGGGTTCAGAGAAGGAGCTCCCAGGAAAGCAACAAGTACATTTATAAACCTCTGCTAAATTAAGGCTTTGGTAGAAACAGGCTCTTTTTTGGGGTGGGGGGGTTGAAAACCCAAAAGGAGCAGGAACACAGCTGCAAGTGTGGGAACATGATAACTTCCCTGTTTTGTTATTAAGTTATGAAAACTAAAGGTCAAGAATCACAGAAACCTGATAGAATCACAGAACATTAGGGAGTGGAAGGGACCTCAAAAGACCATCCAGTCCAGTCCCCCTGCCAAAGCAGGATCACCTAGATGAAGCTGCACAACTCACAACAGATTTGAAGCTGCTCAGGGAAATCAGCTGTGCCCTGGACATAAGGCTTCCTTCTCCTAGCAGAAGGACATCACTGCTTCTCTGGAAGCCTCCCATAAAATCTCAGGTGTTTCTAAAATACCTCTAAAAATACCCAAAACACAGAATCACAGAATAATTCAGGTTGGAAGAGAACACCGGGATCATTAAGTCCAACCATCGATCCTACTCTACAAGGTCACCCCTAAACCAGACCCCTCAACACCACATCCAAGTGACTTCTAAACTCATCCAGGGATGGGAACTCAACCACCACCCTGGGCAGCCCATCCCAGGGCTTGACCACTCTCTCCAGGAAGAATTTCTTCCTGATGGCCAGTTCAACCCTCCCCTGTTGAAGCTTGAAGCCCTTCCCTAGGGTTCAATTGCTAATGACCTGTGAGCAGAGACCAGCACCAACCTCTCCACAACATCATTTCAGGTAGCTGTAGAGAGTGATGAGGTCTCCTCTCAGCCTCCTCTTGCTCAAACTAAACAGCCCCAACTCTGTCTTTCCTCATTAGACTGATTCTCCAGGGCCTTCACCAGCTGAGTTGCCCTCCTCTACACCTGCTCCGGCACCTCCACATCTCTCTTGTACTGAGGTGCCCAAAACTGGACCCAGCACTCAAGATGTGGCCTCACCAGTGCTGAATAAAGGGGGATGATAACCCCCCTACTCCTGCTGGCCACACTATTTCTAATACAAGCCAGCATGCCATTGGCCTTCTTGGCCACCTGGGCACAATCCTACCTTCTTCCAGCTTTTAACCTTATTGCTTGGTCAGCACCAGTTTCTCCCTCTTGTCTCCCACCTCAATCCCAGGTACAGTTCTATCCTTTCCCTGCTGTGACTCCACAAAGGTGAAGCCCTGCCAAAAGCTACCGGCACCCCAAGATCTGGGACAGGTGACTGAACACTGGAGACACCAGGTGCCTCAGCTGTTTGCTCCGAGCATTCACCGCGGCTGAGTGTGTTTTGCTTGTAGTTCAGTGGAGACAGGGATCAGACTGGATGATCTCTTGAAGACCCTTCCAATCCCTGCTGTTCTGTGATTCTCTGACTTGTAAGACTTGCACAATGGCACCGATTATTCAAAGGCTCTTTAAGCTGCCACCGGAAGAGTTCTCCAGTGAAATCAAATATTCCTTGGCAGACAAGAGTGGTTTTACACTAATCAGCACTTGACACAAGGAAAGGTCAGGCAATGAGCTGCTCCAGGCTGGAAGGACTGAGAATTAAATTCCCACTCATTCTGACACGGGATTCACTCAAGATGTTTTAATCACCACAGGAGCTTCACGGCTTCTTAGTTGGATAATGTTTTGGGGTTCTGCTCCTCAGAAAAACTGTCTTTACTGTGAGGGTGATGGAGCGATGGATCTGGCTGCCCAGAGAAGCTGTGGAGTTACCTCAAGGTCTTCGAAACATTGAGGATGATGAAGGACACCTCCCTTACGAGGAAAGGCTGAGGGAGCTGGGTCTCTCTAGTTTGGAGAAGAAGAGCCTGAGGTGTGACATCATTAATCCTAGAACTATAGAATCTGTTTGAAATGTTCACATCTGAGTGTCTTGAGCAAACAGACTAATTTACAGAAACACCAAACATTAGGGATTGGAAGGACCTTGAAAGATCATCCAGTCCAATCCTCCCGCCAAAGGCAGCATCACCTAGACCAAGCCAGACAGAAACACGTCCAGGTGGGTCTTAAACATCTCCAGTGAAATCACTGACCTAAACTGCACTGCAGACCCTAATGCTGGACAACATGCACACATCTCCATATCACAGGGTCACAAGAATATTTATTGAAGAGTAATATTTAAGAATACTCAATATTTAAGAATAAATATTTAAGACTATTTAAGGATAAAGATTTAAGAATATTTAAGAATAAAAATTTAAGACCAAGGATAAATATTTAAGAATATTTAGGAATATTTAAGAATAAAATATTTAACTATTTAAGAATATTTAAAATGCAATTGAATTTAAATTTTAAATGTACATATTTAAGAGCAAGTATTTAAGATTGTCTATTCTGGGAAGGTTGCTCCCACAGCAAGAGGCTGAGGTTCCATTTGTGTAGCACAACACATGGCTCCAAAGATCATTACAGCCTCTGCAATGAGAACCTGGGGTAGTGACATATTTTTTCAGCCTGAATGAAAATTCTGATTACTGCAATCTGCTGTGGAAAGGAAATGACAATCGGGGCCTCCAGCAACAACACAGGAGAATAATCTATCGCTCGCCGTTGTCGCGCAGGTTGTAATGACTCTTATCTTTGCACCAAACCGAAGAGAGCAGCTCGTTCCAATTACACACGACAGCCTCGCAAGCGCCGCTGCTCCTTGAGAACTGTGAAGTGGAGCAATCGGGCCAAGACGTGTCGTTCAGACTAACGATGCCTTAAACACGTCGGGTCCAGAGCTGGAGAAGACACTCATCGGCACTGGGTTCATCTCGCGTTAAAGCAGTGCACGGGCAGCACAATGCTGCTTCTGAAAACCACTGCGCTGCTGTCTTCACATTTTACTTTGCATGAAGAGAAAAAAGGCTCCTGAGGAGGCTGAGGAGAGCATTTCTGAGCCAAGACCGCTTTCGTTTAAGCCACCCACCCAGCTTAGGTGATAATTAGTGCTTTCCACAGCTTTCTTTCAGGGGCTTTCTTCCCTGTAACACTGAACGACATTTCCTCTCTGCCACCGAGATCAAAGTTATAGAGACACATCACAATCATATAAATCATCTATCACAGAGCATTAGGGGTTGGAAGGGACCTTGAAAGATCATCCAGTCCAACCCCCCTGCCACAGCACAATCACCTAGACCAAGTCGCACAGGAACACATCCAGGTGGGTCTTAAATATCTCCAGAGAAGGAGACTCCACAACCCCCCTGGGCAGCCCCTTACAGTGCTCTGTCACCCTCACTGGGAAGAAAGTCCTTCTCATAGTGATGTGGAACCTCCTCTGCTCCAGCTGACACCTACTGTCCCTCATCCTATCACTAGATGATGTTGAGAAGAGCCTGGCTCATAGGCAGGAAGAGATGGCCACCACACAGCAGCAGTACACAACCCAAGCAATTCAGAAAGACACAGATTAACACTGGGAGTAAAGCAAGAGTGAGTCACAAGTCTCCCAGAGCCAAACCAGGGAGAAAGAGCAAACCCTGCGAGTCTGCAACAGAAAGCACTACATAGACCAGAGATATCTGAAAGTTCAGACGCTTGGCTGCAGGCTGCGAACGAGTGATGACCCGCACGAGGTCGCTCTGGTTTGAGTGGGAACAAGACCTTACCATCGCTGTTGATGCAAACGACAACCGGAACCTGTGTACCAGGCCCACACGGCTTCTCGTTGTCAGGGACGCACTCCTCCAGCCCCACGATCCGCCAGTCGTAGCAGGAAGGCTCTTCGCAGGGGATGGCTTCCAGCAGGTGAGGGCAGTTGCCCGTTCCTCCCGTCGGCTCATTGGTGATGCGCCGCTTCCTCAGTTTAAAGCCTGAAATGGCACCAAAAGACAAAGGAAAGGCGGCCGTTCCGAAAGGGAAGGTGCTTTTAACCTGCCTTCACCTGAGGGAGCAGCTCTGCCTACACCGGAGACACTCATTGCGCCACCACATTTAGGTAGCTGGGCAGGACTCGTCAAAGGAGGGAGAGGCATCAAACACAACGAGTGCATCAACACCTTTGAGCTTATTAACAAACCTCGGTCCTAAAGCTCTGTTCATCTTCCTCATGTCTACTGCAGCAGGGAGACAGGAGTGCATCACCCACAGAATCACAGATCATCAGCAGGGGTTGGAAGTGACCTCGAAACACCGTCCAGTCCAACTCCCCTGCCACAGCAGGATGCCCTAGATCCAGTTGCACAGGAACACATCCAGGTGGGTTTGAAATGTCTCCAGAGAAGGAGACTCCACAACCCCCCTGAGCCATCTGTTCCAGGCCTCTGTCACCCTCACTGGGGAGAAGTTCCTTCTGATACTTATATAAAGGATTCAGTGATTGTAAAGACTGAGTTCTGGTAATGAACAGGATTGTATTTAGCACTACAGCTCCACTCAAGCTGGCACAAGTGCAGGCTGTTTACTTGGCTTTCTAGGTCAGTTTGGGTTTATTACTGGTCACTTTGACTTCCAAAGCTCCTTCTACACCTCCCTTATGAGGAGAGGCTGAGGGAGCTGGGGCTCTTTAGTTTGGAGGAGACTGAGGAGTGACCTCGTTAATGTTGATAAATATGTGAAGGGCAGGTGTCAGGAGGATGNAGCCTGTCGCCATGCTCAGAGGTGCTGGATCTATATCCCCTACACCAAAGGGATGTATATCAGAGTTGCCTAATGACTTAGGAATACGAAACAACCACCCCTACAAGGCTCCACCGAGTCCTCACGTACCTTTCTTGGCTTGAGGGTCATCACAGCTTTCATAGGTGCACGGTCCCCAGGCCGACCACGCCGAGGTCTCGCACTCTGTAGGACAGGGGATATGGCACAGCTGGGAGGTGCTGGGAAGAGGTCCTGTGCACAGGCTGCGGTCCACCGGTCTTGAGGCTGTGGAAACAAAGCCAACAACATTCCCCGTGTGCCACTGATCACCAACCTCAGCCCTAAGTGGACAGAACAATCCTTCACCCAGAAAGGCTGCAGCCTCCTAATTTTAACCTGGCAAAGTGTTTGAAAAACACCCATCTTGGAAGAAAAAACAGAAGTCAGTTTACTCCCTATGGCACCAAATCCAGTCACGCGGAGTCAGGAAGCCTGTAGACACTGCAGCACCCTCTTGGACCTCGTCCTTTCACTTAACAGGTAGATTATGTCACTACAACAGCTGTTGGCGTCGCTCTCTGCGTAAATCAACGTCCTGCTGTCAGGTGTCTTGGCTTCAGAAGCTGACCCCAAACCTGTATAAATCTCTTTGCTCCTAACAGGGTACTATAACCTCAAAAGCCTGATCAATTAATATGTAGAAGATTCTTTTAAAGTCGTAACCAAAAACCCAGGTAAATCTACAGCAAAACGTTGGGTTTTCTTTAGAAGCCTTCAAGCGCACACGCAGCAACGAGGTCTGCTCAGCTTTAGCTCAAGGTTTTGTTTCAGACACACGTAGGGTCTGTAGATAACACACACGAGACACTTAAAATAATTAAAGCTTCTTAAATATCGGGACAATGTCTTTTTCATTGAAACATTATGAATCTATAAAGATGCGCGTGAAGGCAGATTCTTCTTCACCCCCCAGTTCTGATCCACCCCAGGATCATAGAATCATTAGAGACTGGAAGGGACCTCGAAAGATCATCCAGTCCAACCCCCCTGCCACAGCAGGATCACCCAGGATAGAACAACTCTGTAAGCCACCAGAGCACAGCAAGTAAGTCTAAAAGAAAATGGACCACTTCATTGCAGAGATGGCTTTAACTCTCCTTCAGAACATACGACTCGACGACACAAGGTGACACGGAGCAGAGAACGCCTGCGAGAAGGCAAAGTGAAGCCTGACCTATCCATTCATTGAAGAAACATGAAATTCCTTCATTCAAAACTCTCGTTCTACTCCCTCAGCCTTTTCCCAAAGCTGTGTCACTCGGCTTCTGCCACCAGTACAGAATCACACAACATTGGGGATTGGAAGGGACCTCGAAAGATCATCTGGTCCAATCCCCCTGCCAGATAAAACCTTTTGATGAGAAGAGCTCTCTGATGAAATATATTCTGATGTCAGTTCTGAATACAACAAAATACCCTTCTGAAGATCAGATCAATAACCACAGATATTAGAATCACAGAATCATTCAGGTTGGAGAAGACCCCTGGGATCTTCAAGTCCAATCAGCAACCCTATTCTACAAGTTCAGCCCTAAACCAGATCCCCCCAACACTACAGCTAAGCGACTTTTAAACTCATCCAAGGATGAGGACTCAACCACCACCCTGGGCAGCCCCGTCCAGCATCTGACCACCCTCTCCAGGAAGAATCTCTTCCTGATGTCCAGTCTAACCCTCCCCTGTTGGAGCTTGAAGCCCTCCCCTCTGCTTCTGTCACTAATGACCTGTGAGAAGAGCCCAGCACCAGCATCTCTACAGGGTCCTTTCAGACAGTTGTAGAGAGCAATGAGGTCTCCCCTCAGCCTCCTCTTCCTCAAACCTAACAGTCCCAACGCTTTCAATCTCTCCTCATCAGATTTATTCTCCAGGTTATTTCAGTACACCCCACCAAGCCTAGCACTAAGCCACGTCTCTAGAGCCCCAGCTCCCTTGGTCTTTCCTCATCAGGGAGATGCTCCCCTCCCTCCATCACCTTTGTGGTTCTGTGCTGGACTCTCTCCAGCAGCTCCGTGTCCTTCCAGAAGCGAGGGCCCCAGAACTGGACAGAATCTTCGAGTTGTGGTCTCACCAGGGCAGAGTAAAGGGGCAGGAGAACCTCTCTCATTCTGCTGACCACCCCAGTATGCTGTTCTTGGCCACAAGGGCCCATTGCTGCCTCAAGGGGAGAACCAACACTCCAGCATTTGGAATGAAACGTCCTGACAGAACACTGAGCTTTACATCAGCTCAACATTGGTACCCACCGCGCACGACAGTCAACATGGTACCTCGTGTAGAACACGGATATCAGTGACTTGCCTGTAATTGAATTTTTACTGAATTCATTCTAATGAAAAAGGAGAGAAGAAAGGGTAAGTAATTGCTAACTGCACGTTTCTAACCTTGATCTAATCAGAGAATTGCCCGAGTGAGACAGTTGGAATTAAGGGTCAATTATACCCCTGAGACGCAGCCTTGCTTCAGAGAACAAAGTGTTCTGAGGGATGCTGCGCTCTTCTCCAGCGTGCCTCAGCGTAAGCGCTCACGGGCAGCTGGTTTACGGGATGCTACTCAGAAAGACAACAAAGACCTTCCATCAGGAAGCTTTAACTACTACGGTGCTGTTGACCCAATCGATTTGCCTTCCAGCTGGAACTTCAGCGCCATCAACTTCTGAAACACAAGGCATCCTGAGGGTGTTTGGCCATAAAGACAGTGATTGAAGCAGCAGGAGCAGTATTTCCAGTGTTTCGAGCTGTCTGCCCAGTGTGAATCCCAGGTCTTGTGTCATAGAATCATAGACTTGTTAGGGATTGGAAAGGACCTCCAAAGATCACCCAGTTCAATCTCTCCACCACAGCAGGATCACCTAGACCCACTCGCACAGGATCATATCCAGGCAGGTTTTAAACATCTCCAGAGAAGGAGACTCCACAATCCCCCTGGGCAGCCCCTTCCAGGGCTCTGTCACCCTCACTGGGAAGAAGTTTTTTCTCATATTGATGTGGAACCTCCTCCGTTCCAGCTCACACCCATTGCCCCCTATCACTAGACGACATTGAGCAGAGCCTGATTCCATCCTCCTGACACCCACCTCTCACATATTTATAGACATCAATGAGGTCACCTCTCAGTCTCCTCCAAGCTCAAGAGACCCAGCTCCATCAGCCTTTCCTCATCAGGGAGATGCTCCCTCCCTTCATCATCCTCGTTGCCCTACGCTGGGCTCTCTCCGTCAGCTCCGTGTCCTCCTTGAACTGAGGGGCCCAGAACTGGACACATCAATATGAGAAAGTGACAGTGAGGGTGCCAGAGCCCTGGAAGGGGCTGCCCAGAGAGGTTGCGGAGTCTCCTTCTCTGGAGACATTTCAGACCCACCTGGATGTGTTCCTGTGCGACCGGATCTAGGTGATCCTGCTGTGTCAGGGGGACTGGACTGGATGATCTTTCGAGGTCCCTTCCCATCCCTAACGTTCTGTGATTCAGGGGTGGAGCACAGAACTGCCCCGGCATCCTGACTGGCTCCTGAACCTCTTTTGAATTTTGGGCTGTCCCTGTCCAGGTGACATGAAATTACCTGAGAACTCGTGGACCTGTTGAGCTCTTCTGGAGCTACACAAACCCGCTAACTAGACACACACAGCCCGTGTCGCTCCCCGGAGGGATGCTGCCTCCTTTGCCACTTCGAAAGGTCAGGTCTGAGGCCTCAATTTACCTACCTGTTATCTCAAAAGTGATGGATAGCAGAGGTGCAGCACTAGCCTTCGGCTTGCTCTGTGACTGACTTTCTGAAATAACAGGGAAACGCCACCGTGAGTACATGAGGTCTCCAAAGCAGCCTCGCCCAGACAGCACCGAACCGCTCCAGCCGCAGCGAACGGCGCCCAACGGGAGGCGTTTCCCCGCTGCTGGAGCCCGCAGGCTAACTCCGGCTCTCCCAGCGGTGCTGGTCTGCTGGCTCCTAGGAGAGCCTGGGGAGCAGCTCTTGCCCGCGACGGGAGAGCGGACAGAGGGAGGATGAACGAAGCAGCAGCTCTTCTGAGAAATCTGCCCCTTAATACGGAAGCACCCCGGTGGTTCTTTTCAAACCGAAGACCCACTTCACCCCTCGTCTGAGCTCTTGAAAAACTGGCTCTCATGTTTATGCATCTAGAAGCCAGCTGCATTTTAATCAGCTTCCCAGAGCCTGCGGAGATTACCTCCTGACGGGCTTCGCGGCGTCCTGTCACAGCCTGATAAGGGCAGCTTTCACACCCGCCTGAGCCGCCGGGACCCCAAAACCCTAATCACCGTTGCGAGCAGCGGGAGCTGCCGCTGAGCTCATTGTCGCCTCTCCTCAGCCGCGAGGGTTCGTTGCGCTGAGGCAGGAGCGTCTCCGCGCTGCTCCGAAGCGGCGGTTCGCGGAAAGCCCCGGGGCGGCAGCTGATTTGCATTAGACGAAGAGGCTCGAAAGCTGCTGCCTTCCTCACGACAGCCGCTGGGCCCGCGGAGCACACGAGTCACACCCTGCCCATCTGAGCAGGCACCTGCGCGGATGCTGGCGCTGAGACTCCCCGACAATCCACCTCTGCAGCAAGTCCGAGAGCATCTCTAACTCAGAGAAGGAACCTCACTCGCCCGCAGCTTGGGCAGCTCTGGTCTAACTGCTGCGTCACACGTGACCTGTAGGACAACCCTGCTCTTCCTGAAGCATGAGGCTGTATTTCCCTCCTGCTTTACAATGTTGTGTGGGTGTGACTCGGCTGCAGAAGGGGATGAAGCTCAGTCAGCAAGCTAAAGCATCCCGCTCCGTCCACTCCTTTCCAAACCCACAGCGCTGCCGCTCCCAAGTTCCGAATGAGTTCCAGACACTGCTCTCCTAGTCTGTTGTCTCTTAAGATGCTGCACGAGCTGCACCAGCAGCAACAAGCCAACTCTAACATCTTCCCGACACGGCAACAAACCCTCTGCTGCTCTGATATTTCTACCCTGGCCATTTAACGTTTCCATGTGAATGCTCTGGTATTTCCACGTTGAGCTTGCCGGCCAGCATCCAGCTGCACACCTGGCTCATGGCTCAGCCAAAGGACAGAAAGGAAACGTGGTGCCGGAAGGAACCCAACCTCTGATTTCTCATCTAACTTCCTTGTTGAGAGACATCCTTCCCGAAAGACAGTATTTTTGAAGGAGATATGAAAAACTAGCAGCTTATGGCTAGGGACCACCACCTGCAGCACAGAGGATGAAATCTTTGCTACTGCAGGTAGGTGTTTCCATCCAAACTAGACAGTAACAGCAGCCTGCAGGGTGAAGCAGCGCTCGGGGCAGAAGGCAGCGGCTGCCAAGGAGCCCTGGAACACAGACAAGCTCTGATTTCACACTAATTCGATTCCAAGTGAATCAAATTTACCTTCTTTTTCCTTGAGGGTGTTTAAATAGGAGAGGAGATTGTCGTTAGCTTGCACGCAGTACACTTCCCGGGTCTGAACGCCACCGCCGCACAGCGCTGTCTGATTTCCTCGGCGCTTGTCCTGCTGGCTCAGGAGAGGATCCACACGGCACTCCGTCCACTCTGTGGTGCGCCAGCCGTACCTGGGGGAAGTGTTCTCAGTCAGCTCTTTTGAAATCCCACTGGAATGGCATTGAGCACTTTCTTAAAGGCCTGACGTGCACAGTCAGGGAAGATCATCTAGTCCAAGATCTCAAAAGATCATCTAGTCCAAGATCTCGAAAGACCATCTAGTCCAAGATCTCGAAAGACCATCTAGTCCAAGATCTCAAAAGACCATCTAGTCCAAGATCTCGAAAGACCATCTAGTCCAAGATCTCGAAAGATCATCCAGTCCAATTCCCCCTGCCAGAGCAGGATCCCCTAGACCACATCGCACAGGAACACATTCAGACTCATCGAGCCCAACCACCAACCCTACTCTACAAGCTCACCCCTAAACTAGATCCCCCAACACCACAGCTAAGTGACTTTTACTAATGATTTGGTTGATGTTTCACACACGGAACTGAAACAGGGAGAACTGAAAGGACCCAACTCACGTGATACATGGTGCAACGCCATCTCCTTGAGTAACACACTGCTCTGTTTCTTCCAACTCCGGGCACTCGCTGTCACCGCCAACAGGGAGCTGTTTTATGGTCCGAGATCTCGTACGATTCCCTTTAGGGGTAGTCATGTCAAAGCAAGTTTTGGAGCAGGGGGTCCACTCTGACCACTCCGACACCTGGCACTCCTTTGTGATCACGCAGGACTGGAACGTGACGGGAAACTTGTCTTGTTTGCAGAAGCTGAAACAAGAGAGCACTGCACTTTTCAGGATGCACGTGAGCAGGGAGTCACCAGCTCCTCCAGAAAACCCATGTCCCTTACAACATGCAAAGTCTTGCAAAGGCTTTGTAAAGATGTTAGTTTCCAAGTCCACGGGTGTATCATAGAATCATTAGGAATTGGAAGGGACCTCGAAAGATCATCCAAGTCCAATCCCCTTGCCAGAGCAGGATCCCCTAGACCAAGTCACACAGAAACACATCCAGGTGGGTTTTAAATGTCTCCAGAGAAGGAGACTCCATAACCTCTCTGGGAAACCCCTTCCAGTGCTCTGTCACCCTCACCAGGAAGAAGATGCTTCTCAGACTGATGTGGAACCTCCTCTGTTCCAGCTCACACCCATTGTCCCCTGTCCTATCAATCCAGAGAACAAATTCAAAGGGCAGAGCCCTCAGTGTCTGTGGCAGGGAAGAGGGTGGCACCCAATGTTCAGTAAGGCTGTGGTAAGCGGGAGGAACCATGCCGGAAAACAGACAGGTGTTGGTGGGATCCTGCTGTGGCCGGGGGACTGGACTGGATGATCTTCCAAGGTCCCTTCCAATCCCTAAAGTTCTCTGATTCTGTGAAACTGAAGCTTAAGGTGAATAAGCACCCGATGAACCAGTGGGAAGTGAAGGCAACCCCCCAAATAAGAGAAAACATCACAGGAGATGAATGAGCCCTACTGCTATTAAGTCAACACCAAACCTATTCCTGACCTCAAAGGCTTAAGGTCAGACAAACAAACCAGAGCAAAAGGCAGGGCTGGTGCAAAGGGCACAGCACAGAACACAACTGCTCCGCACCTTCTGGGGACGCGTGGTGGGGAATTCGCATCTCCTCACGTTCCGCGGCCTCGTCCTCGCTCCTACGGCCATAAATAACAACTAACTACTGCGCCGGATGGGCAGGTCCCACCTGGGGATCCCAGCGCAATTTATGGGATAATTAAGGCTACGGACACGCGGGGGATGAAGCCTGGGGCGTAAATCTGGAGCCAACGGCACCGCAGCGCCGTCGCACAAAGGAACACGCCATGCAGCTGAAAGCAGCCTCCTGGTGGAAGACAACCTCCTACATCCCCAGTAGCAAACGGATCGTGTTTTCACATGTTTTGTTATCAATCAGCACCATTTGGGGGGGTTTATGCCTCAGCCTCAATATTTACCTTTGCTGTTGGGTAGAAAAGTCGCGGAAGACACAGCACCACTTTGCCATTTATTTAGACTGGATGATCTTTCGAGGTCCCTTCCCATCCCTAATGTTCATTTTCACAGCGATTAGTCCTTCCTTTCCTGCCCTCTGCACATTCCCTTGGATTCCTGAGACACTTCTGTCCTCTCTGCCTGATTTTCCATTCAATTAGATGCAGAGGTTCTCGTTGCTCTAAAATGAATAACGTGGCTGTGGTTCAGGACTGATGCCAGTACCAACTTCTAGCACTGATGGGAGATGAAAGCCACAGAATTCATGGAATCATTCAGGATGGAAAAGACCCCCCAGGATCATCGAGTCCAACCATCAACCCTACTCTGCAAGTTCATTCCTAAACCACATCTAAGCAACTTCTAAACTCATCCAGGGATGAGGACTCAACCACCACCCTGGGCAGCCCAGTCCAGCATCTGACCACTCTCTCCAGGAAGAATTTCTTCCTGGTGGCCAGTCTAACCCTCTCCTGTTAGAGCTTGAAGCCCTTCCCTCTGCTTCTATCACTAATGACCTATGAGAAAAGACCAGCACCAACATCTCTGCAGGGTCCTTTCAGATACTTGTAGAAAGCAATGAGGTCTCCCCACAGCCTCCTCTTCCTCAGACTAAACAGCCCCAACTCTCTCCATCTCTCCTCATCAGATGGTTCTCCAGGCCCTTTCCCAGCTTCATTGCCCTGCTCTGCCCTCACTCCAGCACCTCAGTGTCCCCCTCGTACAGTCTCCCTCGTCTCTATGGGCAGACCTGGACTGAAAGTCCAGCCATGGTTACAGCTGGACTACAAAAGCCTCAAAAGGATTTTACTTGTAAGTTGAAACTGTGATTGTTCAAACACGACAGAGTATTTCACGTGGCCGTAGATGATGTCCACAGGCTCTTTAGTTCCCTGCAGTTGAACCTACAGGTCTGCCCCAATCCCAGCACGGCTGACCTACCCTCAACCCTGGTGGGGAAAGCAGTCACTCCCACATCTTCCCATCCTCCTGAGAGCTCAGTGCTGCAAGCGTTATTAAGAGATGCTTGAAAGACCTCTAGAGAGTCAGACACTACAGGAAAAATACAGGAAAAAATAGTGGGTTTCCTCTCCTGGCCTCCAGATCACAGAATCACAGAGCATTCGGGGTTGGAAGGACCTCGAAAGATCATCCTGTCCAATCCCCCTGCCACAGCAGGATCCCCTAGACCAAGTCACACAGGAACAGGTCCAGGTGGGTTTTGAACATCTCCAGTGAAGGAGACTCCACAACCCCCCTGAGCAGCCTCTTCCAGGGCTCTGGCACCCTCACTGGGAAGAAGTTCCTTCTCACATTGATGTGGAACCTCCTCTGTTCCAGCTCACACCCACAGACCCTCATCCTATCACTAGATGCCACTGAGCAGAGCCTGGCTCCATCCTCCTGACACCCACCCTCCCCATATTTCTCAATATGAATGAGGTCACCCCTCATGGTCAGTACTTGTTACGTTAAAGAAATGAGTAGAAGCACAGCGCCTGTATTTTTAAGTGGTGGCAAATGTGATGAGTATCCTCATGACGCGGTCCTGACTCACTGCTCCTGCAGCTGCACTGGCCAGCACTGGCCATATTGTACATTGTTCTGCAAACACTGCTAGTACCTCACAGTGTCATGGGTTGTTATAACCACAGAAACAATGAGGCCACTTTTGTTCTCTTACAATTCCAGTACTGTCCACCTAAGAGCTTTTCACAAGGCTCCTTTCTCATCATCCTTTCACAACTGGAATTAATCCTGCCAACAGAGACGCACAGCCAAAGCGGTTCTCATAGAATCATTAGGGATTGGAAGGGACCTCAAAAGATCATCCAGTCCAACCCCCCTGCCACAGCAGGATCACCTAGACTGAGTCACACAGGAACATGAGAAGGAACTTCTTCATGGAGAGGGTGATAAAGGACTGGAATGGGCTGCCCAGGGGGGTTGTGGAGTCTCCTTCTCTGGAGAAGTTTAAAACCCACCTGGCCACGCTCCTGTGCAACTGGATCTAGGGCATCCTGCTGTGGCAGGGGGGTTGGACTGGATGATCTTTTGAGGTCCCTTCCAACCCCTGATGTTCTGGGATTCCGTGATTTAGGCATATTAATGTCAATCAGCCTAGAAGTCCCTGACGTGGAGAAGGGAAAGTATATAAAAGTATATATGAAGGTATATATAAAAGTATATATGAAGGTGTATATATAAATGTATATTAAAAAGTATATATACAGGTATATTAAAATATATATAAATATATATTAAAAGTGTATATACAGGTATATTAAAGTATATATAAAAGTATCTACAAAGGTATACAAAAGTATCTTTAAATGTATATGAAAATATCTATAAATGTATATAAAAGTGTAGTGTGGGAGAATCCTTGTTAAAGATCTCAGCGACTAATTCCAGCTTTAAACTGTGCCTGTAACCTCTTTCTAAATTAAGGCCAGAAAGTCAACGCCGAATCCATTCACAGAATTCACTCCGTCATTCAGAGTATTTACAGCTACAAGGGACTGCAGGAACGCGCAGTTCGACCCTCCCTCCATCACAAGCTGTTACACCGCGCCAAGGAAGAACAACTACACTCATCTGGAAAAAGAAATACGCCAGAGCCGCACCCAATCTTGGTGCTTTGCAGAGGAATAGATGAAGGTCGTCCATCTACGTGACGGAGCCATTCGCTGTCTGCAAGGAGTTGGAATACGGGCGGGGAAAGAAACGGTTCAATTATTCAGCGCAGTGTGCGTGTTCCCACCTTAAACGTGGACGCTGGCATCGCTCGTCCAACGTACAGCAGTGCTGCTGCCACGAGCCGCTGCGGAAGCAGCAGCCTCGGGAAGATGTCGGAGCAGCTACACCCTGTGCAAAACACTGCGGACACCTGCCCTCACCGGAATCACCCTAATAATCTCCCGGGTGCTTCTGACACTCGAATTCATGCGAATCCTACAAGAACAGTGGAAGCCAGCAGGCGAGCAGCAGCTGCATCCCCGCTCTCTAATAACAAGATTTGATGTTTTGTTATCCCAGCCCATCTTTAGTAACCAGGAGGTTTGTATTTCAAGACTGCTTGCTGCTGCCCTGCTCTACATGTGCTACCAGAATGTGTCCTAAGTGGCTCCAAGTTCATTTATCACGATGACTGCTTATTACTTGTTATCCCAAATATGTGGTGTTGAAAGGGGTTCCCACAGAACATGAGGGATTGGATGGGACCTCAAAAGACCATCCAGTCCAATCCCCCTGCCACAGCAGGATCCCCTAGACCAAGTCACACAGAAACACATCCAGGTGGGTTTTAAACATCTCCAGAGAAGGAGACTCCACAACCCCCCAGGGCAGCCTGTTCCCATGCTCTTCTACTTCAAACCAAGAAATACCAGGCAGAACAGGTGGTGCCTTCTCAGGCATCATCCTTCTCTCAGTTTGCTGCTCTTACTGTGAGTCTAATCCAGCCCAGTTTCCTCCCAACCTTTGTGCCCAGTGCCTCCAAACCAGTAACACCACCACTTCCAAACACGCATGACTTGTTGGAGAGCAAAACCCTGCCTGAACCCACAGAAACAGAGCAGCCATCAAGCTTGTGGGAGATCTGTTTAGGCAGAGGCTAGGGAGCTGGAGCAGTACTTGTGGGTGGCCCTCTGCACGATGCCGGCACCGTTTGCACATCGCAGAACTACCTTGATCTCGATGAGGGATGCTCGTGGTTGCAGCTCGCCTTAATCGGGTTCAAGCTAGAGTAACACAACCCCATTAGCACTTGCACGTGCTTTACGTGGAGAAAGAGCATCCATAAAGGGTGATAATTACCTGAGAGCAGTGTTTTTCCCATTTCTGTGGGTGCAAGTGACCTGCCTGGTTTGGTAGCCAATTTGTATGTCCCAGTATTTGTTGTCCTGTCTGTTCTGTCTGTTTCGATTCCTCTTCTTCTTAATCAACTCACGAGCCTCGGGGTCCCGAACTGCCTTTTCTCTGTCCTTCTCCTTGTCTCTGCTCTTGCCCCGCTTCCTTGCTTGCCGTGTTGGCCTCGAGTGGGGCACCGAGCACACGCTCCAGGGTCCCACGTTCAGGCTATAGAGACTTTCCTCAGCAGCGCAGGGGCTGGACAGGCAGATCTGAAACTCGGTGAGGTTGGGACAGGCAGAGCCACCGAACTGTGGCGGTGCCACAACGTGCCGAGTTCGATGCTGGAGCCCACTGCCGCAGGTCTTGGAGCACTCGGACCAGGGGGTGAACTCGGCCACGATGCAGTCCTGCCGGCACGGGATGAGGCACGCCTGCTCCTGCCGGGGCTTCGGCTCAAAGTACTCACAGATGGCATCCTCCGCCGGCACCCCGTTGGACTTCTGGATGCAGGTGATGTCCCTTGTCTGGATCCCTTCCTCCCCCCTGAGGCACTCCAGGGGCTTCTCGTGGCTGCGGGAGAGGACGGGCCGGCACTGGTTCCAGCTGCCAATCTGCCAGTCGTACAGCTCCTTGTGCCAGTCGCAAACCCGGAAACAGCTCTGCTGGTTGTCCGGCCGCTCCAGCTGCTTGCAGTTCGTCGGCAGCGTGGTCCAGCCCTCCACGTGGGCGCACCACACCGCTCGCGTCTGTATGCCGCCCGGCCCGCACTCGTCGCCCATGCATCTCCCCCAGGGCCCTGCAAAACAAGAGAAGAGGCTGACGTCGCACACGGCAGCTTCACTTTGCGGGGCCACACCGAGCTCACGGAACCGGTCGGGGACTTGTTGCGTCTCTGAGAATCTCCTTCGTGGAGAAACTCAGACTGGGAAAACACAAAACCAGTGTGATTACAGATACCTTTAACTTTTGGGTCCCAGGCAAAATAAATAATTAATCACAGAATATTAGGGATTGGGAGGGACCTCGAAAGATCATCCAAGGCCAATCACCCTGCCAAAGCAAGATCACCTAGACCATAGAATCATTAGGGATTGGAAGGGACCTCGAGAGATCATCCAGTCCAATCCCCCTGACACAGCAGGATCACCCAGACCAAGTCACACAGGAACATGGCCAGGTGGGTCTTTAATGTCTCCAGAGAAGGAGACTCCACAACCCCCCTGGGCAGCCCCTTCCAGTGCTCGGTCAGCCTCACTGTGAAGAAGCCAAGTGGTAATGTCATTGCATTTAGAACAGAACAGAATCATTAGGGACTGGAAGGGACCTCACAAGATCATCTAGTCCAACCAATGACAAATACATGTGTATTTAATGTCACAGCATGTATTATTCATTATTTATTATTTGTTACTCGTCATCTATTATTTATTCCTTAATATTTATTGTTTATTACATGCTGTTTATTATTTATTAAAAAACTTTATTATTGCATTAATTATTTATATATTACCGTTCCGAGATGTAACTCGGGTAGTGTAACTATCACCACTCGAGGCAGAAAGAAACTGAGCTTGAAGTCGCCCAGGGCAAGCCAGGCTAGTGGAAATCCCCTGAGCTGTTTCCCACACACAAGCACCCAAAGCAGCAGACCAAACAAGCCCCCAGCGATGCCCGGACACAGAACGTCGGGGAAGACGTTGGAACAAATCAGGACTGCGCCGCTGAGTGAGGCTGAAACTTGCTGCAGCTGGGGAAGAACCAGTTTTGACCCATTTTCTGTGTAAGTAGCATTAACAGTTTAATGCCAGAGAGAGACTCGGACTCGCACAAGACAGTGAGCAGCTTAGCTCCCAGTCCTTTGAGAGGATTGTATTTAAAGAGACGACGGCGAGACCGATCAGCACAAGTCCACTTCTCTTAAGACCAAAAAGAAGCCAACCCCCGCTCGAAAGGCTTCCGATCTCTCTGTGTTCTGCGGAGGTTGTCCTGGGGTCGGCAGAGGTTAACTGAGCGACACGGGGCTGAGAGGCGCCAGGGCACCCGGATGACAAGAGGCAGTTCAAGCCTGAGCAGTAAATCTGAGGAGAGGTCAAAAGGGGACAGATCAAGAAGTCTTTGAAGGACTTGAGGGCTGCCAGCGAATGCAAAGCGCAGCTGCTGAGAGCAGAGCCAGCCGAGGGGCAGGGGGAACAGCAGCCCGTTGAGAAGGCAGCACCCACGGAGCTGCGACCACAGGTCACCTGCAGAGCTTCTAGTATGAAGTCAAATTAAAGAACCCCGGAACATTCAGGATTGGAAGGGACCTCAAAAGATCTAATCCAAACCCCTGCCTGAGCAGGATCCCCTAGATCCAGTCACACAGGAACATGTCCAGGTGAGGTTTAAACGTCTCCAAAGGAGGACACTCCACAACGTCCCTGGGGAGCCCCTTCCAGTGCTCCTTCACCCTCATTGGGAAGAAGTTCCTTCTCATATTTATATGGAACCTCTGCTGCTCCAGCTGGCAGCCATTGCCCCTTGTCCTGTCACTAGATGACAATGAGAAGAGCCTGGCTCCATTCTCCAGTCAACCCCAGGGACCACTATAGTTTGGGGACTGACCTGTTGGTCACTGACCTGTTGGAGACCAGCATAGGAGAAAGGGACCTGGGGTGTCCTGGTGGACTGCAGGATGACCATGAGCCAGCAATGGGCCCTTGTGGCCAAGAGGAGCAGCAACATCTTGGAGTGGATCAAAAAAGGGGTGGTTAGCAAATTGAGAGAGGTTCTTCTCCCCCTCTAGTCTGCCCTGGTGAGACCACATCTGGAGTACTGGGTCTACTTGGTTCCAGAAGGGAGCAGAGCTGCTGGAGAGAGTCCAGCATGGAGTCATGGAGAAGATGAAGGGAGTGGAGCATCTCCCTGATGAGGAAAGGCTGAGGGAGCTGGGTCCCTTGAGCCTGGAGAAGACTGAGGGATGACCTCACTAATGCCCACCACAAGCCTTTCGATGACTTGGTGCCGCACACCTGTGCTACCTAAGTTCACTTTACACGGCGACGGCAGCAAAGGAGACACAACAGCTGTCACAGCGCAGGCAGGAGGTAACTGCGATGGTCTGAGCAGGCAGCAGCTGCCCCGACACAGACACCCTGCCTGCGGCACTGGGGAGAAACAACGCAGCGAGATGCTGCGGTTCTAGATAAATTATTGATAACTTTTGGTTCTCGTGCAGAGTCTGAGACGCTGCCAGCATGACAAGCCGGGTGCATCTGGAGAGACAGAGTCTGTAATTTATGCTGCTGGGAGCAACAAGGCGGCAGCGGATCGCTGATCAACAAAGCCTTTGGTGTGGCCTCCTTGCCAGCTGCGGTGGAGCTGCCTGGGGGTGGCAGGACAGCACACCTGATGTGTTTGCCTGACCACTCGCCCCTCCAGGAGGGCTACGGATCACCCTGACTGCTGCTTCTGCTGAATGCTTTTGTCTTCCTCAGCATCTCTTGAAGAGAAGACGCAAGAGAGTGTCTGCATCAAAGACAAGGGATGTGGGACACGGAAGAGAGGTTGCAAAGGGAAGAATTATCACAGAACCACAGGACGTCAGGGATTGGAAGGGACCTTGAAAGATCATCCAGTCCAATCCCCCTGCCAGAGCAGGATCCCCTAGACCTCTTGAGCTTAGAGGAGACTGAGGGGTGACCACATTAATGTTGACAAATATGTGAAGAGTGGGTGTCACGAGGATGGAGCCAGGCTCTGCTCAGGGGCATCTAATCACAGGACAAGGGGCAATGGGTGTGAGCTGCAACAGAGGAGGTTGCACATCAGGCTGAGAAAGAACTTCTTCCCAGTGAGGAAGCCCAGAAGGGGCTGCCCAGGGGGATTATGGAGTCTCCTTCTCTGGAGATGTTGAAAACCCCCTGGCCATGTTCCTGTGCGACTTGGTCTAGGTGATCCTGCTGTGGCGGGGGGGTGGGACTGGATGATCTTTCAAAGTCCCTTCCAACCCCTAACGTTCTGTGGTTCTGTGATCAGCAAGTTTCACATTGTTTCTCCAGCTCCTTGGGGAGACACTTTCCAACAAGGGACCACGGGCAAGCATGACAGTTTACCCACACTGGGCACTTAGGGAATTTTCTAGCCATGCACATAACTACCCAAGCACTTTGCACATCTGGGCTACTTCATTTTGTCCCCTACTGATACCCACTGGGAAAACACACTCACCCTGGTTCCCAATGCTATTAACGGCGCCGTAATTAACACCATCCCCCTGCTTTCACATCTCTCTTTGCATCACGAACATGACACACGCTGCACAGAGCTGAGCCGCGGCAACAGTCCAATTCTGGCATCGGCATCACCAAAACCACGGCTCTTGGGTGCTTCCCTGAGCGATTCACACAAGAATCTCACAAACTGCTGAACCAAATTTGCCTGATTTGCCTCTTTTTACAGACTAGAAGACTCGGGTCTCACTAACAATTAACGTTCCCTTCACTTAGCAGGGCAGCAGCAGCCAAAATGAATATTGCATGAACACTGACGAGGAACGCTTGATTGCAGCTGCAGGCTTTGAAGAGAAACAGGGCTTCTGTGTTCTACACAGCAGTTACATCGCTTTGAGCCTCTAGACAGGTTGTAACAAGCACTTCTGATACTGAAGGAATCTTCTCCAGAGAAGGAGACTCCACAACCCCCCTGGGCAGCCCTTTCCAGGGCTCTGGCACCCTCATCGTGAAGAAGTTCCTTCTCATATTTATATGGAACCTCCTCTGTTCCAGCTCACACCCACTGCCCCTTGTCCTATCACTAGATGCCCCTGAGCAGAGTCTGGCTCCATCCTCCTGACACTCACCCTTCAAATATTTAACATTCATGTAGTCACCCCTCAGTCTTCTCTTCTCCAAGCTCAAGAGCCCCAGCTCCCTCAGCTTTCCTCAGCCGGGAGATGCTCCCCTCCCTTCATCGTGTCTGTGGCTCTGTGCTGGACTCTCTCCAGCAGCTCTGTGTCCTTCTGGAACTGAGGGGCCCAGAACTGGACACACCACTCCAGATGTGGTCTCAGCAGGGCAGAGGAGAGGCAGAGGAGAGGCAGAGGAGAACCTCTCTCCATCTGCTAACCAAGACAAACTGTTCTCTCCCCGCTGGCATTTCACGTTCAACTTACTCACAAGTCTCCAAGCAAATTTGAGCTGAAGCACTGCTGCAAAGGCTTTGCATCTCAGAATCACAGACCATTAGGGACTGGAAGGGACCTGGAAAGCCCATCCAGTCCAACCGGGTGTGACCAGGACATGGAAACATTCACTTCCATCCCAGGGAAGTCTGTGATTCAGTTCAGCAGCAGCTGTTTTCCTCAGCACACACAGGCTGACAGACGAAAGAGAGAAGACATTTCTGATTCAATGAGCATCAAGGCCAGCTGAAGGCTTTTCTTCTTCTGCCTCTGTCTCATTTGCTGCCCTTTGATTGCTTTCTCTTGCTCATCGCGGCCTCCCGCTGTGGATCTGATGGCCCGAAGCGCTCGCCGCGAGCCTGCTGCATCCACAGGGTACTTCTGTCAACACGCGCCACCGCGCTCGTGCCAGAGCAGCAGTTTGGGATCGCAGGCTCTGCTTACGCTAGCCAAGGGCAAACAAGTCAAAAACCTCCTTCACTGAGACAGCAAAAAATTTACTGCTACAATTAGGAAAAATGTCTTTGAAAAGAAGTGGCTGGAGAACTCGGTTCATCAAAACTGCTGAGATGCTGCTGTGATGTCAGGTCAAGCACAGTGCTGGAACGGGCTGCTCAGGGGGGTTGTGGAGTCTCCTCCTCTGGAGACGTTTAAAACCCACCTGGACATAGAAACACAGAATCGTTAGGGATTGGAAGGGACCTCAAGAGATCATCTAGTGCAATTCCCCCGCCAGAGCAGGATCAGCTAGGTCCAGTCACACAGGAGCATATGATCCTGCTGTGGCAGGGGGACTGGACTAGATGATCTTTCGAGGTCCATTCCAATCCCTGATGTTCTGTGAGTCTGTGAAACGCCCTGGTAGTTAAATGGTTAACTTCACATTCTTTGATTTCAATAATGATGGATCAGATCTGCATTCTTGGGCACAACCTTACAAGAGAACTCGAATGAAAAGGGACACAGATGGGAGTGTCTGTTTCTGATACGATAAACACTCCCTTAAAAGCCACTCGAGAAAGCAACCGCGTCTCCGCGAAGACCGACTGTTGCCCAGGCCAAGAGGGCTCATCAAGCTGAACGACGAACGCCATCCTTTTCAAAGGCTGAGCCACGCTGCGCCACTTTGGCCCAGCTTCTCTGGCTGCATCGCTTGGGAAATCAAAACCGCCACTCTCCAAGTTTAATTCACCTTCAGGCAAGAAGGTTGACTCATTGTCAAGGAAACGTGGAGAGGTCTGATCTTCCGAGATCAGTAATGAACTCGGTTGGAGATACTTTCAGAAGGGACGGCTTCAATTAAACCAGCCTTCACCAGAGATAACGTGTGGAAAAGGAAGGGTGGCGCCGGACAAAGAAACACCGGCCCTCTTGCCAGACAGGTGATGCAGAGATCCTTATCAGCCTGACTGACGCTGAAAGCATCTTTGAAAGGCCCCGCGAGACAGAAGGGTCTTTTTGTTCCAAGGAGACTCTTCACAAAGGACTGAGAGTGACTGGGAAGTCCTAATCATTCGGAAAACTCATCAATACGAAAGCGTTCGCTAGGCTCAGTCAGAAAGAAAGAAAGAAGAATAAAGGCTGCTACGGGAACCCCAGCGCTTCAAAGGGAACCCACACATCGATCTTATGTCCCGCGTTTATTCTCCTGGAGAAGGTGTCAGAGGTGATTATCCACAGCGGTCACATCAGCAGCCATAAAACCTCTCCCACCTTCTTCAACCGCCTAACAGAAAACCAAACGTTGTGTGAGAAGGAAGACGCACGCGGGCCTCTGTCCTCACTCACCGGCATCAAGTAAAACTTGACTCAATTTCAGTTCCAATGGAGAACTAGAACTTCTCCTCAAAAGGTCATCCAGTCCAATCCCCCTGGCACAGCAGCATCACCCAGACCAAGTCACACAAGAACACATCCAGGTGGGTTTTAAGTGCCTCCAGAGAAGGAGACTCCACAACCCCCCTGGGCAGCCCCTGTCAGGGCTCTGTCTCCCTCACTGTGAAGAAGTTCCTTCTCATATTGATGTGGAACCTCCTCTGCTCCAGCTCACACCCATTTCCCCTTGTCCTATCACTAGATGATGACTGCAAGCATGTTAGCTGGGTGCTCTGTTCACTGGCTGCTTGCTTTGCTGCATCTTCTGCAGAAGGTTCATAGCAAACAGAGAGCAAAAGGCAAAACTGCAGGGAAGAGGCAATGAAGTGGACTCTTTCACTTCAGTGGACTCTTCCAGCCAATGAAGAAGTCACTGAGCAGACCTGATGTACAGTGAAGAACATCGGAAGGCGTGAAGCTTTGAAAAAGTCAATCAGAAAAGGAGTAGAGCTCAAAATACTGAATTTCACATGACGAGAGCCCCTGCTTTAACTACTTCTGCAACTACCACTGCAGGTGGAAGCTTCAGCTGTTTCACAACCTTGACTTATCTTGCTTCAGCTGAGCAAGACCCTTCAAGCATTTCCAAAACCGACAGTAACTGCACAACCCCCACAGTGGTACAGCGTTTGATTTCAGAGCACCTAAGGACATCTGCACAAGTAACTTCCCTCACATCCAACACCGTGCCTCCAGGTGGCCTTGAGCAGCATGGGCCATGAAGACCACTGGCACCCTGGAGGAGGTGGGATGCTGCCCACAGTGTGGACATAAGATAGGCTTTTCTCCAATCACATTACCACTGCAGGAGCCAGGGGACAGGCCCAGCTCTCACCCCTGTGCAAAAGGCATTTACACACTTGGCTGATGCTGCCAGATGACCTGGACACCAACTGTCCCCAGCAGAGACACCATGACATCACCAATGGCCCTGTGGCTGCTATTACTGAGTTGCCATATGGGCACTATGCTGCTCATCTTTCCTCCTGGCTCATAGAATCACAGAATCACGTGAGTTGGAAAAGACCCCTGGGATCATCAAGCCCAACCATCAGCCCTACTCTACAAGTTCACCCCTAAACCACATCCCCCAGCACCACATCTAAGTGTCTTTTAAACTCATCCAGGGACGGTGACTCAACCACCACCCAGCAGCCCATTCCAGTGGCTCAGTTCATTTATTCACGGGGCAGGAAGCGTTTTGCCGGCATCACTTCATTTGGGGCCCTCATTCTGTCACCCAGCAGGTCTGCCAGACGTGACTCCGGCGATTGATTGAAAGATGCTGCTGGGACTTTGGCTTTCTCGCCCTAGCGCGTCGCTTTTTCAATAATTCAAACACTAACAGCTAAAATCCAACAGCACCAGCCCAGGCAGCAACTCTACTGCTCCCTTGGTGGCCTTTAAGACCTTGGTTTCACCCGCCAATCTGGATGCTCAAAGAGCTTCCTCCATTACTAGGGATGATATCACAACTTCTCTGGAAGAAACAGAGCTGGGCAGCTCGCCGCGTGGCTGCTTCAGACAGTCTCTGCAGCCAACAGGCTTTTTGCTATCAGCACTGAGTACATCAACCCTATTAGGCAACTCGGAGCGGAGAGAAACGTCTGAGGGGAGATTATTCTACTGAAGAACCTCATGTTTTGCTCAGATAATGCGTGAGGTCTGAGATGACGCGATAAAATGATGTCGCCTCATTATCGCCCGGCTGCTTTTTGCCCTCTGCAGCCTTCTGGACTTGAGGGCTGGGAAAACCCAACAATAAGAGAGGTTTCTGTCACAGAGAGCGGCTGCGTTTCAACTGTGCTGCAATGGCCACCGCACAGATGCCTCAACTTTAGCTGGCAAGAAGCACTGGGGTAGCATAAAGACACCAAGCCGTAGGATCTTGTCAAACCCTAGACCTTTCAAGACTCAAAGGGGGCTTATTGTTTATATCTTTTTATATTCAAGTAAATGTTCTTCTAGCAGAGAGCAAAAGCATTCCCAGTAAAAGCACTGGGAATGATTCAGTAGTAAACAAAGTCATTCGTAAGTAAATGATTTATAAATCAAAGAATCACAGAAAGAACATTAAGGATTGGAAGGGACCTTGAAAGATCATCCAGACCAATCCCCCCACCAGAGCAGGATCCCCTAGATCCAGTCACAAATCACAGAACAGCAGGGATTGGAAGGGACCTCAAAAGATCATCCAGTCCAGCCCCCCGCCACAGCAGGATCACCCAGACCCAGTCCCACAGGAACACATCCAGACAGATCATCTTGTGGGTGTCTTCCAAAAGTAATGACTCTATGACTTGGCCGCTACTGCCCTTGAGACCTTGGTTCAGTCGGCTCCAACTCAGAACCGCTACTTCCCAAACCAGCCTGGCATCCGTGGTTATCAACGCTGTCCTCTGCCTGCATTCAACAGCCACTTTGGAGGGCACCTGAGCTTATGATTCCACAAAACACCCCCGTGGCTTCACACCAAGTGCAGATTTCATCACGTTATCTACATCTCATAACTTTTCCTCCACCCCCACCCCAGACAACTGTTTAGGAACCAAAACCATACTACTCCTCACAGCTTTAAGGTAGTTTATCCACACTGGTTTTTTATTATAAGCAATTCACCTAATACCCTCCCTTTTTTTTCCTGTTTATCCCTCTACAAATTCAAAAAGTTATTTTTCAGGATTAGTGTTATTTTGGAGATTATTTTAAGGGATTACACTGATGCACAGTCCCTTTCTCGGAATAACGATTATTCACCAGGCTTGCCCGCGAGGCCGGCACAGGCTCTGATCTTCCCTGATCTCATCAAATGTCTGCTTAGTCCTGCAGATCGTCTCTATTTAAAAGCAGAAATCAAGATCTTTCTAAATCCCAGATGAGACGTTTTTCCGTGCCGTCTCCTTTTTGTGCCTGAGAAGGCTATTTCCCTCATTGAGTGACTCTGGTTTTCTGAGCGGGTCACCTTGGACACAGTAGATGTTGAAACAGAGAGAAGAAAGCAGTGGCCGAGCTGATCTCTGGAGCAGAATAATTAAACACACTGAATTAACCAGCAGATTACCAGCACAGAACCACAGAGCACTAGGGACTGGAAGGGACTTCGAAAGATCATCCTGTCCAATCCCCCTGCCACAGCAGGATCACCTAGATCCAGTCACACAGGAACGTACCCAGATGGGTTTTAAACCTCTCCAGAGAAGGACACTCCACTACCCCCCCATCACCCTCACTGGGAAGAAGTTCCTTCTCATGTTGATGTGGAACCTCTTCTGTTGCAGCTGACACCCATTGCCCCTTGTCCTATAATTAGATGCCACTGAGCAGAGCCTGGCTCCATCCTCCTGACACCCACCCTTCACATATTTAGCAACATTAATGAGGTCATCCCTCAGTGTCCTCTTCTCCAAGCTCTAGAGACCCAGCTCCCTCAGCCTTTCCTCATAAGGGAGATGCTCTACTCCCTTCATCTTCTCCATGGCTCCAGCATGACTCTGTCTAGCAGCTCTGTCCCGTTCTGGAACCAAGAGATCCAGAAGAAGACACAGTACTCCAGATGCGGTCTCACCAGGGCAGAGTAGAGAGGGAGAAGAATCTCTCTCGATCTGCTAACCACCCCACTTCTGATCCACTCCAGGATGCCACTGGCCTTCTTGGCCACAAGGGCCCATTGCTGTCTCATGGCCATCCTGCAGTCCACCAGGACACCCCAGGTCCCTTTCTCCTATGCTGCTCTCCAACAGGTCAGTCCCCAACCTCTACTGCTCCCTGGGGTTGTTCTTGCCCAGATGCCAGACTCCACTACGCCCGAAGAAGTCTTTTCCCCTCGAAGCAAACGAGCCCTTTGAGCCCGCGCCTTGCTCGGTCTCTTTGCAGGCTCTGGGAACGCCGACGCCGTCTGGCCCTGCCTCGCTCACACAGACGTGGGGAATCACTAGCAGCTACATTTGATGTCTGAAAGAGACCACAGGCTCAGGACAAACCCCAGTGAAATGTCTATAATCAAAACATATTGGGCCCATTAAGAAGAAGCACTTGACGACCTTGTTGTGACAGTGAAACAGGAACTAATTGGATTGCGACTGGCAACAGTCGGAGGCTGTTGGAGCAACAGAGCAGATTTCTGAGGTTATTAGCATAATAATTAGGGGCTTCTTCAAACCATAAAGAAATGCTGCTATTTAATCCACACAAGAAGAATATAAGGGATAAGTCTAAGCGAAGCTGCTGGTTTGTTTAGGGCACAACCTAAGCCTATTGACTCAAGAAATTAGCACAACCCGTGGTGCAGAGACCATGAAAATACAGAAGAACAGGTTTGGGGGGTGTTAATCTCACACTTTATGCCTGTTGTGCAGCCGTGAAGATCAAATATAAATCCAAAACTGCTAGAACTCAGCAGCTGAAGCAAAATGAGATCCATAAGGAAAGACAACGATCGACAACAGTCGTGGTTAACGCTTCTTAGAATGGAAGTGCTGTGGATCAACAACAATCCCTTTTGACAGAATTGTACTGACTCCTTGACACTAAGGAAAAGCTGAGATCCAGAGGAGTGTTTAGAAAACACAACAATGAGCCATTTGGGCCTCTTCATAAATGAGTCATTGTTTTGGGAGAGCAATGTTTGACGTCGTTCTTGCTCTGCATCAGAACTGTGTGCTCCATAGAAGGAAGAAGAGTCTACCAGGAGGCTGAGGCAGAACTGAAGGAATAAATTGGCCCGAGGCTGCAATACCAAAGGGAAAGATAAAACCTGTGGTTCTAATGAGAAAGGTGCTCCCCAGCCTTTCTTGCTGCAGCACAGCCACAGAATCACAGAACACTAGGGATTGGAAGGGACCTCGAAAGATCATCCAGTCCCATCCCCGTGCCACAGCAGGATTACCTAGAGCAAGTTGCACAGGAACACATCCAGGAGGATTTGAAACATCTCCAGAGGAGACTCCACAGCCCACCTGGGCAGCCCCTTCCACGGCTTTGTCATCCTCACTGGGATGAAGTTCCTTCTCATATTGATGTGGAACCTCCTCTGTTCCAGTTCACACTCATTGTCCCTTGTCCCATCATTAGACGCCACCTGGCTCCATCCTCCTGACACCGGCCCTTTACATATTGATCAACATTCATGGGGTCACCTCTCAGTCTCCTTTTCTCCAAGCTGAAGAGCCCCAGTTCCCTCAGCCTTTCCTCAGCAGGGAGATGCTCCCCTCCATTCATCCTCTCTGTGACTCTGCGCTGGACTCACTCAAGTAGCTCCATGTCCTTCTGGAACTGAGAGGCTCAGAACTGGACACAACACTCCAGATGTGGTTTCACCAGGGCAGAGAAGAACGGGAGCAGAACGTCTAGTAGAGGAGGAGGAGAAGTGCCAAGCTAACCTGAGCTGTGCACGCGCCAACATTACGTGCAGGAAGCCCACCAGCATTTTCAGCCAACGCCCCATCTACGCCCACGCTGGGCACTTCTGCGATCAAAGCAGACAGCCCAGAGCACAACCGTCGCGCCCTGCGTTGCGCACCTGCCGCTACCCCAAAGGCTGTGCGCAGCGCAGCCGCAACACGAGTCCAATCAAATCTGTAGCACAGCAAACAGTAATCACCTCCTGCGAGGACCATTAGCAGATTAAGGCCGGGATAAAAAAGGAAGGAAGCAAAACCCAGTCACATGCATTTACCAAAGGGCAGAACACCAGGGGCTTGTGCGTAAGGCGTCTTTTCAATTGTGTTCAGGTAGGTGATTAGTCTTTCTCTTGTCGCTATCATCTTCCTGTTTGACTTCATCACGGCCGCACCGTGACCCAGATACAACAGATACACCAACAACCAGGTCAAGTCTGATTCCAGCTGCGGGCTTTTTAGGTCTTCTGATATTTTAGGGCTGACTGACGGGATCTCTCTAGGCTTTGGCTGCAAATGACTGCGTTCAGATTAAACTGATCAATGGGTGTCAGCTGGAACACAGGAGGTTCCATATAAATATCAGAAGGAACTTCTTCCCAGTCAGGGTGGCAGAGCACTGGAATAGGCTGCCCAGGGGGTTGTGGAGTCTCCTTCTCTGGAGGTGTTCAAAACCCACCTGGATGTGTTCCTGTGTGACTTGGACTAGATGATCCTGCCGTGGCAGGGAGATTGGACTAGATGATCTTTCAAGGTCCCTAATGATTCAATTACTGGATCTAGAGAATTGTGCTGCAGCAGGAGGATTGGACTGGATGATCTTCTGAGGTCCCTTCCAACCCCTGATGTTCTGTGTCTCTGTGATGATACAACTCGGATGTGTCTGAGTTGCACACCAGGCATTAACATGATAGAAGTTAATGGCTGAATGTAACCCTTACACATTCTATAATATCTGTATTATAGAATTTATAAGATTATAGAATATACATGTATATCCGATAAGCAAGAGCAATTAGTGGTTATTAATGGAAAAACACATAATTAACGTGCACTGTGGCTCACAAGTGTTACAGGCTGGGAGGCCTCCCTGCCACACACCCCCTGCCAGCAGACTGTCCAAACCTCTGATAAAGATAGTCACAGAATCAGAGAGTCATTCAGGCTGGAAAAGACCCTGGGCATCCTCGAGTCCAACCATCCACCCCAGCCCTACGCTCTCACAAGCAGGACTCCTCCTCCTCCCACACTCCTACAATAACGGGGCGACCCAAGGTCGTTTGTGGCCGCTGCTCAGCACGGAGCCAAGGTCCCACTTCGAGAACCATACATCATCATTTTCCCGTGTCAGAAGAGTCGGCCCTGTTATTGGATCAGCCGAGCACGTTCTGCTCTGAAAACGCCTCTGGCTTCAATACCCTGTCAAGACGGCGGTCGTCTCGCTGGGCTCCAAACGACCCACGCGCTGACCCCCCCGAAAGGAGCAGCAGCCTAAGTCGCTCGTGTGATGTGCGAGAAAACAGAAGGCGACACGGAGCAGACACACGCAATTAAAACGACCGGAGCGTCCCGGAGGCTCGTACGTCACCGCCTCTACGCTGGAGGTGTCAAGAAGGCAAGTGGCTCAGCAGGAGCACGTCACGCTGCAGCCCATCGCTGCCTCCCAGCCAGGAACCTCTCTCAGTGAGTTTCACACACGCAGCTCTACCCAGACCCCGTTTCAGAATCGGCCACGGAGCGCATTGGAAAGGACAAGTACAGGCTTCAGGGCATAACCCATAGCACAGCAGAGGACATCAAGATAGGTGCCTTCACAAGGAGATTACCCACCACCAGGAACTTGCCTTCCAAACAGGATCTCTTACCTTCTGGGGGCTCTACTCCTCTAGGTTCTGAAAGGGGGACAACTTACCTAAGTCACAGACCATTAGGGATTGGAAAAATCATCCCGTTCAATCCCCTCCCACAGCAGGATCCCCTAGATGCAGTCGCACAGGAACATGGCCAAGTGGGTTTTAAATGTCTCCAGTGAAAGAGACTCCACAACCCCCTGGGCAGCCCCTTCCAGGGCTCTGTCACCCTCACCATGAAGAAGTTCCCTCTGATATTTACCTGGAACCTCCTCTGTTCCAGCTCACACCCACTGCCCCTTGTCCTATCACTAGATGCCCCTGAGCAGAGCCTGGCTCCATCCTCCTGACACCCACCCGTCACATATTTATAGACACTGCTGTTGGAACAACGTGGCCACGTGTCCTTTGCCTCTGAAGCAAAAAGGGCCTGTGAATTGTCATCTTGGTCCTTCATTGAACGATTGCAGCAGTTGCTTGACCTCGAGAGAAGCGGGGCCCTGCTGGCATTCTCCAGAGGCTGGTGTTATTAGTGCTGGCTGACCTCGGGGAACTGGGTGACCTCCCCGTCACCTTCCAATCTCCCAACCACAAAACAAAGCAGTGTTTTACAACATAGTGTGGAAAAAGGACAAAGGAAGGTTGTTCTTAGGTGTGGGGGAAGAGTGGAGGAAGATGCTGTAGGCTCGATTAAAGAAGGCAGCACCATATAAATCCATGTTGTGAAGAAGGATCCCCTAGATCCACTCACACAGGAACACATCCAGGTGGGTTTGAAAGGTCTCCAGAGAAGGAGACTCCACAACACCCCTGGGCAGCCCCTGCCAGGGCTCTGGCACCCTCACTGTGAAGAAGTTCCTTCTCATACTGATGTGGAACCTCCTCTGTTCCAGCTGACAACCACTGCCTGTTGTCCTATCATTGGATGCCACTGAGCAGAGCCTGGCTCCATCCTCCTGACACCCACCTTTCCCCTATTTATCAACATTCATGGGGTCACACCTCAGGCTCCTTTTCTCCAAGCTGAAGAGCCCCAGCTCCCTCAGCTTTCCTCCGCAAGGAGATGCTCCTCTCCCTTCATCAACTCTGTGGCTCTGCGCTGGACTCACTCCAGCAGCTCCACGTCCTCCTGGAACTGAGTGGCCCAGAACTGGACACATCATTCCACATCCAGTCCCCCTCAGCCTTTCATCATCAGGGAGATGTTCCACATAAGATGTTCCTCACCAATATGAGAAGGAACATCTTACCAGTGAGGGTCATGGAACACTGGAAGGGGCTGCCCAGGGGGGTTGTGGAGTCTCCTTCTCTGGAGACGTTTCAAACTCACCTGGATGTGTTCCTGTGCGACTGGATCTAGGTGATCCTGCTCTGGCAGGGGGATCGGACTGGATGATCTTTCAAGGTCCCTTCCAATCATAGACTCATTAGAGATTGGAATTGTTCTGTGAATCTGTGATCTCTAGAGGTCCTTTCCAACTCCACCTGCTCTGTGAAAGCACCGATATCCCCCTGAAAGCTTGACTTCCCCTGTTCCAGTTTTCACAGTATCACAGTAATGATAAGGTTGGAAAAGACCTTAAAAATCACCCCATCCACCTGCTGAAATAAGCTCAATGCTAAAATTAAATAGAACTTGAAACTTTGGCTTCTCGCCCTGACTTGCACACGGATAGAAACCCTTTGAGTCTATTGTTCTGAAGATCAGGCCAGTGAGGGTGCTGAGAATTGGAGGAAGCTCCCTCTTCTCCTGTACACGGGCACCTTGCTCATCCATTTTCATGGACTTGGCAAGGAAACAGAATTATGCAGCTGTCACTCCATTTAAACGACATTAATTCGCTACTGTCCACGAGAAAAGCGAGCGCTCACCTAGGAAGCATTTCCCACCATAAAAATATGAGATCTGCTTGACAGTCGGTGCAATTTATCAAACACAATTGAGTGGAATGATAAGAGGAGGAATAAAGCATGAAAATATTAATCTAGCTGTCAGAGGAGGAATGCAAGTGAAATATGACCTTAATATTCAGGTCCAGGTAAGGCGCTGAGAGACGGGTGTAACTGCTAAATATTGTCCAGTTGGCTGAACGCACCCAGAAACCTTCAGCCCTGGCCAAAAGAAGGTTATTACAGAAAACATCCCCATCAGAGAAGAAGGGGCTGCTACAGAACATGGCCCCACAGCTACAGATGCTGTCTGATCTGGAATCCTGTGTCCAATTCTGGGCCCCTCTGTTCCAGGAGGACACAACTGCTGGAGAGAGTCCAGTGTAGAGCCACAGACATGACAAAGGGTGGGGAGCATCTCCCTGATGAGGAAGAGATGAGGGAGCTGGGTCTCTTGAGCTTGGAGAAAAGGAGACTGAGGGGTAACCCCATGATGTTCTGTGATCAATGTTCTGTGATCCCATGGACTTACTATCATCAAGGAAAACATGAATCAGGGTGGTCAATTGAATCACAGAGTTGCAGAACATAAGGGATTGGAAGGGACCTCAGAAGATCATCCAGTCCAATCCCCCTGCCACAGCAGGATCCCCTAGATCCAGTCACACAGGAACATGTCCAACAGAATAAGAATAACAGGGGCTATAGAAGCCAAAATGTGCTGTGAAGACCAGGATAAAAAGTAGAGGTGTCTTTACATTCAAAAAGAATTAGCTTGGCTTTGCAGAGGAAAAGATTTCCTT
Organism: Rhinopomastus cyanomelas; assembly: GCA_013400115.1. NCBI lineage: Eukaryota > Metazoa > Chordata > Aves > Bucerotiformes > Rhinopomastidae > Rhinopomastus > Rhinopomastus cyanomelas. The sequence goes on from VXBP01003144.1 coordinate 42,786, forward strand.
TGTTGGAAGAGAGTAAAACCCGCCGTCCGCAGGGACTAATGGAAATAATTTGCTTTCTGGAAACTTAGCTGAGACATTAAGATCTGAGAAGACTATAAAACAAAAAGAGTCGTTTTAACAGCAGGACAATTAGCGGGCGAACGGATTGCGCACGAAGGCCGTGGAACCTCTCCTAACGTGGCTGTAAGAACAACTCATCTTGCCGGGGCTGAACCCAACGTCCCCGAGGTTCGATTTTTCACAGCGTTATGACTGCGCTCCCGAGAACGACACGTCCGGAGATTAAAGGAGCCCATTACCAACGGCAGGATCACCATCACAATGTATTTTTAATGAGCTAGGAACTCAAACACTGGGCTCAGAGAAATCATGGAAGTGACATCAGCTGAGCTTCCAGCGCCGCCTGATAAGAGGGGCCTGTGGCCACGTATTGCAGAGACGCTTTGACAACAGCAGGCAACCTTATCTGTTGGCCACGACGCGAAGGTAACGGCTAACACAAGCCAACATCCTGACTGCCCCAACAAATGAAGTGTTGTCACAGCACAGGAGGACACTGAAAAACCACCAGCAAAGTGGAAGCAGAACTGACACCTCCACACATCTCATTCCAAAGAGAAACGCGACTGACTAGTTGACTAAATATAACATCCTCAAACCACACCACCTGTAATTAAGTGAGTCCTGTTTGTAACGAAGAGAAAGACACGTGGCCATGCAGGAGAGTCCCAACGCTGGCAGCTGGCTCATTACAAGCAGAAGCTAACGCACCGGCCAGGAAGGCAACGTGTATTCGGTGCCGCTGCGTGCGGACATGTGCGACAGGCATTACACGCGACACATTCTGCCTTCATACTCTAGATTTTATATCGTATTATCGCCGCCTGTTGGGTTGGTTGTATGGACTACGTATCGTGTAATCCTGTGATAGACAACCACAGAACTGCCCAGATTGGGAAGGACCTCCAAGAGCATCAAGTCAAATTGTTAGCCTAGGTGATCCTGCTGTGGCAGGGCGACTGGAATGGATGGTCTTTCGAGGTCCCTCCCAGTCCCTAATGTTCTGTGACTCTGTGAAAAGCCCTTGACTAAACCATTTCCTTCAGCGCCATGTCTACAGGACTCTTAAATACCCCCCCAGGGATGGGGACTCCAGCACCTTCCTGGGCAAGCTGTTCTAATGCCTGAGAACCCTGTCAGTAGAGACATTTCTCCTGATATCCAATCTAAACTTCCCTTGGTGCAGCTGCAGGCCATTTCCTCTTGTCTATCACTTGTTAATTGGACAGGCTGATCTCCATCTTGCTACAACCTCCTTTCAAGTAGTTGTAGACAACAACAAGATCTCACCTCAGCCTCCTTTTCTCTAGAATAAAACAACATAAGCTCTCTCAGCCACTCCTCATAAGACAGGTGATAAGACAGGAACCTCGAACAAACACCTAGTCCAACCCCCCTGCCACAGCAGGACCATCTAGTCCAACCCCCCTGCCACAGCAGGACCATCTAGTCCAACCCCCCTGCCACAGCAGGACCATCTAG
>VXBP01003144.1:44468-198562 GCA_013400115.1 Rhinopomastus cyanomelas
TATGATTCTGTGGAAACAACCTCAACCAAACCTGAAACATTATTTTTCAGGTAAGAGCCTGGCTGGATAAATCATCTTTCTGGCTACAGCCTGGTGCATAGAAGAGGTTGAAATTATCACAAGGGAACATGAAAACCTGTTGTTGCAGTCAGAGCAGAGCCCAGGTGCCTCCTCCACAGCAGACCTCAGTGACCCCTCAAGGCACACAGCCAATGCAAAGGCCAATGCTCTCTGACCGCAGAGTACAAAGGAAGAGATGACCTTGCCTCTTCCACGGGTGAGCACAAAGGCAGTCCGCAGAAAACGCGGAGTACCATCAGTGGAAAAGCAGTGCTTTAGCTGGGGCTAGCACACGTGCACTCCAGATGGACTCCAGATGGGTGACTACTCTCCAGGGTGATGGGTGGGGTAAACGTGCTCAGGGCATCATTACTCTTCAGCCAAGAGAAATGTTTTGTTGAGTTTGTCTTTGCATTTTTGAATGGCAGTTTCATCACAGAACGTTAGGGATTGGGAGGGACCTCGAAGGATCATCCAGTCCAATCCCCCTGACACAGCAGGATCACCTAGAGCCAGTCGCACAGGAACACATCCAGGCAGGTCTTAAACATCTCCAGAGAAGGAGACTCCACAACCCTCCTGGGCAGCCCCTTCCAGGGCTCTGTCACCCTCACTGGGAAGAAGGTCCTTCTCACATTCATATGGAACCTCCTCTGTTCCAGCTCACACCCATTGCCCCTTGTTCCATCACTAGATGGCCCTGAGCAGAGCCTGGCTCCATCCTCCTGACACCCACCCTTCACACATTTATCAACATTAATGAGGTCACCCCTCAGTCTCCTCTTCTCCCAGCTCAAGTGACCCAGCTACCTCAGCCTTTCCTCATCAGGGAGGTGGTCCCCTCCATCATCCTCATCGGTCTGCACTGGACTCCCTCCAGCAGCTTCCTGCCCTTCTTGAACTGAGGCGTCCAGAACTGGACACAACACTTCCTTCTCATATTGATGTGGAACCTCCTGTGTTCCAGCTGACATCCAGTCCCCAGTCTCCTTTTCCCTCTGTCTCCTTACTCCTAAGTATCATAGACTCATCAGGGATTGGAAGAGACCTTGAAAGATCATCCAGTCCCATCTCCCTGCCACAGCAGGATCACCCAGACCAAGTCACACATCCAGGTGTTCTTAAACATCTCCAGTGAAGGAGACTCCACAACCCCCCTGGGCAGCCCATTTGCAGACTTTCAGAGCTATTTCTCGCGCTGGAACTGTGAACCATCATCTCCTTATTAGCGCAACGTTCTGAAAGAAGAATCATCCCAGGTCCCCAGCTCACACATCTCCTACAGTGACAGTTCATTATGCAAAGCCGCCGCCTCGTGCTCAAGGACTTCTCTTGGGAATGGGCAGGATTCCATCCAGAGCATCAGCAAAAACTTCTCCCCCCCAAAAATATCCTGGCTATCCAGGATATGGTTTTATCAGTGACACAGGAGCAGCTCTCCATGGCCAGCTTGGTGCCAGTGCCGACTCGGGCGCTGCACCCTCCAGGCCCCAGCACTCAGAGTACTTATGACTGGATCGGTCTCTGACCCAGATACGGCAGCGATGATTAGAGCCTTCATTTGGCAGGAGTGACTCTGACCCACTGCGCTAATAACTTTGCAGATGGGAACTAATTAACAACCAGACAGCCTCCACACGCTCTCGAGGAGCCTCGCTGTTAACGAGCCCATAATGAAACTCCACATCCAGCCGGGTAACTAGGTGGGCACGTCCACACGTGGGCATCCACGCCACGGTGAAGAAAGGTGCTGACAGGGGGTGAGGGTGAAGAGCAAAGCGGCCCCGAGCACCGACGAGCGGGTCCCGCGTTTGCTCGTGTCTCCTCGTTCACCAGAGTAAGGCTAAGGGCTCCAAGCGGCTGCGTGTCTGCCTCCAGGGTATTTCAGGAAGGTCAGTTTGGGACAATCAGAGGAGACTCCAATCTCACAGCTATGGAGGGATAACCCTTCTCTACGATACTGCATCAGGGCTCCAAGACATGGCCACGGGACTCGCCTTAATGAAATTAAAAGTGAATTAATAAGGGTTTACTGATGGAATTAAACATCTCTAATTACTGCTCAAGCAGACTAACTTCTAACGGAATGAGCCAGTAAAGGCTGGGGACCGGCCTGATGCAGAGCAGTGCAGAGTCTGGCATCTGGGCAAGAACAGCCCCAGATACCAGAAGAGGTTGGGGACTGGCCTGATGCAGAGCAGCGGAGGAGAAAGGGACCTGGGGGTCCTGGTGGCCAGCAGAACGGCCAGGAGCTAGCAATGGGCTCTTGTGGCCAAAAAGACCAACTGCATCCTGGGGGGGGATTCGAAATGGGGGTGGTTAGTAGGTCAAGAGAAGTCCTCCTCCCCTCTACTCTGCCCCTGTGAGACCACATCTAGGATATTATGTCCAGTTCTGGGCCCCTCAGTTCCAGAAGGACACAGAGCTGCTAGACAGAGTCCAGCACAGAGCCACAGAGATGATGGAGGGAATGGAGCATCTCCCTGCTGAGGAAAGGCTGAGGGAGCTGGGGCTCTTGAGCTGGGAGAAGAGGAGACTGAGGGGTGACCCCATGGATGTTGATAAACATGTGAAGGGTGGGTGTCAGGAGGATGGAGCCAGGCTCTGCTCAGGGGCATCTAATGACGGGACAAGGGGCAATGGGTGTGAGCTGGAACATAGAGGGTTCCACATCAATATGAGAAGGATCTTGTTCACAGTGAGGGTGACACAGCCCTGGAAGGGGCTGCCCCAGGGAGGTTGTGGATTCTCCTCCTCTGGAGACATTTAAAACCCACCTGGATGTGTTCCTGTGCGACTGGGTCTAGCTGATCCTGCTGTGGCAGGGGGATTGGACTGGATGATCTTTCAAGGTCCCTTCCAACCCCTACTGCTCTGTGACTGTGTGTGACTGAGTGTCTGTATGATACTCTTTACAGAGTCTTCTACCCCTACCTCTGGCTGGCTCCCACCGACTCACAGACACAGACATTTGGTCACCCCACATAACCAGCAGGACAGGATCACTGGATTTAAACAATCTTAAATCAAGCTGTTTAATTTTTTGTGATGCCTAGTGCTCGCTCAACCTCTCTGGGATGGATGGCTGGTGTCTCTGCCCAAGACAGTTTATTCGGCGATCACAGTAATTTCTATGAGTTAGATAAATTGAGTGGTCACTTCAGCAGGGAGAAAGGCCAACATCAATTGCTGCAAAGGTCACTCGGTTCAATTACCATGGACTGGGTAAGACTGTCATCAAATCTGAACAGCAATTTCATCAATAACCCATCCAACTAGAAGCACTGTGAACGTTACGATCTGCCCACCCGGCCAAGGCAGGTGCAGAGCAAAACCATCGCAGGATTATTGAGTCTGGGAAAGACCTCGAAGATCATCAAGCCCAGCCCATGACCTGACATCACCACAAGCTAGACCAGGGCACTAAGGGACACATCCAGTCTTTTCTTAAACACCTCCAGGGATGGTGACTCCACCACTGCCCTGGGCAGTCCACTTCAGAGTCTGATCACCCTTTCTGCGAGGAAGGACTTCCTAATATCCAAGCTAATCCTCCCCTGGTGCAGCTTCAGGTTCTGCCTTCGTCCTAGCACTAGCTGCCTGGGAGAGGAGCCCGTATTCTCCTGTCTTTTTCTGCAGGGCCACTCTCCAGCCACTCACCCCCCAGTCTGCAGCTGCAGGGGATTGTCATGGCCAAAATGTAGGGCCCTGCATCTGGCCCTATTAAACCTCATCCCATTGGTCTCTGCCCAACGACCCAGCCTGTCCAGATCTCTCTGCAGCACCTTCGTCCCCTCCAGCAGATTGACAACCCCCCTCAGCTTGGTGTCACCAGTGAGATCTCCTCATCCGGGTCACCAACAGAGAGGTCAAACAGAGCTCAGCCCAGTACTGATCCCCGGGGGATGCAGCACATTCACAACTCACTGCAGAGCAATGTTCAGTCACAGCCAGTCTCTAAATACTCCAGCACACGTTGCTTAGCTGTGCAGGGAAGGATGGAAGGGAAATTATGTGGTGGTAGCCACCAGCAATTAAACCACCAGCAGCTGGTGCGGTGACAGCAAAGGCCACTTCATCAACACCTGGAGGAAACACAGGTTCTCACCCACCAGTGTTGGGGAAAAGATGAGGGAACAGGAAGATACTGATGCCAGGGTTTAGTCTCTCCCACAGTGCTATTAGGATGGTCCTATATGCTGCAGCTCGAGTACAAACTCCTTCAATCCTGGACTGGAACTTGGGCATCACATGGTTTGGGGTGTTCTTACGGTCACCCTGTGAATATCCTGCTCTTCCCAGTGCTCCAAAGTTACTGGTCTGTTCTGCTGCCTCTGCTTTCACAACGAGCAAGATGCGACATTAGACTCTTCTACGGGTCATCTAGCGATAGGACAGGGGTGATGGGTGTGAGCTGGAACAGAGGACATTCCACATAAATATGAGGAGGAAATTCGTCCCAGTGAGGGTGACAGAGCCCTGCAAGGGGCTGCCCAGGGGGGTTGTGGAGTCTCCTTGTCTGGAAGCATTTCAAACCCACCTGGATGTGTTCCTGTGTGACTTGGTCCAGGTGATCCTGCTGCAGCAGGGGGATTGGACTGGATGGTCTTTCCAGGTCCCTTCCAATCCCTAATGATTCTATGGAATCATAATCTAATTTCCAGACGATCCGCGCTGAAAACAAACATGAAAGTGAACACCTGAGCATTTCCAGATGAAATCTCTACCATCCTCCACTGTCCACTCGGGACTCTGCCGAGGAACAGCTGGCGTGACATCCCATCAGGAAAGACAAGCAACACCATATGGTGCCTTTTTCTAATGCAGTTCAAAGACCTCAATGTCCAAAATGTCATAGTCAGGGCAAAGAGAGTTGGAATCACAGAACATCAGGGGTTGGAAGGGACCTCAAAAGATCATCCAGCCCAAATAAACGCCAGGAGCAAGTCAAGAGGGTGTCCTTTAGAGTCCCACTTCCAAGCAGGGACAGCCAGACCTCACTCCCCTGTGGGAAATAAACAGTGGCTGAAGCTCTGAAGAAAAATGGCAGAAACTAACGACACAACTGACTCTTCTTTTCCCTCTTAATTTAGACTCAGAATCGACGCTGAAGAATTTAAGGTCTGCGCTCGAGAGCATCACGGTATCAAAAAGGAAAACACAGGTGCCATCAGCAAAATGCTGGTTTTCCTCTGTTAACTGGGAACTTGAGTTTTCAACAAATCACAACATTTCAACTTCTGAAAAACACTGGGAGGAGGGCAGGTTAGTCAACATTTAAGAGAGGAAGGCAGCCCCGGGCGACAGATCCATATTTATAGGGACCGCGGTTCCATCTCTACATTCCGAGCCGCAGCTCTAACGAGCTGTCACCAAACCCACGGTTTAACGGCAGACTTCTCCTGCTCTGACACCAAGGGAACATGGTGTATGAAAACACCGGGCTGATGAGGGGGTATTAATAGCACCGCGGCTCCCGCCGACTGTCAGTGCACCCATCCTGTTGACAGCTTTTGTGTGGATTCTTCTCCAAGAGAAGGCAAAAAAAACCCCTGGTGAAACTCAACAAATATCTTCTGCCGACAGGAGTTTAGCAGAGACACTGGATTCTTTCTCATACACGTTTGTGAAGCTGCCCAGGTTTTTCAATAGTGGACTTTTAGAGAGCTGGTTGCAAGTGTTCCTAAGGACAGTCATCTACAAGCAAGAAAAATCTTAACCAACAGGTCATGAACTTCAAAACCCAAATTACAGAACTGGAGACATGTAAAACCCGCCTGGACATGTTCCTGTGCGACTTGGTCTAGGTGGTCCTGGCTCTGGCAGGGGGTTGGACTGGATGATCTTGCCAGGTCCCTTCCAGTCCCCAACGTTCTGTGATTCTATGATTCTGCGATTGGAAGGGAGCTTCAGAGACCATCCAGAACAATGCCCCCAACACAGCAGGATCCCCTAGATCACGTTGCACAGGAACATGTCCAGGTGGGTTTTAAATGTCTCTAGAGAACCACAGAACGTTAGAGATTGGAAGGGACCTTGAAAGATCATCCAGTCCAACCCCCTGCCAGAGCAGGATCCCCTAGACCAAGTCACACATGATGTCCGTGATACTCAGGGTTTATAACCTACAGATCTAGATCTTCATTAAAATAAACATTAACAATAACAGTAATTAATACTGTTACTTAGTATTAATTTAAAGATTAATACTCATTGATTATTATTAAAGTATTACTACTTAATATTAATGATTTTAGATTAATTCTAATCAGATGACAGTGTTATTAATCTTTGATCCAAGTTCTGGATTTTGACAGCGCGAGACAAACAGGACTGGGTTTGCCCCTCTGGAAGTGCACTCATAGACCATCACAAGAAAGCAGACTCCCATTTCTTCTTGCAGATGGGGCCCGTGGCGGAACGAACATGTTTCTTCGCCAGAATACTGAGCAGTTCCTAGGCAGGCAGCTAATAGAAACCCAGGTCATGAAGACAAACAGCTCCTACAGCATCCAACAGCCCACTGAGACAACACATAGGGTTAACATGGGTGCGCTGTGCTTAGCGGGCACGGAGCTGATCCTCCCAGCGACACCTCTCCTGGTGCTGTGTTTCTGGTGGTATCTGGAGGGTGTTGGTGTCACTGGACACAAGATTCGAGACATGGTCTCACCAGGGCACAGCAGAGGGGAAGGAGAACCTTCCTGGCCACAAGGGCCCGTGCTCCTGGCCATCCTGCTGTGCACCAATACCCCCAGGTCCATTTCTCCTGCGCTGCTCTCCAACAGGTCAGTCCCCAGCCTATACTGGTCCCTGGGGTTGTTAATAACTTTAACAAAGAGGCAATTACAAGTCAGCTCAGTAACAGGAGAACACCCAGGACCACATCTCTGATCACATCTCGGACGGAAGTGACCCTCAACTTGAAGTTAGAAGACACAAGTCAAATGAAACTAGAGCAACTGTTATGTCAATAGCAGGGACGGTGCCGCGTGGTACAGCTCTAACAGGTTGACTTACCAAGAAAAATTCGGAGTTCCCTAAGAGCAGTTCGGCTAAGTGATAGCTGAGGGGTAGGACAACTGATAACTACTCTTCCTAGGAAGAGACCACAACAGAAGAAAGCTCACACTGTAACACAGGGGGACACACAATCAATACTGCAGTCTTTCCATCACAGCAGCAGAAACTCTGCTGCTTGAAATATTTATGAGGAGAGGCTGAGGGAGCTGGGGCTCTTGAGCTTGGAGTGGAGGAGGCTGAGGAGTGACCCCATGAATGTTGATAAACATGTGAAGGGTGGGTGTCAGGAGGATGGAGCCAGGCTCTGCTCAGGGGCATCTAATGACGGGACAAGAGGCAATGGGTGTGAGCTGGAACAGAGAAGGTTCCATATAAATATCAGAAGGACCTTCTTCCCAGTGAGGGTGACAGAGCCCTGGAACAGGCTGCCCGGGGGGTTGTGGAGTCTCCTTCTCTGGAAATATTTAAGACCCACCTGGAAGTGTTCCTGTGCAACTTGGTCTAGGTGATCCTGCCGTGTCAGGGGGATTGGACTGGATGATCTTTCAAGGTCCCTTCCAAATCCCTAATGATTCTATGATTTAGCATAATTGTAAAGTAGAGCTTGGGAAAGACACAGCAGAATGGGAAGAAAGAGAGAAGGGGTAATTATTCAGCCTCATTAAATTTTTCATCAGAAGCAGCAAACTATCATAGTTGGAGCTTTTCTTTTTCATTAGAGCGCTTTTTGATATCGACATCCGACCAATTACGCTCCAACCAATTCCCAGAATGCTGAGAGGACGCAGCTACTTCCAGGAGTTTTTTCCAGATTAATGAACTGCATTATTTTTTCATTAGGATCTGCAGTTGTGCTTCGAGTGAGAAACAAAAACCCACCCCAAACAGAACATATTCTCCAAGAAGCCCTCAGCTTTCTTAATGAATCTCTATCTTCAGGGAGCTGCCTTCATCTTTATTTGAAAATAAAAAATCGAAATGGAAAGCACCAGCACCGCTTCAAACGGACTCCTTGTTTATCACCAGCTGCTGCAGATTAGATTAACTCTCTCCATCAGCGCCAGACGTGGCTGAGGAGATGCAGCACAAAGTAATTCTATTGTTTGCTTAATTGCCACGATATCTTTGATGTTGGGTTGGTTTGTTTTTCCACATGCACTAACCACTAACGTTGCCCCATCGAGGGTGAATCGCTTTCATAACGGACTGAAGATTTACTAAGCTTTTTTTTCCCCTTTTTAAATACTGTCAATGAAAAAAAGAGTTAATATATTAATTATCTGATTCATTATACAGCCAGAGCATCTTTGGTTTATGGCTCCTTAATATATCTTTTCTTTCACAAATAACTCTCTCCGGTAGCATTGACTTCAAAGGTGAAAAAATCTGTCTTCAATGGAGAGCATTAGGGACTGGAAGGGACCTCGAAAGATCATCCAGTCCAATCCCCTTGCCACAGCAAGATCACCTAGAGCAAGTCGCACAGGAACACATCCAGGTGGGTTTTAAATGTCTCCAGAGAAGGAGACTCCACAACCCCCCTGGGCAGCCTGTTCCAGTGCTCTGTCACCCTCACTGTGAACAAGATCCTTCTCATATTGATGTGGAACCCTCTATGTTCCAGCTCACACCCATTGCCCCTTGTCCTATCACTAGATGCCACTGAGCAGAGCCTGGCTCCCTCCTCCTGACACCCACCCTTCACATATTTATAGACATTCATGAGGTCACCCCTCAGTCTCCTCTTCTCCAAGCTCAAGAGACTCAGCTCCCTCAGCCTCTCCTCATAAGGGAGATGCTCCACTTCCTTCATCATCCTCGTTGCTCTACGCTGGACTCCCTCCAGTGGCTCCATGTCCCTCTGGAACTGAGGGTCCCAGAATTGGACACAAGACTCCAGGTGTGGTCTCACTAGGGCTGCGTAAAGGGGGAGAAGAACCTCTCTCGATCTGCTAACCTCTGTGGCACACAGGGACACCAGCAACTGAAGAAGATCCCTTTGTTCTAGGCACTGTACAGGCACGAGTCCCCTAAAACAACCCCTCTCTGCTCGCCTCCTTACTCCTCTACCGGCTGAGTGCCGAAAGAGCTGTCCCCAGCACCCGTAAGGAGAGTTATGCTGCTGTTCACTACCACAAACACTTCATTTTGCGTACCACACAAAGTAGGAGGCAGTAACGAATCTCATTAACAACCCTGTCGCTGGGTTAGCGGACGTCGCCAGTCTCTAAAACCTTTAACGTGTCTCAGTACATCAGAAACCATTTCCAACTAATATCCTCAAACTCACGTTCCGCAATAAAAACAATCCATACAGAACAGTTAGAGTCTCTCAATGTATCTATGGAAAAGTCCTACTGGTATTTGGACATGTGAAAGCTCGATGCATTCCCAGGATCAGCTCCCACTGGGGACCACACAGGACATCTCCTCTGGGGCCAGTCAGGTGCTCCTCACCTGAATTCATGCAAACACTCTGCATTTTCCTTCCTCGTTCCATGGACATGATATGATGCATAACATTTGAGGTCCCTTCCAGTCCCTAAAGATCATCCAGTCCAGTCCCCCTGTCACAGCAAGATCTCCTAGAGCAACTCACACAGGAACACATGCAGGTGGGTTTTCAAGGTCTCCAGAGAAGGAGACTCCCCAACCCCCCTGGGCAGCCCCTTCCAGGTCCCTTCCAATCCCTAATGTTCTGTGGCACCAGCCCTTGAGAATAACAGCCTTTACAATGAGGGAACTGGGCTGTGTTAAGCCAGGAGTTCCCATCCCAAAACCCACGCAGTCCTGACATCTGAAGAACTACATGGCTGAACAGAGGGAAAACCCTCTACAACCACCAGCGCAATGTGGAGCTGTGACATTAAGCCCTGGTCTGCAAGATATTAACAAACTGCACTAATCCAGCCACGGAGCAGCCAGCCTGCAGAACAAAGCAACCCAGAGCTCTTCCTGCAGCGAACCGTAAGCTGAGGGATTCAGCTGATCCAGTTAGCAGAAGCACGCCAGGGCTCTGGCTGAAAGCAATCCAGCCCTTCTCATTGTCAGCGACCAGTACAGCCCAGTCAGCCACCGTTTTCCACGTCTCTGAATGCTGTCCTACAGGTGAAGTCACCTGTCAGCTCAGAGCACATGGCTTGTTTACCTTGGGACTTATAAGATCAGGCCACCCTGTTTCCTATTTCATGGAATCATTAGGGACTGGAAGGGACCTCGAAAGATCATCCAGTCCAATCCCCCTGACGCAGCAGGATCACCTAGACCAAGTCACACAGGCAGGTTTGAATTGTCTCCAGAGAAAGAAGACTCCACAATCTCTGTGGGGCAACCCCTTCCAGGGCTCTGTCACCCTCACGGGGAAGAAATCCCTTTTCATACTGATGTTCCAGCTCACACCCACTGCCCCTTGTCCTATCATTCGATGCCCCTGAGCAGAGCCTGGCTCCATCCTCCTAACACCCACCTGTCACATATTTATAAACATTCATGGGGTCACCCCTCAGTTTCCCTTTTTCCAAGCTGAAGAGACCCAGCTCCCTCAGCCTTTCCTCATCAAGGACATGGTCCACTCCACCACCTTTGTGGCTCTGCGCTGGGCTCTTTCCAGCAGCTCTGTGTCCTTCTGGAACCGAGGGGCCCAGAAGTGGACAATATATTCCAGATGTGGTCTCAGCAGGGCAGAGTAGAGGGGTATGAGAACCCCTCTCCATCTGCTAACCACCCCCTTACTGATCCACCTCAGGATGCCATAGAATCATTAGGGATTGGAAAGGACCTCAAAAGATGACCCAGTCCAATCCCCCCGTCACAGCAGGACCACCTGGACCAAGGCACACACGAGCACATCCAGGGGGTCTTCTGCCAACATTATTTCCATCTCATTCTGTAACTAAAGAGCTCAGAAGCAGAAAGATGAATCCTCACAAATATGTTGTACATTGACAGTTCAAAACCATTGCCCTCTCCCCCTGCTCCAGGACGTGCAGGTACCAGCTTGAGCTCCCCACACCATACCTTGGGCTCTAATTCCCTTGAAGAGGTCCCCACTCCCCTTTCATTCCCTTCCTGACAGTCAAGGCCTCAAGCTAAAACATCTCTGTTCATCGAGCATTTCCCCCTAGGTCCTCACATCTAATCTGCCTCTCCAGATCACTTCTTCGTAATCTCTTTAAAACCAGGAGTTTTCTGTTCGCTGACATGGGCTTATCCGTCTCCATCCTCAAGTGGCGATTACTGCAGACATTCCTCACTCTTGGTTGGAAAAGAGAGTCTAAAATAAATACTGAAGCAAACAGTGAGTTTTCCACTACAGGATGCAACAGCTTCAGCAAACAACCCGACACAACCTTTGCAGGGCAAGTGCTTTCGGAGGACTGGGCCAGTCACGTTCTTCCCTCCCTGCTGCCCGGTGATCACTGCTGTCAGGGTGTGTTTAGTGCTCTGTGAAATGTCTGCTGGGCTGCCAGTCCTGGGAGGACTTGTGCCTTCCTCAGGCACGAACACCAGAGAGGAACATTCAGTCCTGAGGAAACAAGTACAGTCACAGAACCACAGAACATCAGGGATCGGGAGGGACCTCAAAAGATCGAGTCCAATCCCCCTGCCACAGCAGGGTCATCCAGATCAAGTCACACAGGATCACATCCAGGTGGGTTTGAAATGTCTCCAGAGAGGGAGACTCCACAACCCCCTGGGCAGCCCCTTCCAGGGCTCTGTCACCCTCACTGGGAAGACATTCCTGGTGATATTTATATGGAACCTCCCATGTTCCAGCTGAAACCCATTGCCCCTTGTCCTATCAGTAGATGACACCGAGCAGAGCCTGGCTCCATCCTCCTGACACCCACCCTTCACATATTTATAGACATTAATGAGGTCGCTGCTCAGTCTCCTCTTCTCCAAGCTAAAGAGACCCAGCTCCCTCAGCCTCTCCTCATCAGGGAGATGCTCCCCACCCTCCATCATCTTTGTGGCTCTGCACTGGACTCTCTCCAGCAGCTCTGTCCCCTTCTGGAACTGAGGGGCCCAGAACTGGACACAAGACTCCAGGTGTGGTCTCACCAGGGCAGAGTAGTGGGGGAGAAGAACCTCTCTCAATCTGCTAAACACTCCCCTTCTGATCCACCCCAGGATGCTGTTGGCCCTCTTGGCCACAAGAGCACACTGCTGGCTCATGGGCACCTGCTGCCCACCAGGACCCCAGGTCCCTTTCTCCGACACTGCTCTCCAACAGGTCAGTCCCCACCCTATCCTGGTTGTTCCTGCCCTGCAGTGTCACACTCTAAGATACTATTTTTTTAAATCTTTAGAAATAAAGGAGAGACACACACAGGTCACTACCAGAATCCACAGAAGCTGATGTCAGACTAAATCCAACACAAGAATTGGGCACAGCAGGTCACAGAAAACATTTTCAAGCTGGTTTCCAAGGCCAAGCTGGTCACCCATTGCCTCCGATCCACTCCCTTCAGAGGAGGAAAAGCAAAATGCCACGTGAGCTGGATAAGCTCCTTGCTGAGCTTTAGCAGACCTCTACACACCGCACAGTAGACTAGTCTCCCCACATCATGGGCCAGCAGTTCTCCCAGCTTAGTTTACTTTCTACAACCTCCCACAAAGAGGGGGCAGAAAACATCAAAACTCAATGAGCAGCTAAGAAAAAGAGCGCAAAGACCTAGAGGATCTAGTGAGGTCCCCTCCAACCCCTAATGACTCTGTGACACTCTCTGGTTAGAAGCCAAACACAGATGCACTGCCCCATTCACCGTGTCTTGCCATTCAGTGCCTGAAAAGAGCCACTCTGGCGTGTTTTTCAGCACGTTGCCATCAAATCACTGATGTCATTAGACTCAGTACAGAGAACGTGCTTGTTCTGTTCTTTATTAGAGGCAAGAACAGAAGAGAGAGGTCACGGAAGAAAAGCCGCAGCGCTCGCTCTTCAGGCAACCTAATTAGATCACACCTGCTCCAAACAAAAGTTTCTTCAGAGCCGTCTTTGCCAGGAGGCATGAAAAGGGTGAGAAGACAAAAGCCAACCCGGTTTCCTTCTGGCTGCTTTAACCCACAGGACTTCAGAGCACATTTATAATCACAGAATCATCAGGAATTGGAAGGGACCTTGAAAGATCATGTAGTCCAATCCCCCTGCCACAGCAGGATCCCCTGGAGCAAGCCAAGGCATAATAAAATGCTGAAGAGTTTATTCTGCTCGGTCTAGGGGATCCTGCTCTGGCAGGGGGATTGGGCTGGATGATCTTTCGAGGTCCCTTCCAATCCCTAATGTTCTGTGATTAACGGAACCAAACACTGTTCTGCATTTGTTAGTGGTTCAGCTGGAAGTGAAAGCTGAAAAGGATTTGCCCTCCTCCAGATTTCTCTTGCTGGTGTTATTGGAAAGCTCGTTTCCTCGGTTAATGAATTTCCTTTTAATCTCCTCCCTGAGCTGCTGGATGGATGGAACCTCTTAAAAAATTCAGGATACCACTGTAATTGTGAATTGATCTGCGTCTGTGGCAGAAGTCTCAGGCCCTCCATCCAGGAAAGAGACTGGGCTCCTCAAAGTTACTTCTCAGACAAATGAGTCCTTTGCACTCTCTTCCACCACTGTACCTCCCTTAATGCAAGGGCGGGTTTTTAACAACCCTGCTGCTTTTTGGTTTATTTGTGGAGTTGTGCAGGGAGGAAAGTCAACTGTAGGAGCCAACGTGAAGTATTTAATAGCTTGGACTTTGATTTTCTGATGGAGGCTTTGACTTTATTTGTGCAAGTCAAAATATTAAAGCAGGACCCCCCCCTCCCCCCAATGCAGGACCCAAGCCTGTATCAGACAACTGAAACACACACAACCCATCACCGCTGAAGTTCTGAATTAACGTGACATATTAGCAGACACAGGAGGATCCCCCACTGATTTTTGATGCAGAATTCAAGTTGGACCACTCTTATGACGACGCAATCTTTAAAACAGACACGTAGCTCATTAGTATCAAAGCAGAGGCAATGATCTGCCTGGTGTGGTGCTGAATCCTCATCGCCTATTTGCCTTTGGCTCTCGGGCTATGAGCTCTGGCACCGCGCGGATTACCTCACCTAATCCATCATTAGCTTTCACGTGTCCTACATACTGTGCAGCAGACCTACATTTGACAAACCTGACTCCCCATCAATTACCGGGCTGAGGGGACCCCGGCCAGCACGGAGCACAAAGATGAGGCAGGCTGACGGAGCTCTTGGGGAAGGCGGCGTTTGCCGAGCGCCGCTCACGCTGCTGACTCCAGCACCGCAAACGCTCCTCTCCATTGTCGCAGGCGCCGACCCTCGCTGCTTACACGCAGCACAGGGCTGCTAAACACAGTGAAGAACCCCAGAAGATGCCCCGATAAGCAAAACACACCCGCGATCCCAGTCACACATTGGGGGGGGGGGGTCATTGCTGGGTTTGCTTGGCTAGTGGAATCCTGCAGGATGACCCAATGTAGTCATTTTTCCCTATAATCCTGCAAGTAAACATGAGGAACGGAGACGCAACTTTCTCCTTGCACACAAAGCACAGGGACAGGTCGTGACTTCCAGCACCAACCACCCCCACGCACGCGGCAGCGCTGGGCAGAGCACCCGCACTCACCCGTCTTCCACAGATACACCGACGAAGTTTGGAATTCGCTCTGTGCGCCGGCATCCCAGATCCCCAGCAGCAGAAGCACCAGGACTCCCACGCAGCGGGCTGGCCCAGCGGAAAGCCCTGGCCCAGGGCACGGAGCAGCAATCCCCTTGCTCAAGCCCATGCCTCCAGCAGCCTGCCGCCGCCTCGGGAACCCGCCGCTCAGCCTTCTCCGAAGGATATCCCCCTCTTCAGAAGCTCTTCGTCGGGAGAAGGGGGCTGGAAGCGCCTCTCCCGCTGCAGTGCATAGCGGTGGGGAAGGCAAAACTGCTTAGCGCCAGGGAACAATGGAGATGCTGCTGGCTCTCGCGGCGGCGGCGGTGGCTAGTGTGGCTGCTGCTCCGCGCTCTTCCATTCAGCGGCTCGTAGCAGCTCCCCGTCAGCTCGAAGCGAGACAGCTGTCCGCAGGGGGCTCCAGCTGACTGAGCAGGTTATCTTGCTCTGGGAGGCATCAGCAGTCATTTACACCAGCTGGAGAGAGCGAGAGACAGAGAGACAGCAGTGAGGAGAAACGCAAACAGCTCGGCGCTGTAATCCCAGCGCGGAGAGCGGCAGCCAAGGGCTGGCTTCCCAGACACAGCTCTCCCTGGAGCAGCCCAGCTGAGACGGGCTGAGCAGAACAGGACCCATGATCGGTCGCGCTTTGGGAACACGAGCCGTAGGGCCAGGATCAGCTACGGCCAGAAGGACACCTACTCATGAGGAGAACGCCGGCCGCGTGTCCCGATGACAGCACTCACGCCGCGCTAACCGCTCGATAAGGGACTTACGACAGACAGTTAAGACCTTATGAGGAGAAGTGGAAGAAAATGTTAGAAAAATAGGAAAAGGAAGGGGAAAACACCTTCGAGTCACTTGCTTTGCATAACAATCCAATCTGCTTTAAGTAGCAACGCGCAGCTATCCCTGTGCTGTGAAGTGATGCTGTGATGAAGTGTCTGTGCCACAGATCCTACAAGATAACGTCCTCTCTTATCGGGGAAGATAAGAAATATCCCTGTGTTTACACACCCCCCCCACACACACACACATATAAATGTCAACTGCGTAATTCAAAATAATTTGAAGATGAAATTGTCAATAATATGTTAAATGTACAATGAGTTTTACAAATGGAAGTGCTCAGGGTGCATTAGGCTGTCATCATGACACAGGAACGTGGAGAGAGAGAGAGAGAGAGACAGGGAGGGAGGGAGGGAGGGAGAGGCAGAGACAAAGGTTTTCAAACAAGGATCTTTATCTCTCTCACCCAGCCCAGCAAACAGAGGCAGTAACAAGGCTAAGGACTGGGGTTTAGAGACCTATAAACTGGGAAGGGAAGGAGGCACAGACAAGGATCTCTATTCTCTCTCACCAGCCCCAGAGAACAGATCCAGTAACAAGGCTAAGGACTGGGGTTAGGACACCTATAAACTGGGAAGGGAAGGAGGCGTTTTCCAGAGAACCGCGATCACATTCGAGAGGTTTGATTAAAAATGCAAACAGCTACAAAAACACACAGGGGGGCACAGGACCCGGGGCTCCACAGTGACGGAGCTATTGTTGTTTAAAGAAGAAGCCTTCAGTCAAGCTCTCTCGGGACGCCTGTCACTCTGCACAACCTTCCCAGCCTCAGCCCTTTCACACGCCTCAGATTAAAACCAGCCACGATCAAACAATTCCCAAGTCCTTGGCCATTTAAATATTCTGACATCAGAGCAAATTAGCAATGTTGAAGGCTGCAAATTCGTCTTTGTTTACTTTCCACTCTGTCATGCCTCTAAGAGGGAATTAAAGGCTCTGGGAGCTCTAGCACCGCGAGGCTGTGATTAAGAGAGATAAGCAAGTGTGGATTACTGTTCCTCAGCTGTTGAAAAACAGGCAACAATCAGGAGATTATGGGTTGATAAGGGAGACGCGGAAAGCCGTGATCTCAACAAATTTATGGCATCCTCACGCAGAACTCGCACCTCAGCCAAAGCGCTTCATTCCCTTCCAGTACCACACGCCGGGTTCACTCCTCCAGCTTTGTCCCGCGGGGGGCCGGTGCTGCTCTAAACCAAACCGCCCTCTGGGTGTCTAGAACCACCGCGAAGTCACGGCGAAGGTCGGTCACCGGCACGTTATGGCGGGGCCCCTTCCAGTCCCCGGGTGCCGGGGCTCTTCTGCGCGCTGCGCAGAGAGACCGGAGAACATCTGACTTGGCACAGGTGTCCACCTCCATTATGAGTGAGAAGAAGGACTCGAGAGCTACAAGGGCTTAAGAACATCAGGACACACGGCGATAGTTTTGGCGGTTCATAGAGGTAAAAGGCGGCCGGTCAGAGTCACGTGTTCTTCTGAAAAATTAAGAGTGAAAACAGCGCTTTTTGGACTGAAAAGGCGCTGGGGGGGCAGCTCAAGGCTACAGGGAAAAAGACGCCGTTTCCAGGGATAGTAAATACAACAGATTCTACCTACAGGTGTTGGGAATGGAGAAAGAAGCCTATGGAAATCATTGGTACGCGACTCGGATAACCCGGAAACATCATCAGGGAACAGATCATCCATGATCATCATTGACATCATGGATCAAAATGGGGTTTGACACAAGAACAAAACGATATCATGACACAGGCTGAGCACACACACGCCCATACAAACAGTCAAACATCCCCCTGCGTTTATTCAGCTGTAGGTGAATAATCTTGAATAATAAACACTAGTTGAATAACCTTGAATAGTAAACTCTAGTTGAATAACCTTGAATAATAAACTCTAGTTGAATAATCTTGAATGATAAACTGTAATTGAATCATTTATTCAATGGTAGTTGAATAATCAGTCAAGTATCTTCCTATTTTTTCAACTGTAGTTGAGTAAATTGTAAAATAAACTGAATAAAGAGTAGTTGAACAATCAGTCTAATATCTCCCTAAGTTTACTCAACTGTAGTTGAACAATTAAACATCTCCCTACGTTTATTCAACTATAATTGAACAATCAAACATCTCCCTACATTTATTAAACTATAATTGAGCAAATATCTCCCTATATTTATTCAACTATAACTGAACAATCAGTCAAATATCTTCCTACATTTATTCAACTATAGTTGAATAAACAAACATTTTCCTACATTTATTCAACTATAGGGCCACACACTCACAAAACTTGATTAAAAGGACTGTTATTACTCAAAGAGCATCTTTTCACACTACTTCTTACAGTTGGACATCTTTTCTATCAAAAAATAAAAGAATTTGATTACTGAATTCAATAGTCAGTCGTCAGGAAAGAACGCTGTCGCTTTTTGGAAGAAGCTAGGATGCCTTTAAAACTCTTCAGGAAAACATCACGGAAAGAGAAGGGATGGGCTATTATCATGCAAATGTCGGGGCGGGGGGTGAAGGGAGAAGATTCCTGAAGAGCTGTTTTTGGCAAGAACCTCTGCGGTATTTACACTGGGCTTCTACTAATCAGGGCAGGGAAAGGCCAGTGAAACCACAGGGCAACGAGCAGGCTGACACGGACACATCAACCTAAATACAGGACTTAGACTTCAGACACAACAGTCAGTACATCCCGATTACAGGCTTGAGCTGCTGCGAGCACATCCTGCCTAGGGAAGAGCGGCTGCTAGCCACTCCCAGCCCAGGGCAGCCCAAGTGCCACCTCACGATCATAATTTACCGGTTGTTCACAGCTCTGACATTCCCAAAGAAAGAGTTCGGCACTTCTGGGAAGAAAGCTCTCGGCAAAGCACAGAAATGGGGAGGTTGCGGAGTCTCCTCCTCTGGAGACGCTTCAAACTCACCCGGGCATGTTCCTGCACGACTGATCTGAAGGATCCCCCCCATCTGTGCTAGGAACCCAAGTGAGGGAAGTCACAAAAAACATCCCAAATGAGAACAATCTGGGAAAACTGCAAGAACCTTAATTTCCCCCAATCTGGCAGCTCCGTTCGTGAAGCTGAAAAGTCAAAGTGCTGTGCAAAGCTGGCAGCTCAAGGAGTCATCCTTAGGGACCCTAAACTGACGGCCTCTAGGTGTCACACAAGACCATCGCATCTCGTAACGTGCTGCGAGGGGTTGCACTTAATGTTCTGCAGCCGGGAAGACACAGTCACAGAACGTTAGGGATTGGAGGGGACCTCGAAAGACCATCCTGTCCAAGCCCCCTGCCACAGCAGCATCATCTAGACCAAGTCACACAGGAACATGTCCAGGTAGGTTTTAAAAGTCTCCAGAGAAGGAGACTCCACAACCCCCCTGGGCAGCCCCTTCCAGGGTCCTGTCACCCTCACTGGGAAGAAGGTCCTTCTCATACTGATGTGGAACCTCCTCTGCTCCAGCTCTCACACCCACTGCCCCTTGCCCCATCCTCAGAAGCCCCTGAGCAGAGCCTGGCTCCCTCCTCCTGACTAGGTTTGTCCAGACCACACGTGCACCACAGGAAAACATCTGTTAACACTGACAGCTGCAGACACAAGCAGAGGAATTCACTGGCCTGAAAAGCAGGCAGGGAGATTTCAGACACGAAGGTGAAACCCCTGGCACGGGGACCAGAAAGAGTGGAACAAACAAAGCAGATCAGTGGCCATTATTGCCTTTGCAAGCCCTCTCCGGGGAGAGCCCAGCAATTTGCACAAACCAAATCACCTTTAAACAAAAGCCACCTTCAGTCAATTCTAAACCGTCTCCTTATTAAAATCCTATTGATTGATCGTTCTTCATCGAAATGTCTGACAAGCCAATTTCCATTTTCAAGGAGGAAAGCCTTAGTCTTCCTTTCGAGCCATAAATCACTCGAGCATGCTGTTCCAATCCTCAAACCAGTTAAATAATACAAATTACTAAGAGAATTAAACAAGGCTGCTCTCCTTTGAGAGCCGAAGCTTCGCTCTTTGGGTTTCGTTGGGGTTTCTTGACTTCACCAGCACGTTCAATGGTTTCCAGAAATAGGTAGGCTCAGTAGTGCAGTCTGGTTGGAAATAGCTTTTGATGATTCATTAAACTTCTTAAAGAGCCCCAGTGTAGCTGGCCAAGGGAACAGATGTCTGTCTTGAGCTGACTTCAGCAGATCAGCAAACTAGAGGAGCATCACTTGAGGAACCTGATTAAAGGACCTCACACCGCTCCGACATGGGGTGAGATGAGGTGAAACCAAACCATATTGAAGTTCATCTAGTCCAGTCATGGAATCATCAGGGATTGGAAGGGACCTCAAAAGATCATCTAGTCCAATCATAGAATCATCAGGGATTGGAAGGGACCTTGAAAGATCATCCAGTCCAATCTACCTGCCACAGCAGGATCACCTGGACCAAGTCACCCAGGAACACATCCAGGTGGGTTTTAAACATCTCCAGAGAAGGAGACTCCACAACCCCCCTAGGGCAGACTGTTCCAGTGCTCTGTCACCCTCACCCGGAAGAAGTTCCTTCTCATATTGATGTAGAACCTCCTGTGTCCCAGCTGACACCCACTGCCCCTTGAAGCCAAATCTACGTGGTGAGATGGGTGACATCAAAGTCACAAAGTAGTGGATTTCCTGCATCCAGGTCACCCTGCACTTCACACATTCTGTGGGCTGCTGAAGAAAAACCTGCTCTGAGTTATTAGCACTAAAAATAGAACTTTCCTGGGAGGATCAAACCAAACTGAAGGTGAGGTGACACTTTCAGGACAAGAGAAAAATAATCACTGAGTTTGCACCACTGTTCTTCTTGACAAAAGACACTGGAACAGGCTGCCCAGGGAGGGTTTGGAGCCTCTTCTGGAGAGGCTTAAAACCCACCTGGATGTGGTTCTGTGCGACTTGGTCTAGGTGACCCTGCTGTGGCAGAGGGATTGGACTGGATGATCTTTCGAGGTCCCTTCCAATCCCCAGTGCTCTGTGACTTCCAGTTTCCCCCATCTCTCTTGTACCAGCCTGTCTGAGAAGAAGAGACAAGTTTCACCACTAACAGTCAGTGGCAGCTCTGGTACCTCCACAAAGTTCTCCCCCGAGACTCAAAACTAACCTCGGTCGAAACTGCTCGTAATTACTCTCTGCAGAGCGTACGACGACTCGCTCTGATACCCTGCTCGCTGAAGGAGGAAACCATATGGAGACGATTGAAAGGAGCCTTCTGAGTGACTGCACTACCAAGACACGACAGAACCTCGCAGCTTCAGTTGATGCCATCTGGCTAGAAGAGCGGAGAGCGATTCCCCTGGGACAAGGACATTTCATGTGCACAGCTCAAGTGGAGCGGGGATGCACTGAGCAAGAAAAACCAAGGCAACCTCCAAAAATGAAACAACTTCATGATGAGGGTGGTGGAGCACTGGAGAGGTACTGCCCAGGGGGTTGTGGAGTCTCCTTCTCTGGAGACATTTCAAACCCGCCTGGATGTGTTCCTGTGTGACTTGGTCTAGGTGATCCTGCTGTGGCAGGGGGATTGGACTGGATGGTCTTTCGGGGTCCCTTCCAATCCCTGATGTTCTGTGACTCGGTGAGAAATGATGCCCAACGAGTTCCTTCAGCACCACACGATGAATTACAGAAGACTCTATTCACTTGGCTCGAGAACGGACCATTGCGCACTGTGTTTTTAAACCATTAAGAGCTGAAATCAAACAATAACCCAACCTAATTTGGATCTCTAAGCATAAAGTGATTAAAATAGATAATAAACATTTGCTTTATCCTTTGGTGTCCCTCCCCAAGTTATGACTTTTGGAAGGGTTCTTTAAATGGCTTTCACTTCAACCGCACTGCAGAGCTGAGCTCACACCCATTGTCTGCTCTTCATTAACTCTGCTGATGGTGTTTTAATTCCTGCTGCACAGAAAGTCTGATGTTTGTTTTGCAGTTTGACAGAACCAGTGTGAGGAGAGGATAACGAGCTGCTCTCGCAGCAGAGCAGTTTCTCTGCAGAGCACGCACCAGCTCCTAACAGGTTACTGCAGATCTGTCTGGATTTCTGGTTTTACAGGAAGGCACCTGCCTCAGCTTCCATCAACTCTTCTCTGCCCAGATCTCCCTGCTGAAGGAATAACTGATGTTCAGTCTGATTCCTGTGCAACCTGATCTAGGGGATCCTGCTGTGGCAGGGGATTGGACTGGGTGAGCTTTCAAGGTCCCTTCCAATCCCTGATGTTCAGTGATTGTGGGGGCAAGTCCAGAGGAGGGCCACAGGGATGATCAGTGGGCTCGAGCACCTCTGATGTGAAGACAGGCTGAGGGAGCTGGGGATGTTCTGCCTGGAGAAGAGAAGGCTGAAGGGGGGTCTTGTAGCAGCCTTCTGGTACATGAAGGAGACTACGGGAAGGAGAGAGACTTTTTGGGCTTCGCTGATAGGATAAGAGGGAATGGTTTCAGGCTAAAAGAGTAAAGACTTTGATTCCTGCTGTGACAGGGGGATTGGACTGGATGATCTTTCAAGGTCCCTTCCAATCCCTAATGATTCTACAATTTATGAGGGTGCTGAGGCACCGGAACAGGTTGCCCAGGGAGGGTGCATCTACAGCCTCCCTGGGTGACCTGTTCCAGTGCCTCAGCACCCTCCCTGCTTGTACAGATGCACCCTCCCTGGAAGTGTTCAAGGCCAGGCTGGACATGGCCCTGGGCAACCTGACCTGGTGAGAGGCGTCACTGCTCGGAACTGGATGATCTCTGGTTTCCCTCCCAAACGAAGCCGTTCTGTGATGATCCTCACATATGCAGGTGTCACATAATCAAAGCCACCCTCACACAACATCGATCTACTCTGGAACATGTCCAGGTGGGTTTTAAGAGTCTCCAGAGAAGGAGGTTCCACAGCCCCCCTGTGTTACCACCATGAAGCAGTTGTGATTCTACTGAGCCACTTGAAATTGTTCGAGTCGCTGTAACCAGAAATAAGTGTAAACCCCTGATTATCAAGTAGACAATATTCAGATGAGGTCTGGGAGCATTTTTGCTGATGTTCACTGCAAGAAATCAATGTAAAGCTAAAAAAACCCTGCAAACTCAAGATGCTCTTAGAAATAGGCTTAAAAATTACTATTTGGATCGACCTGCGGGCCATTTTCAGGAAGACTGCAGCTGAGGAGTGACACAGCAGGGAAACCCATTCAAGCTGATCCAATTTAGATATGCAAATTTGGTCTGCTGCCTTTGAAAAGAACATTAGAGCCCAGCACCATTTGCACCTTGAGTTCCAGAGAAGAGCATTGCTAATCTAATGAAAACATGCCTCTGCTCTTCACTTCCCCGCTCTCTGGGTTCACTCCGACCCACTGCTCTGCTCCCCACTTAAAACTTTGGTTTGATAAATATTTAGTTATTAATTTAATGATTTTAAATAATTAACCAGCGCCAAAAACACAGAGAAAAGGGAGAGAAAACAGAGCTGTGTTTATTTCTGTAGTTACCTGGAAAGGCAAGTTACAGGTGGCCAAGTGATGTAAACCCTGCACTAGTAACAGGGCTAACACAGCCCTCACTGCCAGCTCACTCGTCTTCACCTTCATTGGGCCAAAGGGTGATATTTGGATAAACTTAATAACAAGCCTGAAAAACAAACCTCCTCTTCATTAACCACCTCTCTCTTCAGAAAGGTTCTTCTAGTTGTAATATCCAGCTCAGTCTCTGAGCCATCACCCATGAAGAGAAACCCTGAGCTTTGTTCTGATAAATCCTCAGCATCTCACTGGTACAGGCACAGAACTCCGCTGCCTCTCGCTTTCATCCTCTCTGGCCACAGTGGTAATGGAACAACCAACACTTCTTCACAGGATCTCAGAACGTTAGGGGTTGGAAGGGACCTCGAGAGATCATCCAGTCCAATCCCCCTGCCAGAGCAGGATCACTGGACCACCAAGAGAAGACCAAAATCTATTTAACAAAGACCAAACTAATTCTGCAGTATCTACAATTCTTATGATCATCCTAACAGCTCCACAACTACAGGTCATGCAAATAAATGGTTAATCTGCTGAAAATGAGCTTCATTGAGGGCTCCTCCTCGGTTCTCCATCCAAAACAATTACTGGAACAGCCTCAGTGCTGATGTTAGCAGGAGCTGGCACAGACTTAGGGTCAGGAAACCAGCACAGGAACAGTGCATGGCCCAGCTTGTACTGTCCAGAACAGAAGAAACACAAATACACATCTGCCATGGCTGCTCAAACTGTGCCAAAGAACGATGCCCAGCACAGCCCTGAGGGTGCTGGGCTACGCTGGCCCATAGGAAAATGAATGGACCTAAGGAACACCAGGTAAGGCCATGGGGTGCAGCACGAGACCCCCATCTTGGGCCAGCAGGGGTTGCCTGGGAAGGGGATGGTGAACCAACAGCTCTCCATTAAGGAGAGGCTGGTAGTCTCCTTCTCTGGAGAGACAGCAAGGCCATGACGCAGGCACAGCATCTGAACCAAGGCGGCGCGTTCCTGAACACCCCGGGGAGTTCCAGCCCCATTTACTCCATCTGTGTTACTCTACAGGCAGGAGAAACGCGGTTTGCTCTGTATTTACCCACAAAACACGCTGTCAGACAGCTATTGTCAGTGCTCAGAAGCAAGTTCAGCGTTTGGAACGTGCATAAAACATCTCGTGCACCATCAGCTTCAGCACAAGCAATGCTCTAGGGGATCCTGCTGTGGCAGGGGGATTGGACTAGATCTTTGGAGGTCCCTTCCAATCCCTAATGGTCCAGCTCACAACCACTGCCCCTTGTCCTATCACTAGATGCCCCTGAGCAGAGCCTGGCTCCATCCTCCTGACACCCACCCTTCACACATTTATAGGCATTAATAGGTCACCCCTCAGTCTCCTCCTCTCCAAGCTGAAGCATTTCCAACTGCTTCTCTTTAGGCTCCAGAACGGTGCTGGTGAAAGGCCTGAGGCTCTGTGTTTCACCAGTTCCACCCCCTAACCAACGGGATGCAGCCACCAGCAGAAAACACCGAGATTTCCACAGGCACAACCACCAAACAGCGCAACCAGCAAAGGCGGAAGCAAACGGAACAGACCTGCTCCTGCCGACCCAAAGTTCAACCACGGGGAGACCAACTGCAGTCCAGGACCCACAACAGCCACGGAGAGGCCACCAAGTTAAGAGCCTGAGAAATGCAGAACCCAGTTACTCACCCTGGTCCAGCTCATCCTGTCCTGCTGGGGCTCCAGCTGCTAGAGGAGGACTCGGGGGTCCTTCCAACAACAGAAGCAGAGAGCATGCAGCAGACATGCAGCCTCACACCTCTCTCTGCAACTGAGCCCTGAGTGCTAGGAGGGGCACCAGGTGCAGCCACTCAGGGCCTGGGTGGGGTCAATCAGAGCCAGGTGCAGCCACTCAGGGCCTGGGTGGGGTCAATCAGAGCCAGGTGCAGCCACTCAGGGCCTGGGTGGGGTCAATCACAGCCCAGGGGCAGCCTGATTGAAAGATCATCCAGTCCAACCCCCCCACCACAGCAGGACCACTAGATCCAGTCGCACAGGAACATGTCCAGAACCAACATCCCATTTACTCTGGGTACATTGGCAACTACCAAAAACCCTACTCGTACTAGTTGTGAAAGTGTTTCTCTCCAGCGCATAAATAAGCCTCAACATCTGTGTAGAAAGGTGCACGAACACAAGACTCTAGGACTTACTGTTACTTACACAAAGAGTAATTGTGACAGCTTGCATCCTGAAGGGGAGGAAAATGGATCAGAACCACCCAACAGAACTTTGAGAGCCAAGTGCAGCTAGAGCTGGAGACGCTCCCCAACCTGTATTCACTGCACCCCAGAGAGGGAGCAGCTGGAGAAGTCTGCCCCACTGCTGTTTGAAAAGGCTCCCTGCACGTAATCTGCTCAATCACATCTGCACACAATGTGCTGAAGCAAAGGAAAAGTTACACAACCCAGCCTGAGCTGCACTCCCCGAGCTCAAAAACAAGCACCAACCAGTCACCGTACGATGCGGTCGATCTTTCCTCTCTCGCCGCATTAATCGAGCGCCTGAGCTCTCGCACTGCTGGGCTGGGAAGAAGGGACGATCCTCTCTCAGCTCTTTCAGAAAGTTCCTGCTTTTTGATGGAACTGTGCAGTAGTCACAGAACCTTAGGGCTTGGAAGGGACCTTGAGAGATCATCCAGCCCAACCCCCTGCCACAGCAGGATCCCCTAGACCAACACACAGGTTTTGTTTACCCTCTGCACCATGTCCTCGGGGTCCGTCCGCAGCCGCATTCAGGATGCCCCACCAACGCCGCGCAGGCCAGCGCTGCAGGTCATTTGAAGGCAAAGCAATGTTCCTCAGGATTGTGCTTGTCCCCTAATGGTCTCCCTGATAACGCAGCTGCTCTCCAGGATTGGGTTTTTTTACTCCATAGGGAATGTAGGTTAATAACGGGGATGGGGGGGATCGTTTCATCCTCCTACCCAAGTGAAAAAGGAACAAAACCGATCAAGACCTGCAGAACTAAAGAAGGGAAATTTCATTTCACATCTAGTTTTAGAAAAACAACTGCTAAAGAAATGAATCCTCAGGACACAAGTGCACAGTTCAGTACATCCTGTGGTAGGGCTCGAGTACACCCCACACCCCCAGTACCCGCGACACAACTCTGCTCCACTGCCGTTAATTACCCCATTAAGCAAGCTGGTACTTGCCTTCGTGCTCGGAGCAGCTGCGCTACAGCTGCAGGGCAGCAGGATGTAAAACTAAGGAAGAAAATTAATAAAACATTATCTTATCCATTTCATAAGCTCCCTTTCTGATTGGAAACATATGCACTAGCAGCTACTACTGCAGCGCTGTAAGGGAAGAAACCCAATAAACCTTGTGTTGCTGAGGCTGGCTGAGCTGCTGGGTGGAAGAATCGCCACTCACCAAGACCACACCTTGACCTCAAGGTTGTCTCATTTTGAGGTGGTTCTGAGGAGGCATTGTCTGTGCAAAAATGTTATGAAAAATGTAGAAACTGGTGCCAACTTAACCATCAGAAGGGATTGGAAGGGACCTCAAGAGATCATCCAGTCTGATCCCCCTGCCACAGCAGGATCCCCTCAATCGAGTCGCACAGGAACATGTCCTGGGCAGCCCATCCTAATGTCTGACCACCCTCTCCAGGAAGAATCTCTTCCTGATGTCCAGTCTAACCCTCCCCTGTTGGAACTTGAAGCCCTTCCCTCTGCTTCTGTCACTAATGACCTGTGAGAAGAGCCCAGCACCAACATCTCTGCAGGGTCCTTGCAGATAGTTGCAGACAGCGATGGGGTCTCCCCTCAGCCTCCTCTCCCTCAAACTGAACAGCCCCAACTCTCTCCATCTCTCCTCCTCAGATTTATTCTCCAGGCTCTTCCCCAGCTCCGTTGCCCTCCTCTGCACTTCCTCCAGCCCCTCAATGTCTCCCTTGTACTGAGGTCCCCAAAACTGGACCTACTACTCAAGGTGCAGCCTCCCCAGTGCTGAGTACAAGGGAAAAACCACCTCCCTCCTCCTGCTGGACACCCAGTTTCTAATCCAGGCCAGGATGCCACTGGCCTTCTTGGCCACCTGGGCACTCTGCTGGCTCAGATTCAGCCTCCTGTCAATTAGAACCGCCAGGTCCCTCTCTGCCAGACTGGTCTCCAGCCACCCTGCCCCAGGCCTGTAGCACTGCAGGGGGTGGTTGTGACCAAAGTGCAGGACCCAACACTTGGCTCTGTTGAAACCCTCACAAGTTCTTGCTCTTCTGATTCACAGCTTGGCCTAGGTGACCCTGCTGTGGCAGGGGGATTGGACTGGATGATCTTCTGAGCTCCCTTCCCATCCCTAATGAGTCTATGATTTACTCTCAATCAGAGAGTGTCAGACTGAGCTCTGTGGGCACAACGAGGAACCCTAACGTGCAGATACTCAAGCAGGGCAACAAGGAGAAGCCTCGTCCACGTCAGCCACTGAAGCACCCAGAGCACGAGCCCCACCAAGCACAGACCCCGTACAAGCGGCTGGAACCTCGCACACACCAGAGCGAGCGGAAGCAACACTCCTCTCTGGATGAGCCTCTGAGTTGTTTGAAATTTAGCCTGTTTCAGCCAAATTAGATGAAGGAAGTTCATCCCTAGGCTGGTGTTTTGCATTCAGCTGGAGCCAGTTTTATAGCCTGAAGAGGAGAACGACAACAAAACGCTGACAAGCCCTCACCGCACGAGCGGTTTCTGCTGGAGGGTCGCTGCCGGCTCCTGACATTTCAAAGTAAATGAGTTCACATTGAAGAAATGAGTTGGACTGAACATTCAGTAACTAACTCTTGATCGCTTCTCCTGTGTGATGGATGTGAAAGGAACAGCAACGAGACAAAGTTCAGAGCCCCGTCCCTTCCTGAATTCCAAGCTGGAACGCTTCAGACTTCAAGCCCGGTTGGACCTCTCAAGGCTGGCACGAGAGCGGCGTCTGGAAGCGATGGGTACCCTCTGCGACAGCAGACACGTGCTCCTGTGACTCAGCTCCAATCAACAGGACCCAAGGAGCACTCCAGGGATTCGGCGCAACAGCTCGTACGGATGTTCTCTGTCCTGGAGAGACCCCAGTGCAGAGCCACCAAGATGATGAAGGGAAGGGACCTCGAAAGATCATCCAGTCCAGTCCCCCGCCACTGCAGGATCCCCTAGATCCAATCGCAGAGGAACAGGTCACAGGAGCACAGAACATTAGGGAGTGGAAGGGACCTCAAAAGATCATCCAGTCCGTGAATACTGGTTTTATAAATATGACATATCGTTGTATATTTCCTATGTTCTTATATAGTATAATGTATATTTTATATATCTATACATGTGCTTTCATTTATACTATATAAAACCATATAAATACATAAAATATTCATTATTATAATGCATGTTTTTATATAGTATAAATAAAAGCACATATATACATATATAAAATATATATTATAAAGTATGTTTTCTATAGATAAATGTATAAAATGCACATTATACCATGCTTTATATATTCCAAAGTAAGCGTTATATATCTATATATTGTAGATCTTTTGATCTCTTACACTGACCATTTAGATGCAAAGGAAGGTTAAAAACAAGGATGAAGAGAGAAGGCTAAACCACGATTTTGGAGCCGTGGAGGGCTCGTGAGAAAGCCCCATCTCAGATGCACGAGCCCAATACATGGCTTATTCTTTTCTACAGAAGTGGGACACAACCACTGAAATCCAGAGGAAAAACGCAATTTAGGAGCTAAAAACTGAGATAAGCAGGAAAATCTGCCAGGAGAGTGGGTAACATGGGGCTAAACAGAATATAAGGTAGGAAGTGGGCACCCAGAGAGAGCAAACTGGCCAGATCTCAGTGGACAGGGAAATGTCAAGGTCAGTGAAGTTGATTTAAACATCCTCCAGCACATTTCCCAGTAGGAGGAAACATTAAGAAGAGAGTCTATGAAAGACCGAGGGCGATGACTGGACATGTAAAAATACTCGAGTGCCACGATGAAATCTGAGCGACACACGAATGGCCAAGAGCTCCGAGCGCCCAGCAGGAGCTGGAAGAACGTTTAGGGACCGCAGCAGCAGAGAAAGGACTCAGCATTAAAACAGGATCAGCCAATGCTAAGACAGACACATTTGGGATCTCTGTTTTCAGCTGTGGTTCCAATCAGATCAATTTGTGTTTCAAACGTGAAGCTCTGCAGTCCAGTCTAGAGCAGTACTGGGCAGGGAAATTCAGAGAGTCCTGAATTACCAGGTTGGGAGGGACTTCAAGGATCATCTAGCCCGACCTATCCAGCTACAAATAGAGTTTAAATTAGATGTCCCAGCAGCCTGCCCAGCTGGGTCTTAAACCTGTCCATGGTAGGGCAACCAGCCCCTTCCCTGGGGAGGTTATTCCAATGGTTAATTGTTCTCTTGGAGAAGACTTTTCTCCTGGTCTCCAGCTGGAATCTCCCCAGGAGTAACTTACTCCCTCTACCCTTTGTCTTTCCCAAATTCCTTTCATGTGACTTGGTCTAGGTGATCCTGCTGTGGTGGGGGGATTGGACTGGATGGTCTTCCAGGTCCCTTCCAATCCCTAAGTGAGATCCTGTGACTACTGCTAGTACTCATCAGTACAGGGCTGCTAGGACCACATCCAGCAACCGCCCAGTTCACACCACTTCTTCCTCGTCCTGAGCTGTGCTCTCTCCTGAGCCAACACGCCAACGTGCACCAAGCAAACTTCAGTTAGAAAGAAAAGACCAGCCACAAGAACCTGCTCCCTCTTCTCTCTTACAGGCAGCTGTTGTTTCAGGACTGCTTTTGTTCCAGATCTTCAAAGTCAGGCAGGAGCTTTTCTGGGGCAGCGCGCCCTAATTAAATTCATTGTGGTGGCCCACTTTTAACGACTCAAACAGCTTTTTGGTGGTGGAGTAACAGACTCGAGAGTCATGTGTGATGCTAGAAGAATTCTCAACAGACAGTACCCAGAACTGCTGTCAGCACTGTCTGAAAACCTTAAAGTATCATCGGTGTCTCAGCCGTGTACGATGTCTGCAAAATCATGCTGCAAACAACCTACAGTCTCATTTCTTAAGTAACAGCAGAATTTGTGTTGAGGAGGTTCCACATCAACATGAGAAGGAACTGGTGAGGGTGCCAGAGCACTGGAAGGGGCTGCACAGGGAGCTGTGGAGTCTCCTTGTCTGGAGACATTTAAAACCCACCTGGCCATGTTCCTGTGTGACTTGGTCTAACTGATCCTGCTGTGGCAGGGGGATTGGACTGGATGGTCTTCCAAGGTCCCTTCCAGTCCCTAATGTTCTGTGGTTCCGTGTCAGACGGCAGCATGGATTTTATACTCCAGTTTGTGTTTCAGGAAGAACCACACAGCCTAAATGGTTTATGAGACATGAATTATTGACAATGCTTGAAGCTTAGAGCTGGATGGAGATGATGAAGGCTAAAAATAAGACCTTTCAATGGCAAGGATGTGCCACAACAGGCTCCCTCTTGCGTTCCGTCAGTCAGACACAAACAATACCCACAACTGCTTGTGATTTCTGATGCAGAATCTTTCAGCTTGCTCCTTTCATGGCCAAATTATAAGAGTTTCACAGAGCATCAGGAACTGGAAGGGACCTCGACAGATCATCCAGTCCAACCCCCCACCACAGCAGGATCACCCAGATCCAGTCACACTCCTGACAACTTCTGTGGTGGCAAAGACCCCAAGTCAAGTCCACATTTCTTGGCACCTCTTTGTTGTAGCAGACTGCTCAAAGATTCCCACACATCTTCATGTGCCAACTCCTTTTTGATTAACTGGTGGAATTGTCAGTGCTCATCATATTTTGAAAGCACAAAGGAAAGGGGGTTGTGGAGTCTCCTTCTCTGGAGATGTTTAAAACCCACCTGGATGTGTTCCTGTGGGACTGGATCGAGGGGATCCTGCTGCGACAGGGGGGTTGGACTGGATGATCTTTCGAGGTCCCTTCCAATCCTTAATGATTCTGTGATTCCTCATAAGATCCCAGGATTGAAAGCACTAACCAGAGCATCTCGACTTCCCAGCAGCACATACAGAAATGAAACTTTACCAGTGAAAGAAAAGGTTCTCAAACTGGTTTAGTTCCTTCCTCTGCTTCACAGCTGCACGGCACAACCGCGTGCAACTAACGCTCTGTGACAGGTTCCGCCTGGTGAAGTCGCCTCCCAGGACAAGAGAGCTCGTGGCCTGTTTCTCCTTATGGCAAATTTTAAGTGAATTACACAGATAACTGTGTCTTGAAAAAGAACCCAGTGGACAGCATTGCTGAGAGGACCCCCAGAGGGACGTGGTCCCTGCCAGGACAAACCACAGGACATGCTGTGGATTGCAGGCACTGAAGGACGAGCCAGTGAGGGACCCGTGCGTGGCCCCTGAGGGGTATGGGATGCCAATTCAAATGGCCAGCAAGATCTCTGCCAGGAGGAACGGTGCTGGCAGCCCTGAAGGGTGCTGGCCTCCACCTCCAGAAGCAGCAGGGAGAGCAGCATCGCCAGACCACGCACCACTGCTGCTCACTTTGGGTGAACGACGATCTCATGGGCTTCTTCAAGTGTCCCTGAGTGACAGCTGGTGCAAATGCAGACAGAGTTGTGCCTGCACTGCTCGGGTGGCCCCAAGATGCAGCAGTGCTGCAGCTCTGGTCACCACCTGACAAGGGTCCCCGTCCCAGCACTTCAGCGACGCTGGAGCACGGTGGGGCTTTCTGACACACAGCTTGTGAGTGGGGTGCTGCTCCTAGAAACTGGCAGTAGTCGCACAGGAAACAGTGGTGGGGGGAAAGCTGAACCAAGAGGTTGTAATCAAAAGCAATCAAGCAAGTGAAATGTTTTTCACAGCAAAGGGCTGAAGAGGGACCAGTGGCACAACGGTGGCCTCTGTGAAATCATAGAGCTTTGGGAAGGGACCTTATAGATCGTCTACTCCAACCTCCTGCTTTGGGCTGAGATGCCTCAACTAGACTTGGTTGCTCAAGGCCTCGTACACCTCCAGGGAGGGAGCAGCCACAACCTCTACAGCAAATCACTGCAGAGCTTCTCTACCCCTTGCACTGAAGAACTTCTTCCTAAGATCTAGTCTAAAGTTGCTCTCCTTCCGTTTAAAACCATTTCCCCTCACCCTACTGCAAAACCCCCTTGTGAAAAGTCCCTCTTTGGGAACCAATTGGGCAAACTCTTGCCAGAATACTTCAGCCAGCTGGTCACAGGTGATAACAAAATGCTAGAACACGATTACAGTTCAGCAGTTCTTAATCCTATTTTGTATTGAAGCCAGAGCAAAACAAGCAGCAAGAACAATCTACTGGACCAGAACGTCGTTCAGGTCTTGCGTAGAGTTTACCAAGTGCTCAGCACTTTCTGGTTGGCTTAAAGAGAAGGCAGAGGTTAATCCCATCCACAAGGGACCTTCATGGATACACCACACCACACCCACAAGTAATGCATTCATTTTTGTAAGCCTAACAGAACCAGGAGTGCACAGAAAAGCAATCCTATTGCATAGAATCATTAGGGATTGGAAGGGACCTCGAAAGATCATCCAGTCCAATCCCCTTGCCAGCAGGATCACCTAGACCAGGTCGCACAGGAACACATCCAGGTGGGTCTTAAGCGTCTCCAGGGAAGGAGACTCCACAACCCCTCTGGGAAGCCCCTTCCAGTCCCCTGTCACCCTCACCAGGAAGAAGTTCCTAAACCTACTCCATTTTTTATCTTGGAGAATAAATGCTAGATCCTTCCTCTTGTTGCAGCCCCAGTTCAGTGTCACTTAATAAACACTAAATTATTAATCATGGCTTCAGAATTCCATTATCTCCCACATCATAAACAGTAAAAGATTCCTTCTTTTCATAGAATCATTAGGGATTGGAAGGGACCTTGAAAGATCGTCCAGTCCAATCCCCCTGACACAGCAGGATCATCTAGATCCAGCCACACAGGAACACGTCCAGGTGGGTTTTAAGCCTCTCCAGAGAAGGAGACTCCACAACCTCCCCGGGCAGCCTCTTCCAGCACTCTGTCACTTTTCTCCATCTTCATGATGTTGATTATTTCTAGTGCCAACAAGCAAGAAGTGCTCTCATGTACGTCGGATTCCAGGACAAGCAGAGTAACAAAACCTCTCTGACTCACACAATCACAGAACATTAGGGATTGGAAGGCACCTTGAAAGATCATCCACTCCGATCTCCCTGACACAGCAGGATCACCTAGATCAAGTTGCACCAGAGCCTTTTGCTTACCTAAACAAGGAAGCCATTGTTCTCCTCTGAATGTCTTTACTTGGTTAACACAGCCTCTCAGCCACAAAAAATTGGCTGAGTCCATTCTGGCTTGTTTGGAGAGTCCAAAATTCCTTAACAGTGTCGTTCAGACGCAGTCTAACCCTTTACTGAAGGTTACTCAGCAAACAAGGGCTCTTAACCAGCTGTGAGGAAAACAACAAACCACAAACTAAGAGCCACATCTAAAATCTACTCAGAAATTCATAGTGTGGAAGGACACCCGGATACAGAACAGCCGAGGAGCTGCCAACATGGAATGTCAATACTCTTGAGTATCTGAAAGGCTCTAGGGCAGACACACAGCAGTGCCAGCATTGCACACGGGTGACCACAGGATCACTCAGGCTGGAGAAGACCCTTGTGGTGTTCTACTACCCCTCTATGTTTGCAGGGTCAGGTACGAAACCCACCTGGACGTGTTCTTGTGCAACTGGTCTAGGTGATCCTGCTGTGGCAGGGGGATTGGACTGGATGATCTTTCAAGGTCCCTTCCCATCCCTAATGTTCTGTGATTGGACTGGATGATTTCTCAAGGTCCCTTCCAATCCCTAGTGACTAAAACTCTCCAACAAGGAAATAAACCAGTCCCTGAATTAGAAGAAAGGGATTAAATCAGTGTCCAAATGCCAACATTTCTCTTCATGGGAAAAAAAGTTTATAAAGCTTTCTTTTTCCTTCAGCCCAGTTTCTGAAGTCCCAGTTCAAAAATATAGGTCAAGATGCACAGAGTCTCCAAACTTTGTCAGTGCCAGCGGTGCAGGGGTGACCCACTTCGAGTGGGCCCTTCAAAACCACGCGAGTGAATCGGGCTGCATCACCTTCCTTGATAGTTTTTTCTGCACTGAGGGTCTCATGTAAGAAACACATTAACGTCTGAATGTCAAACCCTGAAGAACAGTTTGTCATGAAGAACTCACACGCATCTTGAGGCCGATTAGTTGGCTCAAGGTAAATGAGAACTTGGTGTTTCTCACAGAACCACTCGGGTTGGAAAAGACCCCTGGGATCATCGAGTCCAACCAGCAGCTCTGCATCCTACAATAAAACAGATTTCTACAGTAAGCAAAAGTTCACAGAATCACAGAACTTTAGGGATTGGAAGGGACCTCAAGAGATCATCCAGTCCAGTGCCCCTGACACAGCAGGATCTCCTAGATCCAGTGGCACAGGAACATGTGCAAGCAGGTTTGAAACATCTCCAGAGGAGAAGACTCTACACACCCCCCTGGGCAGCCCCTTCCCAGTGCTCTGGCACTCTCACCATTGATGTGGAACCTCCTCTGGTCCAGCTCACACCACTGCCCCTTGTCCTACCATTAGATGCCCCTGAGCAGAGCCTGGCTCTGGAGCACAATGGGAAGATCACGAGCTCTCTGCACCATGGTGCGCTCATTTCATAAATGGATGTATTGTGATTATTAAACAATTTGCTTCCAAAAGAGTTATCAGACTTTTACATCTTTTCCTTTGTTTTTTGAGCCTTGCTTAAAGCTGCTCTGTTAGCTCCATAATAAACACACTGCAGATGCTTCGCGAGGATGACTATCAAGAGAAATACAAAGAAAGCCCACTGATAAGAAGAGCTGCTCAGGTGAAAGGCCCTTCATAGCCTCAGAACTGTTGTCTGTAATCTTGGCTCTCTGATCTCTCAGAATATGAACTAATGCTCTATCTGGGAGGTAGCTTATTATTAATAATTAAATACCTCTAAATGGAGCAGCTTTGCACATCACTTCCAATATCAATACGTTGCGTTTCTGTAAGGCTTTAATTTCCAAGGACAATGCTACAGGGTCCCTGGATCTGATAGTCGCGTGTGTGTAGATATAAACTTGCATTTGCATTCAAATACATCATTGAGACTGCAAACACACTCCCACTCCTAGACCCACGTGCGTAACCTACCAGCCTAACTGTAACTCTTGAGGCTTGAATGTTTCAGACTAGATGACAAGCCTGAGCATAACCACAGAAACACAGAACATTGGGGATTGGAAGGGACCTTGAAAGATCATCCAGTCCAATCCCCCTGACACAGCAGGACCTCCCACACAGGAACATGTCCAGGGGGGTTTAAACATCTCCAGAGAAGGAGACTCCACAACCCACCTGGGCAGCCCCTTCCCAGTGCTCTGGCACTCTCACCATGAAGAAGCTCCTTCTCATATTGATGTGGAACCTCCTGTGTTCCAGCTCACACCCATTGCCTCTTGTCCTGTCACTAGATGACACCGAGAAGAGCCTGGCTCCATCCTCCTGACACCCACCCTTCACATATTTACCCACACTAACGAGGTCACCCCTATGTCTCCTCCAAGCTAAAAAGAGACCCAGCTCCCTCAACCTTTCCTCATAAGGGAGGTCTTCTATTTCCTTCATCATCCTCGTTGCTCTGTGCTGGACTCTGTCCAGCAGCTCTGTGTCGTTCTTGAACTGAGGAGCTCAGAACTGAACCCAAGATTCCTGATGTGGTCTCACCAGGGCAGAGTAGAGGAGGTGGAGGAGAACCTCTCTCCATCCACTAACCACCCCCTTTCTGATCCACCGAAAGCTGCCGTTGGCCTTCTTGGCCACAAGAGGGCGACACTGCTGGCTCATGGTCATCCTGCTGGCCACCAGGACCCCCAGGTCCCTTTGCCCTACACTGCTCTCCAAGAGGTCAGTCCCCAACCTATACTGGTACCTAGGGTTGCAGTCATCAACGGATTATACCAGTTAGTTGTGGACAAGGCCAACCAGTGATCTCTGCAGTAAACTTGCATCAGAAGACGACTCTCTGCAGGAGATAAAAATTGCATTGCGGTCCAATCCCCCCGGCACAGCAGGATCCCCTAGATCCAGTGGCGCAGGAACATACATTTCTTCTTTAATGAGCAGCACTAATTAACCGTCAATGACATCGATTCTGCTTGCTGGGCAGTGTCTGAAGAGGACGTTGCATCTGAGCTCACCCCTTTCACTTCAGTCTGTGCAGCTGGAGGAGCAGGTACATGTGTGAATTTGACCAGAACATCTAAGGAAGGGAGTTGAGAGAGAAACCAGTTCACAAACATCTCTCTAAACAAGCATGGTAACCGCTTCCTCAACAGTGGGTCACGACTTCAAACCAGGAGGACCAGTGAAGCAAAAAAGAACTTCAGGAAGGTTGGACATCATCATCCAATTAAGAGGGATGTCAGCAGTTTAACCCAGTACTTAAACCACCACACTTGTACCGAGTTGTCTGTGTGCTTTAGACACCACAACTAAGTACGCAACTGTATTTCCACGATGACTGTAAAAGCCTTCCACAACTTAACATCTGCAGCATCTTCTCTACTGCACCCTATTTCCAAGCGTAATGACCCTCAAAATGCACGATTGATTTTAGCTTTACCCTGATCAATACTAATCTCCAAGACATATGAGATGTTACACTGACCCAAGCAAAAAGATCATTATATGTATATTAGTCAGTCCCCAAAACACTTACTAAATTAATTTCAGAGACCACAGAAGGTGTGTTGTTACAGCTGTTTCTGTCTGGAACTTCTACCCATCATCCTTAGTAAGATTGACACGCAACTGATAATCCACATCATTTTACACAGTTGGTACGGAGGAGTCCCCAAAGCTCTTGATCTGTACTTGGTTATTTTGAGAGTCATCTCTCTCCACACATGGGATTGGAGGAACACCACCCTATGATGTAGTTAGTGGACTATGAGAAGCAAATTTAACACCTATCAAAGTCAGTGGGAGAACAGTCCTCACCTTCAGTGACAACACTGAAGACTGGGGAGAAATGAAAACACTGTGTGCCTCCCTGAAAGCAAAGCGGGAGGTGCTTTCCCAACCAAGTCACAGATTTAGGGTGGCATTTAGAAGGGCCTAACTGCAGGAACCCTAGTTCCCTCCCCTCTCTTTATGGCCAGCCATGGCAAATACACTCTGCGTGGCTGCTGTAGCATACTGACAGGATACACAGCAGGTAATACTCCAACACAGCAACTCCACCTCTTTGTCAGCGTCCTGCTACTCCTGCTTGTCACAAACAGCACAAAGTGGAAAGATAAATGTGGATTCAAGTGCCTAACCACAGCTGGAATTGCTGCTATGTTGTCCTGCACAGTAAACGAACTCTGGAACTCCAGTAGTTGATAAGGATGCCCTAAATTCCTTTTACAAAGGCGAGTAACTCGCATCGCTCAACCGCAGTCTGTTCCAAGGACAAAGAACTATCTGGGCAAAGTAGAGCAAGCGGCACCTCATCAGAAACTTGCCTTTCTCCAGAGTACTGCTGCAAAACCCCACAGAAGGTTAGGGATTGGAAGGGACCTTGAAAGATCATCCAGTCCCATCCCCCCACCACAGCAGGATCCCCTAGGTCAAGTCACACAGAAACATGTCCAGGAGGGTTTGAAACCTCTCCAGAGAAGGAGACTCCACAACCCAGCCTGGGCAGCCCCTTCCAGTGCTCTGTCATCCTCTCTGAGGTTGTTTTCTGTTTGTGTGCTGTTTTGTGAATGGGTTTTGTTTCAGCCACCAAACAAAGTCTGAGAAGTTCCAATAAAAGAAAGAAGTATTTCTACAGTCCTGCTGAATCACAGAACATTAGGGATTGGAAGGGACCTGGAAAGCTCTCGAGTCAGAGCGAGTCTAACAGTCACATCCAACTTGATTTTTAGTTAGTCCTAAGTCTTGTTGTCTAACGCGATACCAGTGACCTTATTACAAAGCAAGTCATCCCAAAATCAGGTCAATAATATGGCCAGAGCAGGAACATGTCACCGACAACGCGTACGTAAGCAATCACCTGCCCCCAGAGCACAGTGAGCTGTTCCCAAGCAACTTTGATTACGATTCACCCCCCACTGTTTTCAAGATGCCCTCCAAGAGACCTCTCAGGAAAAGGCTCTCTCCTTAGGATCTAGAAAGAGAAGACTGAAGTTGTCCTTTCGGACAGGATAGGTCCTGTGACCTCTAAGCACACAGCAAATGTTACCCTACAGACATCAGAACTAAGGGATGACCTTGTCAGTTTCTTTAAAAGCAGAGATTTTAAATCAAGTTAAAACAAATTTTTTCAGTGCTGCTCCGTCAAACTTTGCACAGATTTACAAGCCACTAGCTGTAGCCAGGACAGGATTTTAGCTCAGAGTTCAGCATCCCATTTTCAGCATCTAGTTTACACACTGAACAGTGCAAACGGAACACAAAACCACTTCCACAACCCAGGAGCCTCTGTTTTCTAGTTCATAGCATCATGGATTTCAGGTAAGTGCAGCCATGAACAGAAAACAGCATCGACTTGAATGTAGCTTTGTTCCCACATCATTCACTGTGCATGACTGGGACTTTTTTTAACTACACCTTTTCCTTTTGGTTGTTTCAAAGTGCTCCAGAGGAACCTTCAGTGCTTCCAG
Source organism: Rhinopomastus cyanomelas (assembly GCA_013400115.1). NCBI lineage: Eukaryota > Metazoa > Chordata > Aves > Bucerotiformes > Rhinopomastidae > Rhinopomastus > Rhinopomastus cyanomelas. Next base: position 83,336 of record VXBP01003144.1, read on the forward strand.
ATCCAAGCCTGTCCTCATCACAGAATCACAGAGCATTAGGGATTGGAAGGGACCTCAAAAGATCACCCAGTCCAATCCCCCTGCCACAGCAGGATCACCCATATCAAGCCACACAGCAACATGTACAGGTGGGTTTGAAATATATTCCAGAGAAGAAGACTCCACAACCCCCGTGGACAGCCTCTTCCAGGGCTCTGTCACCCTCACCGGGAAGAAGGTCCTTCTCATATCGATGTCGAGCCTCCTGTGTCCCAGCTCACACCCACTGCCCCTTGTCCTGTCACTAGAAGACACTGAGCAGAGCCTGGCTCCATCCTCCTGAAGCCCACCCTTCACATACCATCCTCTATCGCTTCGCAGAGTTTCAACCCCTACTCGCGCAGCACCAACCCCACCGTCCTGTCACCGGACACACCGTAACCACGGAGCAGCCCAGCCGCTGCCAGAGCTGCACTTGTGCCCGCACGTCAGGGGAGCCGCTGTCCCCCAGCCCCCGTGACCCACAAACCAACCTGACACACCAGAACGCTTTCTCTGCGGTATTTCAGACCCGGCAACCGCCTGTCTACAGAGAAACTTGGCAGCTTCACTCGCGGAGAGCCCGGGAAGCCCTCCCTGCCGGCTGCCCCGGGCAGCAACCGCGCGGTGACAGCTCGGTTCTGCGGAACAGCCACCGGGATCCCCAGCGGCTCCCGCAGCCCGACCCGCAGCCTCCGCAAGTCCGGCGGCAGCCCGCACCGACCTCCCGAACTAACTCTCGGCTCCCGCACAGCCGGGCAGCGGGACGCAGGACACGGCGAACGGGACAGCCCCGCTCCCAGCTCGCCAGCGGTTTCCGGCCGCAGCGCGGGACCCCCGCGCCTTCCCCACAGCCCGACCGCACTCACCGCTCCGCTGCGCAACTCAGGCCGGGCCGCGGCGGCAGCTCCTCCGTGCTGCGGAGGAGGCGGAGGCTCCGCACCCCCAGTCCCGCGCCCGTCCACGCTCCCTTCCGCGGGCGTTCACCCGCCTCCCACCACAGCCCCGCATCACGCGGCGGCCCGGCCGCCCCTCCCCGAGAGCCAGCGGCGCCATCCGCAATGCAGCTGCGGCCGCCCGCTCCTCCTCCTCCTCATCCTCCTCCTCATCCTCATCCTCATCGTACCTGCCCGCCGCCCCCTCGGACAGAAGCCCACCCACTCCGCGGGCGGACGGGCCGCGCCTGGGCGCTCGGCCAGAGCCAGGGCAGAGGAATAAAAAGGAGAGCAGGGTGTGGGGTGTCTTCCAAAAGGACTTCGGCGGGCTGCTCCCTGCCCCAGCCGCCCCAGACTTACCGTTCCGGCGGGCCCGCGGGACACAGCACGATCGACGGCTGCGGGTTCGGCAGAACGGGATCGGTGCCGTTAACCAGGGCAGCTGTAAGTCATCCGCGCTTGGAGATGGAATTCAGAGATTAGCCGGGACAGCTGGCGGGGAAACACGGGGCTGGCGCACAGCACTTACTGGCCTTCTGGAAGTGTTAAAGAGCAAGTGACAGAGGCTCATATATTCTCCTCAAGAGAAACACTTCTTAAGAAGATGGATACTCCTTTCCCATTCTCAGAGTGTGCTGCTGCCTTCCCAAGGCTGCCAACTCTTTCCTTTCTAAATAATCAAAGTGTTGCCTCACTTCAAGAAGGACATGGAACTGCTGGAGAGAGTCCAGCACAGAGGCACAAAGATGATGAAGGGAGGGGAGCATCTCCCTGATGAGGAAAGGCTGAGGGAGCTGTGTCTTGTGAGCTTAGAGGAGACTGAGGGGTGACCTCATTAACATTGATAAATATGTGAAGGGTGGGTGTCATAAGGATGGAGCCAGGCTCTTCTCAGTGTCATCTAATGATGGGACAAGGGGCAATGAGTGTGAACTGGAACAGAGGAGGTTCCACATCAATATCAGAAGGAACTTCTTCATGGTGAGGATGACAGAGCACTGGAAGGGGCTGCCCAGGGGGGTTGTGGAGTCTCCTTCTCTGAATCAGTTTAAAACCCACCTGGATGTGTTCCTGTGTGGCTGGATGTAGGGGATCCTGCTGTGGTGGGGGGACTGGAGTGAATGATCTTTCAAGGTCCCTTCCAATCCCTAATGTTCTGTGATCCTGTGAAACATTCTGGGAGACAGTCTTTAAAGAAGCGAGCAGAAAATATCTTCTTAAATATCATAACTAGTGAAAACTTTGAGGTTTTACAATTATATAAAAAAAATACATGGGGAAAATTCTTTCTTCAGGGTCCTGACAGAAGAAAGCAGATGTTCAAAGTCAGGGCAATAAACAATTAAACCGGAGTGAGATGAGAAAGCTTTTGCCTCCTTTCGGCAAAGCTGTGATAAATTAACTGAGTCGTTACTGTTTTACATATCCGGTGCCTTATGTGACATTAATTAGCTGTTTCAGCAGGCAGACGTTTACCCAAGAAATCCGCAGCACAGCAGCCCCTAATTGGCTCTGACCGCTCACGGGCTCCATCTAAGCCATTAATTCTCTACCACCGTGAGGGCACAGACAGCACACACAACCATCACCACGGAATCATGGAACCATCCTGGTTGGAAGAGACCTCCAAGATCAAGTCCAGCCGTCTACCCTACAACCCTGAACCACTCAATCATCTCCTGAAAGGCCATTTCTACTCGTTTTTTTAGATTATAGCAAAGTGCAGACAGACTTAGCTTGCCAATGCCTGTGATGCAGCTCCATGACTGCCTTCATTTGTGAAGTATTGACTTCCAGCCTATTAAAATAAGAAAGAAGTTACCACTGGATAACTTATCGTTGGATAAGTTACCTGGATAGACTGGAGAGGTGGGCCCAGATGGAGGTTCAACAAAGCCAAGTGCAGAGTCCTGCACCTGGGCTGGGGTAACCAGCATCGCCAGTACTGGCTGGGAGGGGATCTACTGGAGAGCAGTCCTGCAGAAAGGCACTTGGGGGTGCTGGTGGATGAAAAACTGGCCATGGGCCACCAGCGCACAATCGCAGCCCAGAAGGCAAATCACATTCTGGGCTGCATCAAAAGAACTGTGGCCAGCAGATCACAAGAGGTGATTCTACCCCTCTATTCTGGTGAGACCTCACCTGGAGTATTGTGTCCAGTTCTGGAGCTCCCAGCACAAGAAGGATGTAGACAGACTGGAGAGTGTCCAGAGGAGGGCTGCTACAATGATCAGGGGAATGGAGCATCCCTAATCTTCTGTGATTCTAGTCATTATAGAATGTCCCATAGTCACAAAAGCAAAAACCTTCACGACAGTTCCAACAACGTAACTGGGAATTAATGTTCAATATTCACTTATACCTGGCTACCCACTTTCCTTTAACTGGCAAGAGGGAGGAAAAGATAACTTGGACCCCAGTGTTTTTCACTTGTGACCCCAGAGCTCTGCAATCTGCCTTGATTTTGCTCAGGTTTCTGCTCAGTGTCATTCATGCCTACAGGGACCAGAAACAACGAGTAGTAGCCAGTGGTCTTCACAGATTACAGCACCCTTTAAGCAATGAATGTTCTGATCACAGAACATTAGGGATTGGAAGGGACCTCGAAAGATCATCCAGTCCCAACCCCCTGCCACAGCAGGATCATCCAGTCGCACAGGAATATATCCAGGGGGGTTTTAAATGTCTCCAGAGAAGGAGACTCCACAACTACCCTGGGCAGCCCCTTCCAGGGCTCTGGCACCCTCACTGTCACCCTCCTCATATTGATGTGGAACCTTCTCTGTTCCAGCTCACACTCACTGCCCCTTGTCCTATCACTAGATGCCACTGAGCAGAGCCTGGCTCCCTCCTCATGACACCCACCCTTCACATATTTATCAACATTAATGGGGTCACACCTCATTCTCCTCTTCTCCAAGCTCAAGAGCCCCAGCTCCCTCAGCCTTTCCTCAGCAGGGAGATGCTCCCCTCCCTCCATCATCTCTGTGGCTCTGTGCTGGACTCTCTCCAGCAGCTCTGTGTCCTTCTGGAACTGAGGGGCCCAGAACTGAACACAAGATTCCCGATGTGGTCTCATCAGGGCAGAGTAGCGGGGCAGGAAACCTCTCTATCTGCTAACCACCTCTCTTCTGATCCACCTCAGGACGCTGTTGGCTTTCTCAGCCACAAGGACACATATGTCAGCTTCCTGGAGGCAGCAAACTCCTCACAACCCTGTCAGGTCTGTAGATGGGTGACTCAGTGCCCTTTAGCTGGGAGTGTCCCACTAGGAGCACCCATCCTTTCTTTTATGATAACCACTTTGTTTTCCTGATGGCAGATCGTGTTAAATGAGAGAGATCTGGAATCCAATCTTCCACTCCACAAAGTGGAGCTCATTACATTTCAGGTTTGAATGCATCTTAAAAAGCCTTCAGGGCTACCAGTTTGTCACTCTAGAGTAATTGTTCTAATATCACAGAGAGATCACCAGGAAAGAAAAAAAGGCTCTGGCTCTGGAATCAAAGCTAAGCCCTGTTTTCAAAAGCCCTTCTGACAGCTAACTGAAAACTCTCTCAAAAGGCACACGTAGCCACTTCAGAAAATTAGAACATGACAGCAGTCTGCCTAAGCAATGTTCTGAATTTCCGCAGAACTCGCTGGCCTAATCAAAAGCTGGGTTGCCCACCCCCTTCCTGGTCCCCTAGCTGTGCAGCGAGGAGCGGGCTTCACAAAGCCCCTAGTGGCACTAATGATGCTATCACTCCTTTTTGCTGAGCTGTCATTTCCTCTAATTATCATTTATATTGGGTTCTGCTGCCTTCTGTTATTAATATCGCCACGTATATACTTTAATTGTTAGGCAACACTAGGCAGTGCTTATTCATTAGAGACTTTCGGGCCTCCCGACCTCCCCGAAGCCATGAAATATTGATGGATGTCTTCAGGATGGTCCTTGCCCCACGCTCGTTACTGGCGGAGGAGTTAGCTGTCCATAAAGCCTTCCATTTTACACATGCAAATAGCCATTGTTTGAGCAAAAGGGGTAATTGAGCACCTAATTAGTGGGTACCTGCTTGCACACACAATTAACCAATTTGCAAGAACAGATGCTGGCCTAGGAACACAGCAAAACTAGTTGCAGTGGTGTGCGGGTTCCTTTCACAGTAACCCCCCTTTGGCCTCTTCAGTTTCAAGTTTGCTCTCCTTTGCTAGAGATGAGGTTAGGGTTAGGGTTAGGGAAGGAAATGACACTGTGTCAAGTGTTCCCATTAGGATTTTATACTTCACAGAATCATAGAATCATTAGGGATTGGAAGGGACCTCGAAAGACCATCCAGTCCAATCCCCCTGCCACAGAGGGATCCCCTAGGTCAAGTCACACAGGAACATATCCAGGTGGGTTTTAAAGATCTCCAGAGAAGGAAACTCTCCTAGATCCATACTTGAAGATAACACAGAAATAGCATAACAGTCTTAATAAATATCTGGAAGTTCTCTCCCTTGTAGATCAGACCCAAGCACAGGAACAGCTCTATAGTCACAGGATAACCAGGACTGTGGTTGCTCACCTTTTCTCCTTCACATCAATCCCAGTTAAATGGGAGGCCAGTCAATTTAGCTACTAAGTCGTAAATGTCAAGACCTACTCAAATTATTTCTAGGTTCTAGAAAGTTCTTTTAGTAAATCACAGAACCATTCACACTGGAAAAGACCCCTGGGATCACCAAGTCCAACCATCAACCCTACTCTGCAAGGTCATCCCTAAACCAGGTCCCCCAGTGCCACATCTAAGTGACTTTTAAACTCATCCAGAGATGGGGACTCAACCCCCACTCTGGGCAGCACAGTCCAGTCCCTGACCACTCTCTCCAGGAAGGATTTCTTCCTGATGTCCAATCTAAACCTACCCTGTTGAAGCCTGGAAAGATTCCTCCTTTCCAAGACCAGTTTGGGTTGAAAACACTAGAGGTGAGTGCTGCTCCACTGGGATTCCCACAATGGCTGAAGCAGTCTTGGTCAGCTGGAAAACAATCCTTATCTGTTCCTTCTGTCTGATTCCTGTGGAACTTCGCCTTTCTTTCCAATCAGCCGCAGACGTCTAGACCTCTGAAAGCAACAAAACAGCAAAGTTAAAATTGAATTTTATCTAAATCAGATGAATTTTACTCTCCCCTGGTTACACTGTGATTAAAAGATTTAATTGAATTATCGATAGCACGAAATGAAAGCAGAAATACATCAAGAATCACTGTTTCGTGCAGAAATATCATAAACGCGTGTAACGCTCCACAGAGTAATATTTATCTGGGAATAGATGACAGAGGACTTTATGAGATAGAGCTGCAAGGCATGAAGGATATAAAGTGCAATAAAAAAAAGAAAGATAAACTCAGCAGGGCTGTTAAGGAATGAATATATGAATAGTAACCCACAAATAACTGATGCACCTATCATTCATTCTTTCAAAAGTGATGGTTTTTATCTTAAAGCTGTAAAACCTCCATGATGACTCAGGAATGAAAGAGCCTGGTGTTCAAATTATTACTTTTGAATATTAAAATGAAATGCTGTTCTTTGTACCTAACGCTGAGAACACTGCCTGCACAATCGGCTTCATCTTTCGATTCATCTCTTCAGGACACCTTCGTGGCTTTAATAAAGCTCTGAAGGAAACATGTTACAATAGGTTTTGCTTTCCCTGTCTTTAAACTCATCTACTGATACCAGTTAAGACCCTCTCCTCATTTAAATCTTGCCCCATACAGGGTTGCGTAAGGACTAAATAGTATCAGAAGAAAGTACCCATGGTCAACCTCTGGGCTGTTGTATGTCTGCAACTCATAGAATCATAGAATCATTCACATTGGAAAAGGCCCTTGGGATCACCGAGCCCAACCATCAACCCTACTCTGCAAGGTCACCCCTAAACCAGATCCCCCAACACCACATCTAAGCGACTTTTAAACACGTCCAGGTCTGGGGACTCAGCCATCACTTTGGGCAGCCCAGTCCAGGGCCTGACCACTCTCTCCAGGAAGAATCTCTTCCTGATGTCCAGCCTAAACCTCCCCTGTTGAAGCTTCTGGTTCTGTCCCTACTGACCTGTGAGAAGAGCCCAGCACCAACATCTCTGCAGGGTCCTTTCAGACAGTTGTAGAGAGCGATGAGGTCTCCCCTCAGCCTCCTCTTCCTCAAACTAAACAGCCCCAACTCTCTCCATCTCTCCCCACCAGATTGATTCTCCAGGCCCTTCCCCAGCTTTGTTGCCTCTGCAGTCGCTCCAGCACCTCGATATCTCCCTTGTACTGTGGTGCCCAAACTGGACCCAGTGCTCAAGGTGCAGCTTCACCAGTGCTGAGTACAGGGGGACAACCACCTCCCTACTCCTGCTGGACACTCAGTTTCTAATCCAGGCCAGGATGACACTGGCCTTCTTGCCCGCCTGGGCACCCTGCAGGCTCATATTCAGCCACTTGTCAGGTAGAACCCTTTCTGCCTGACTGCTCTCCAGAAGCCTGTGGTCTTTCAGGGGGTTGTTGTTACCAAAACACAGGACCTGACACTTGGCTCTACTCAAACCCTCACAATTCTCCTCAGCCCATCACTACAGCCTGTCCAGATCTTTTCGTACAGCCTCACAGATCGATTGTCCCTCCCAGCTTGGTGTCATCAGCAAACTTATTCCAAAGCAATGAACTTTCCGCCAGCGTTTGGAAAGATGGGCTACTGATGAGTGCAGTAGGCTACAACATCTACAGCTGTGTTCAAGACAAAAATAGGTCAATTCTGTTAACAGTTACAGTATAAATTGGTTTTCCAAGGGTGAACGACTACAAGATGTGAAGGGTGGGTGTCAGGAGGATGGAGCCAGGCTCTGCTCAGTGGCATCTAGTGATAGGACAAGGGGCAGTGGGTGTGAGCTGGAACAGGAGGAGGTTCCACACCAACAGGAGAAGGAACTTCTTCATGCATTCTTTAGACTAGATTAATGTTTCTCTGCATAGCTGCCGCTGTTGCTTCTAGTGATCACACGGCAACCCGGTGGGGGAAAGGATCCTCTGGAGTCCATGTTCCCTGTGGTGGGGAACTCCTCTCTATGGAAGAAGGGGGCACTGAGGAAAGGAACTTGGACAGCACTCAGCTGCTTTCACTGAATCACAGAACATTAGGGATTGGAAGGGACCTCGAAAAATCATCCAGTCCCGTCCCCCCACCACAGCAGGATCACCTAGACCAAGTCACACAGGAACACATCCAGGTGGGTCTTAAATGTCTCCAGTGAAGGAGACTCCACAACCCCCCTGGGCAGCCCCTGCCAGAGCTCTGTCACCCTCACTGGGAAGAAGTTCCTTCTCATATTGATGTGGAACCTCCTATGTTCCACCTTACACCCATTGCCCCTTGTCCTGTCATTGGATTTACATCCCTGCCCCAAGCCAGGAGAGCACCTCTTGCTCCTAGATCCTCTGCCCCAGCCACCAGCTGCTTGGCTTCCTCTCCCTCAGAAGGGAGGTCAGGCTGCAGCGTGCCCCAGCCTGCTGCCCAGTGTGGTTCAGGTTTAGGAAGCCCTTGTGAAAGGAGTTCCCAGGAACTCCCTTCCTGCTGTAGGGAGCTACACATTCAATGCCATTGCGTTAGCAGCTTCAAAACTCAATGAAATCATCTGAGCCATTGTCATTGTCTGAGAGCAGTGAGAAAGGAAAGGAGCAGCATAAATAATGCCAAGAGACCAGCAGTACTCTTAAAATGTTGTCGTTAACACAAGTAGATGGAGTGTTTACAAAGCCACACTGAAATGTAGCAGAGCATCCTCACCTGCCGCAGGACGCAGTTGCAACATCATAGAACCATCAAGGCTGGAAAAGAGCTTCAAGATCATCTAGTCCAACCATCTGCCCTGGGACCCTTACCCACCACATTAGCTCCTGAAACACCAGGTCTAGTTCTGAACCCCTCCAGGGTTCCCTGGAACCACCACCTCCCTCGGCAGCCTGCTCCAACACCTTGCATACCTCAGTGCAATTGGTTTATGGACTCGGAACAGCTAATCCTGAGCCAGAAAGCTTGTAAAGGATCAAAAAACATTTTAGAGAGTCTGCTTATTTCACTTGGGATTTTTGTTATTTTTAGATGTTTGGTTACGGAAACCAAAGGGACTTTTTTTTTTAAGCATAGGCAACCAGGAACAGGAGGTAAGTTTCCCACACGGTGCTTTTGCCATGCTGTGTTCTTTCACAATTGTTCCCTTTTCCTTTTGGGTGAAACCATACCCGTGCCTGCTGTGGTTTAACTCTTTGTGCACTGATCAGAGAATCATTCCTGTTGGAAGAGACCCTTGAGGTCATTGGGTCAAATCATCAGCTCTACAAGGTCACCCCTAAACCAGATCCCCCAATGCTACATCCCAGCATCTTTTAAACTCATCTAGGGATGGGGACTCAACCACCTCCCTGATGAATCCAACAAGGTGTCGTAGTGAATCCTAACGACCATAGCTCACCATCATTTAACTCTCCAGCTCGCCTTGACACACTTCACAAGGTCTGTTGGACTATTCACAGCAATCACTAGACATTCTTTCTCATTAGATAGTTCCCTGGTGTGTCTTTCATTAAGGGAACTAAGAAATGCTAATATCAGCCTCAAAAACCAGGGCAAAAATGCCCCCAGTCTCAAATGTAGGGCTTCAGCTGGGTAGGTTTAGAATAGACATTGGGAAAAAATTCCTCAAGGAAAGAGTGGTCAGGCACTGGAATGGGCTGCTCAGGGTGGTGGTTGAGTCCCCATCCCTAGTCACAAAGGAACATGTCCAGGCAAGTTTTAATCATCTCCAAAGAAGGAGACTCCACAACCCCCCTGGGCAGCCCCTTCCAGGGCTCTGTCACCCTCACCAGGAAGAGGTTCCTTCTCATATTGATGTGGAACCTCCTCTGTTCCAGCTCACACCCACTGCCCCTTGTCCTATCATTAGATGACACTGAGCAGAGCCTGGCTCCATCCTCCTGACACCCACCCTTCACATATTTATCAACATTAATGAGGTCATCCCTCAGTCTCCACCTCTCCAACCTCAAGAGACACCACCTCCCTCAGACTTTCCTCATCAGGGAGATGTTCCACTCCCTTCATCATCCTCGTGTGTCTGTGCTGGACTCCCTCCAGCAGCTCAATGTCCTTCTGGAGCTGAGGAGCCCAGAAATGGACACAAGATTCCCGATGTGGTCTTAGCAAGGCAGAGTAGAGGGGAAGGAGAACCTCTCTTGATCTGCTAACCACACCACTTCTGACCCACCCCAGGATGGCTTTGGCCTTCTTGGCCACAAAGGCCCATTGCTGGCTCATCAGAACATCCCATAGACCTGTGTTCTCATGGTCCTGTACATTTATGGGGTGTAGGAGAATCATCAGATCCTTCCTTAGATTAATCACAAAGCAGCACTAAAAAACTAAACATCAAATAGAAAAAACCACCCACATTCTGTCATCTTGCTGTGATTTTGGAAAACTTCAGCAGCACAACTGCAAATGTGGAACAAAACTCTAAACAGCAAATCATCCTAATTACTCCAGAAACTTATTCATTTCCAATGTACATTATCATGCAAATAAATCCAGTCTTTTTGCCCCCAGCAGCTTTTTCTATTTTGCCCTTGGACTCTTTCCCTTTCAGAAGGGCTGGGGATTTAATGTGTAAGTGCAGAACACCAAGATTCAAGCATCACATCCATCCAGTTGTGGCAGCTACTTGAACTTCCAGGCAGATAAGAGAAATATCCACACATGGAAAATACACATCTGGCAAGAGAATACGTTTAAAAGGGTTTTTAAACAAAATGTGGTGCATATTTTAAATACACAATGGTTTTTGTGCTGCCTACTTGCTTCCTTCCACCACGGTTTTTTGCTCATCTGTCTCCCCTACACTAAGGAGGAAATAGAGGATCAGTAGAGAAGAGTGGAAAAGTGCTCTTGGCAAACTGAGATGGCTGTGTTATTTAAAGAGAAGCTGAGGTTTTGGTCTTGATACCTTTGCTATCCTACCCCATAAGTCTAATGTAAGTGCAAACCCACCAAACACACTGAGTGCTTGAGTCGCTGCCATCCCGAGCAAACACCCCGACAGCCAGACCCGCACAGGCACCAACAAACCTGCCTTTGTCCTCGCACATCTGTCTCACTGTCACCCTCCCTGTCGCACCAAATCCATCACAGCTCAGGAGCTGGCAATCCATCAGTATTTAAAGGTAAAACAGCCAGTGTGGGGAGGGGAGGGGGAGGAGGGGAGACATAAATCACCCCCAGGCTCACACCTGTGATCCCAGCCTGTTTCTGGGGGCACTGCTGTACCTGAGGGGGAAACCAATGAGGGGGAAACCAATGAGGGGGAAACCAGCGAAGGGGAAACCAGCTAATTAGGGGCTTGCCTCATTACCAGGGGGAATCTAAAGAAACAAGATTAACTGATTTAGCCAAATTATAGCTCTGATGCATTATTTGTTTTATAAGCAATACACTGCAGACTAAAAGGCTCCTATTAGGACTCCAGGATGAAACCTTCAGGATGAAAAAGCTGTGCACGGGTGAAAAAACAAGGTCTAGCATCAGTTTCCACCTCGTGCGAGAGGAAGACTGGTCTTACAGAAAGAGAACCTGAAAACCTCTTTCAGAAGAGTGAGCAATCTGTGCATTAAGAACGAGAGAGGCCAACTCCAGCCGCAGGAGAGCTTCAGTGAATCAGACCGTGAAAACTGTCCGAGAGTCGTTGAGTTAAACGCTGTGCTCCGTGGTGACGTGCACTGGAGGGACAGCAGCTAAGGCAGGAGTTTCAGTTCAGTCTCAAACAAGTTTCTAACAAATATAAACACTAGCACATGGAATTGTTTGGAAGAGAAATAGGCCCCTTAAACAGTCAAATCCCACTTCATTGTTTCTGGTTCAGTTCAGACCAGCGATAAGCTTCGGTTAGTATGAAATGCTACTCAGTGAGTAAGATGAGTTGTTGGTCTCAGGCCAGGTACTAACTGACACGTAGCTTTCTCACAAAGCCATCTGAAGTAATTACTGCCCTGGGCCTTGATCTTGCTGATGTCTGCACAGCTTTATGTGTATGAGCAGCACCACTGACTCAAAGACCTTCTGGTTTTAGCCTTGTGTGCAGGGGAACACCTCACGCTACTGCAGATCAGTGGATGCGTAAGCATTTAGTGTCAAACACAGGCTGGCAGCCTTGGTGGAGCTGTCACAGATGGAATCAAGGAATCAGGGAATCACAGAATGTTAGGGATTGGAAGGGACCTCAAAAGACCATCCAGTCCAATCCCCCTGCCACAGCAGGATCACCTGGACCAAGTCGCACAGGAACACATCCAGGTGGGTCTTAAACCTCTCCAGTGAAGGAGACTTCACAGCCTCCCTGGGCAGCCTGTTCCAGTGCTCTATTCACCCTCACTGTGAATACCTGAACCTGTTCAACATAGAGCTTTAGTTGGTAGCAAATCACTGATTTTAAATATTGTGTTGATGATTTTGACCTAGGAATTCTCTTTACTTCTCACAGACAGAAGCAATGTTATATTTTACGTTCAATTATTCCGATGAAAATGAGGAAAAAACCTGTGAATTTGTAACATCAAGAGAAAAAAACCCCAAACTTGTAGAGATGAACTCAGATGAACTGTGCAGCAAGAGCAGCATGAGTCATGCTGCAATGAAAAAAGATCAGATGATGCATTTGCTTCTCACCCAGATGCAAAAATAAGTCTCACGTCTTAATCATATGTTAATTTATGATCTGCTTTGGAGTGGAAGCTTGTGGCTCTCTTCTTCCAAGCCTTGTACATTTTCACAGCATTTTGCTGGTTGCATTCCAAAACATTGTTATCCCTTGGTGAGGCAGACCCATCACAAAGTCACCCACTGAAGAACCAAGCTATTCGCGGTTTCGCTCCCTTTTTGATTGAATTTAGAAGAATTTTTTCTTTGTTTTTAAGACTCGGGCTTCTGGCTGATCTTTGGTGTGCGTGGGAATCTGGCCAGCAGGGTCCAGCACCACACTAAAGGACAGCGATGTGCTGTGTGGTACGGTGAGGGTGATGGAGCACTGGAAGGGCTGCCCAGGGGGGTTGTGGAGTCTCCTTCTCTGGAGACATTTAAAACCCACCTGGACATGTTCCTGTCTAGGAGATGGTCTAGGAGATCCTGCTGTGGCAGGGGGATTGGACTGGATGGTCTTTTGAGGTCCCTTCCAATCCCTAATGTTCTGTGATTCTAAAGACCCCGGATACAGAACACAGATGTTCTCAGCCACAGCATCTCTAGTATCAGTGTTTCTGATCTATCAGATATCTGATGCATCTGCTGAAACAAGTGGCTTTTTCTTTGTGATGGCAATATGTTTAAAAAACACCCATAAACTACTGGTAAGTGCTGCAAAGAATAAAAAGCAGCAACAGTAATAATATTGACAGCACTAATTATTACCACCTTTATTGGAAGAAGTCATTTAAGAAAAGCAAAGCGTGGAGAAGGACAATGTTAACTACAGAAAAAAACCTGAGGATTTGTAATGATTGAGGAAAGTCACCAAAAACTGGTGAATCTCTGGTTCACAGAATCACAGAATCATTCAGGTTGGAAAAGACCCCTGGGATCATCAAGTCCAACTACCAACACTACTGTACAAGGTCACCCCTAAACCAGGTCCTCCAACGCCACATCTAAGTGACTTTTAAACTCATCCAGGGATGAGGACTCAACCACCATCCTGGGCAGCCCATTCCAGTGCCTGACCACTCTCTCCAGGAAGAATTTCTTCCTGATGTCCAGTTTAAACCTCCCCTGTTGGAGCTTGAAGCCCTTCCTTCTGGTTCTGTCACTAATGACCTGTGAGAAGAGCCCAGCACCAGCATCTCTGCAGGGTCCTTTCAGATAGTTGTAGAGAGCGATGAGGTCTCCCCTCAGCCTCCTCTTCCTCAAACTAAACAGCCACAGCTCTGTCAATCTCTCCTAATCAGACGGATTCTCCAGGCCCTTCACCAGCTTTGTTCTCCTCCTCTGCCCTCACTCCAGCACCTAAATGTCTCCCGTGTACAGAGGTGCCCAGAACTGGCCCCAGTACTTTAAGGTGCAGCCTCACCAGTGCTGAGTACAAGGTTCCTCTGCTGGAGGAGAGGAATCTCTATTGGAGATTAGCCATTAGCTTGTATTGGGTCAGTTATTCATCCAGTGAAACTCAGGAAGATGAGGAGTATCTACAGCTTCCATCCCGCTGCATGAGAGGATTTCAGAGAACAGGTTTATCCTTCTGGAAGTTGTTCTGGTTTTATGCTCTCGGGGACAGACTAGTTACAGTGATCTAAGGCAGCATTTACAACATTAAAGTGATTTATTCCCACAAGAAACCTTTAAAAGTATACTGGTACAGAATTTCATAGCTTCTAGTTTGAGTTACAGCTTCATCTAAATAAAATACCAAATAAAATCCACAGAAACTGTAAAACATAACCTGAAGTTAACAATTCTATGGCTGTAAAAGGGGCTCACATTTATTCATAGGTTCACCCAAAGTGCAGCCACTGGGCACGTGCTTTCACTGGCACACTTCCTTAAAATGTCCTCTTAGTGATGCAAAAACATGTTTAAACATCTTTTCTGTGGGCACTGGGTGATCTTTTGGGGTCCCTTCCAATCCCTAATGTGCTGTGATTCTGTGATTCCCCTCTACTCTGCCCTGGTGTGACCACACAGCTTTGGGGTCCCCCACTCAAGAGACAGGGAACTGCTGGAGGGAGTCCAATGGAAAGCTATGCGGATGATTAAAGGCTTGAATGTTCCACCTCTGAGAGAACTGGAGCTGTTTAGTCTGGAGGAGAGAAGGCTAAGAGGGGACCTTACTAATGTCTATAAATATCTGAAGAGTGAGTGTCAAGAGGAAAGGGCCAGTCTCTTTTCAGTGGTGCCGTGCAACAGGACAGGGGGCTATGGGTACAACTTGGAGCTTGCTTCTTATTATTACAGGAGGTTCCCCCCAACATGAGCAGAAACTCCTTTACTGTGAGGGTGACAGAGCACTGGAAGGGGCTGCCCAGAGAGGCTGTGGAGTTTTCTCTGGAGACTTTCAAAACCCACCTGGTTGCTGCAACCCTGTGCAGCCTGTCCTGGGTGATCCTGCTTTGGCAGAGGGGTTGCACTAGATGACTAAATGGTCTCCAAATGTCACTCCCGGCCCCACCATTGTGTGACTCTGTGGTTCTGTGATCTATATATGCTCACGTGTAGCAGCAGCATTATGCTGTTCCCAGCCTTCAAAGCACCCCTCTGGATTTCTTAGGATACACAACACACAGGCTTTGTTACCAGGAAAACTACAGGTTTACAGCAAATTGATTGAAACAGATCTATTTCTCTTAACCTGAGCGG
Organism: Rhinopomastus cyanomelas; assembly: GCA_013400115.1. Classification (NCBI taxonomy): domain Eukaryota; kingdom Metazoa; phylum Chordata; class Aves; order Bucerotiformes; family Rhinopomastidae; genus Rhinopomastus; species Rhinopomastus cyanomelas. The sequence goes on from VXBP01003144.1 coordinate 98,693, forward strand.
CAATCTCAGTGCTCCCCCCTCCCAGAAAAGACTGGTAAATTCTACTTGCATTACTGTTATTACTTTCAAAGCAAATGTAGGAAACAAAGGCTACCTTTGCAGCTTAGTCAGCACTTTTGCTAGGGCAGTATTGAACAGTCCACGAGCCTGCTGGGAAGGACTTTGACTCTTTTCTCCTTGTGTCTTTCCCTTTCCTTCTTTTTCCTTTCCACAACAATAAGGATGCAGGAGTGGATAGGAAATACAGGAATATAATTCTGGTTTCTGCAACCTAGAAAAGAAAAGGAAAGAGAGGAAAGATTACACCAGGTAGTTTAAAAGCCTAGAGCCCTCTGAGTCAAAAGTCAATTAATTTTCTGCTTCATTTTACATTTTTACTTCATTTCACATTTTATGTTGGAGAGTGTTGTGTGTCTGAGAGATTATCTCCTCCTCATTCTGTCTGGCCCTGTGCTGCTTCACTATTGAGCCATAGATCAGCTTGAAAGTGTCAACTAGCATAAATCAAACGTCAGAAGTGTACATCTGGGAATAAAAATGGAGATAGAAAAGCAGCTTTTCAAGCCTGCCCATATTGATGGCAAAAGCTCTGTCATTCACAGAGATCCATGAGGTGGACTTGAAATAAGATATTAAATCAATGTGCTACTGTAATGTGTGAACAGGGGTCCTACAAGCACACCAATAGTTTACTGTCAGGCTCCCAGCCCCTCCACTGTCAAGCTCACAGTCCTCTTAACCAACTCAGCAGCTACTCCAGCTGTGCCACTGTTACACAAATGGGCCCCTCTGGTGGCTGGCCCATCTCTTCGGTCACTGGTTTGTGGACCTACAGACACATCTGTGGCCATAGTGCTGGCACTTGAGCTCTCATTCCAGCCAGCACATAGTCTGTTGTGAAGTTCTCTGTTGAGCAGGCATATTCACAGAGGAAAATAGTTGAGAAGGACAGAGCTTAATAGTAAGATAGACTACACCGAGGAAATCCAGCCCAAGGCTTAGCCAGGGAAGTGTACTAGCCAACAGCCTGTTTCACAAATGATCAACCCCTTTTCTCTCCATTTCTCCAGCTGTTCCTCTCTGATGCACCTCTTCCTTTCCCTGCATTTAGCCCCTTTCCTGAATGTGCCATCATAAATGTCTTTCATTCCCACAACAACCCCTGCTTCCAAAAAGCCTTAGTAAGTTTTACAGACCCTCCCAAGCCCATTACAAATTAGCACATTCCCACGAGATTTATTATAGTCTTGTTTTTCCTCTTTATCAACAGCAAGGCTTTGGTTGAACATAGAATCATTATGGCTGAAAAGGACCTCCATGATCATCAAGCCCAGCCCTCATCCCAACATCTTCCTAACCCCTTGACCATGCCCTTAAGTGCTACTCATTTTTTAAACACGGTGACTCCACTCTCTCCTTGGGCAGCCTGTTCCTGTGCCCAACCACTCTCTCAGGAGAGAACTTCTTCCTAATATCCAACCTGATGCAACTTGAGGCTAATTCCTTTATTCTCCTATCATTGGTAACTTGATAGGAGAAGAGGCCAGCACCAGCCTTGCTACAACCTCCTTTCAGGTAGCTGTGGAAACCCGTAAGGTCTTTTCTCAGCCTCCTCTTCTCTAGGCTAAATAGCCCCAGTTCCCTCAGCTGCTCTTCACAGGGCCTGTTTTCCACACCTAACATATTCATGGTCATGCAGCAGAGGTTCCTCCAGTGGCCCAGCAATCAGCACCCTAAGGCTCCACATGTTTGTTACTGTCTTATCTCTTGCTCCTTACTGTTTGCAGTACCAGTGTCCTTTTATTTTAAGGTGACTAGCCACAAACCCTCACAAACTAGATGTCCTTACATTCCACCTACCCACATGCTGGCAGCACGTCCTCCCTAAAGAACAGCATTCTTCTCACAGAGCACGAATTTAAATGAAACCAAATCAAATCAGCCATCTGGGAGAACATAACCCAGTCCTTTCCATATGTTTAATTTCAGTCGAGAGATAAAATATTCCTACTCTTGACACCCACTCACAGAAACACCCAAACACTCTATTTTGCACATAAAACATTTGCAGAAACATAGACTTGAGGGGCTGTTTCACCAGTGAAATGTTCACACTTTCAAAACAAGCTGTGAACACTCCTCATTTTAAAAAATCTCCCCAAGACTTGCTGTTTTCCCCCTTTATTGATGGAACTTAAGCAGCAATTTCATGTGTTTTCAATGTGTTTGTCTCTAGATGTTGTTTACTCAAGGTCTGATTTAGGACAGGGGGGTCATCACTCCACTGTCTTCACAGAATCACAGAGCATTAGGGACTGGAAGGGACCTCAAAAGATCATCCAGTCCAATCCCCCTGCCACAGGATCACCTACATCTGGTCACACAGGAACATGGCCAGGTGGGTTTCAAACGTCTCTTTGAATGGTCTCACTACCTGTACTGGAATCACGGAGTTGCAGAATCATTAAGATTTGAAGAGACCTACATGATCATCCAGTCCAACTGTCAACCCAGCCCCACCATGGCCACTCAACCCTGTTCCCTAGTACCACAACTTCTGATTTTTTTCAACACCTCCAGGGATGGCGACTCCACCTCAGCCTGTTCCTATCCCTGACCACTCTGTCAGGGAGAAATTTTCCCTGATGTCCAATCTAAATGGTTGAGGCCATTTCCTGTTGTTCTGTCGCTAGCGATGTGGGAGGAGAGACTGAGCCTCATTTCTCTAGCAACTCCTTTCAAGTGCTTGTAAAGAACAATAAGGTCTCCCCTCAGCCTCCTTTTCTCCAGACTAAACAGTCCACAATCCCCCACACTCCAGATTTGAGTGATAGCTTTTGCATTGTGTTTGGTTTTGCCATGGGGTGATGGTGTTTGTCTGGTTTTTTTGGACTTGGAGATGGCTTGGAGACAACATGGGTTCTGCACCCAGCTGAGCACTCAGTCTCTGTGTCCCAAGGCCTGTTAAATTTGAAAGTCTAAGCCAGTTTCAGCAGAATTTGAGAGATAATAGGATGTATAACACTGCACAGAAGTAGATAACCAAGCAGGGAAGACACTAGGGGTTGAAAACTGAAGAGCTAACACCTAATAGCTTTGTGTCCAGTCAGCACATTCCTGCAAACACAGATTTGCACTTCTGAACGTGGCAGCCTGCATGTTGCTGCCAAAATGCTCTGCTGGAGTAGATCCTAGGGAAAATACTATTATAACGCAGGTAAATAGCCAAGGGGCAAATCCATAGGGAACTGGTCATCACTGCCTTCAGTGCTCACAGAACTAGCAGCTTCTCTTGCTGAAGGATTAAATAAACGGAGGCAGCCTGAAGCTTCATTAGATAACCAACGCTAGTGGATTGTTAATCATTATGGCAGGAAAACTGGAAGTAAATACGACTCTTCACTGGTATTTTTAAGGTCTAACATCTCCTGCAGGTGCTCACAGGACCTGGGAGGTGGCACAAGTGGCTGGTAAAGGGATTGAGAACTCCAGTCCTTACATGGATCTAACTCACCTATCATATCCCTGACTAGACATCAGGAAGAAACTCTTCCTGGAGAGAGTGGTCAGGCACTGGAATGGGCTGCCCAGGGTGGTGGTTGAGTTCCCATCCATGGATGTCTTTAAAAGTCGCTTAGATGTGGAGTTGGGGGACCTGGTTTAGGGGTGAACTCATAGAGTAGGGTTGATGGTTGGACTCGATGATCCCAAGGGCCTTTTCCAACCTGAATAATTCTGTGATTCTATGACCTCTGCTGATTACAGGAACAGAGAACTCCCTGTGAAGGCCATGCTGATCTCAACTGTGGCTTCTATCAGGGCAAGGGAAACACTCTCTCAGGTGATCTTGTAACATCCTTACCCACATGGGGCCTGGAAGTACTGGACAAAAAACTGCTGCAGCCTACGGAGCAAAATCCTGATTGGATGAAAATCCCCATGCTAATTAAAATTTGCCATGGACACTTCTCTTGAAATAATTTGTCAGCCTGAACAACTTTGAGTTGCCAAAACTCAGCACAACCTCCTAAAGCTGTTCTAAAAATCTTTCAGCTGGAGCTTTTCTGCCATCTCACATGACGATGCAGGTCAATGTGCCTGGCTGCCACTGGTATTTAAAAGGCAAAGACTGCCTGAAAGTCATCACTGCTGTTTACTTTGCTATTTCTACTCCTTGGATCAATGTAACTTGAGCCAGAATGAAAAGATAATAGCCAGAAAGAAACTGTCATGCCTGAGCCTATCAAATTCATGCACTTTGGCATTCACTGGTACTCTAAAGCAAGACACAAGCTCCAAACAGGTCCTCAGCATGCCAGGGATCTCCCTGAGGTAGCTGACACACAGCATTTTATAGTTAGGAACCAATAAAGTACCATTGTCAGTTTTGCTGGACAAAATGCTTTTTGCACAGGAACCTCAGGAACCTTGAACTGTGATGGGACACAGATCGATGATCAGAGCTATAAGGAACATGCCAGCATTTGCCAGTACCATCAGGAGCTTTGTGATGCTGGCTAGAGAAATAATCAAGCTACCAACAAGCAGGACTCCCATTCTTTTGGACTGGATAATGAAGGCTAGGGACTACCACTAGCCAAGACCACTTAAAACTCCCAGCAAACACCAGGAAGTTCCAAGGATAAAGGGAACAAATAGTCTGGCATTGGCACAGGTAAAGATACATGCAGACACTTTCCCTTCTGAGCAAATGTTTGCGTGTGAAGGTTATTTTTGTAGAATCATTGACTGTATTGGCTTGGAAGGGACCTTCAAAGGTCAGCTAATCCAACTGCCCTGCAACAAACAAGGACATCTCCAACTAGACCAGAGTGCCCAGAATCTCACCAAGCCTGAGCTTCAGTGTGTCCAGGGATAGGGCCTCAAATACCATTCTCAGCAACCTGTGCCACCTTCCTCATATTAAAGAACTTTTTCCTGATGTCTAACCTAGATCTACCCTTTTTCAGGTTAAAACCATGACCCCTTGTCCTATTGTTCCCTGGCTTTGGGAACAATTCTTCCCCAGCCTTCTGATAGGCCCCTTTCAGGTACTGGAAGGTCACTATAAGGTCCCCCTTAAGCCTTCTCCTCTTCAGGCTGAACAACCCCAACTCTCTCAATCTGTCCTTGTCACACTGGTGCTCAGCCCTCTCATGATTTTTGTGGCCCTCCTCTGGACCTGCACCAACAGGTCCTTGTCCTTCTCGTGTCCTTTCCTGTGCTGATCTTTTTCTGGACCTGCAGGCAGATGCTGGGCATGCTGCTGACAGAGCCGTGGTGCAGGTGGCCTCACACCTGCACCAGCTCTAAGGGGCTGCTGGAAGCTCCCTGACTCCTCACAGCCTCTGGAATAGCCTGGCAACCTGCCCCAGCCTCGGGATCACCCAAGCTGTCATAAGAACCTTACTTTCCTAACCTCTTCCTCAAACTCCACTCCCTGTTCTTGCCACTGCACTTTGATAGACAACATGAATCACAGGGTTTCCACAAGCCTGACTCATTCCTGCAGCTGGAATGAGGCTCCTAAACTGGACAGAGCTCCTCCCTCGTGCCTCAGCCTCCTTGCCAAAGTCTTTGTGCAGCTCGTGTCCCTTTCACGCCCCTATGTCGTCATTTAGCATGGACCAGAGACAGGCACATGAAGAGGAACAAGTTACTCACCTCCAATGTATTTCATGTTGCTGAGAACATCCCACTGCCCAGGTGCTGAATAACCACCAGCTGTACAAGCAGCCATTCCTAATGTACATGAGTTACAAAACTGAATTCCTCAGCCAAATTGAGGAGATTGAGAGAGCTGGGGATGTTTAGTTTGAGGAAGAGGAGGCTGGGAGGACACCTCATCCATCTCTACAACTATCTGAAAGGACCCTGTAGAGATGTTGGTGCTGGGCTCTTCTCACAGGTCATTAGTGACAAACCAGAAGGGCTTCAAGCTCCAACAGAGGATGTTTAGACGTCAGGTCAAAGTTCTTCCCAGAAAGTGGTCAGGCACTGGAATGGGCTGCCCTGGGTGGTGGTTGAGTCCCCATCCCTGGGATGTGGTTTAGGGGTGAACTTGTAGAGTAGGGTTGATGCTTGGACTCGGTGATCCTAAGGGTCTTTTCCAACCTGAATGATCCTGTGGTAGTGTTCTTCCCCCTGGCTTTTTGCTGACCTGACATAGCTTTCCTTGCTCGAGCATCAGGTTTCCCTCACAGCCCACCGAGGTGAGTTACCGTCACCAGAGGTATCAGAGAAAAGAAAACAACGACCGTGGCTGTGAAGGTACCACAGAGTAAACTCCTGCGCCATCGGAGGCCTCCTGGCAACAACACGGGCGGCGAAGCAGCGGCCCAGGCCCACCGGCGCCTGACTACGACCAGCCAGGCCGGGCCCGCCGCGGCCCCGCCCCTTCCCACCGCCCCCCGGCGCCTGCGCACGGCCCGATCCAGGCTATAGCGCCGGGCCAGCCGCTGCGCCCGGACTCTTCCCCGTGCCCTGCACTGCCTTCCCTTGCCCGGCCTGGCCCAGCCCGCGCCGCAGGTGGGGAGGCCGCTCCCGCGACCGACGGGAGTCGGGGGGTTGGTGGCGGAGCCGGCCCGGGCCGCGGGGGAGGCTGAAGCGCAGCTGGGCCGCGGCGGAGCCGGGCATAGTCGGGGGGCGGAGCGGGCGCTGTTACGGGGGTCTTCGGCCCTGGTGGGGCCTCCCTTGTCTCGGGCGGACGTGGCGTCCCCGCGCTCAGGTGTCCCGCACTCAGGGAGGATGCGGGGCCTGTCTGGGGCAGAGCGGCAGCAGCACAAGTCGTTGGGCCTTGAGCTGCGCCGGCCGGCTGGAGGCTTCGCCATGTTTGCGGGAGCAGCTGCGCATCGGGGTTGACGGGCGAGGGAACCCGTGGATCCCCGGGGGCTTCCTGTCTCAGGTGTTTGTGGCTGCGGCAGCCTGGTCGAGCAGGCCTTGGCTCGCGGGGGCCGTGAAAGACAGTGCTGGGGGCGCCAGCCCTGCTGAGGGGTCCGTGACTGCCGAGTCATCCCCGCTGTGCCCCTCTCTGTGTCGGAGGAGCCGGCCGAGCTCATCGCTAACCACGGCTGCTCGGGCAGGAGGTGGTCGCGCTTAGAGACCTGCTGCTGTTCGGAACGAAGTGGCCTGGTCACCTCACGTTACAAATTTGCATGGAAGGGGTAGGAACGCCGCGCTGACTCTTCGGAGAAGTGTCACGGTCGAGTTGTAAAGTTCCACTGACTTGTTTGCAAACAAGACGTGTTTTCCCCAAGCCTTGAGCTGACTCAGGATGTGGTAGTTCCGTGTGCCTGGGACACTGTTTGGGTTCTCTCGGTGCTGTCATGCTGCAGTGCCATAGCGAGCTGAAGGGCATCAGAGTGTTTATTTTTTATTGACCAAACTCTCTCTAAACAGATTAAATTCAAAGAACTTCCACGTAGGTACAAGGACAGTGAAGTGTCTACATCAGTTACGAGCCTGAGCGAAAGCACAGCTGTTGAAGAAGTAGAGCTTGTGACTTGGGTGACAGTATAGGGGCTGCCACTTATGAAGATGATATCTTCTCAGAACTGCTTCTCTTCAGCATAGCAGTACTGGATAACAGAGGATAGTGTTCTTGAGCTTTGGTCAGCTGTGATAAGGGTCGATGCTTACTTGCTGTGAAGGAATACAACTCACTTGAAGGTGGTTGTCCTTGTTTCTGAACTGAGACATGTCTCTTCTGTGTCTAGCAGTAGACCAATACTATTCTAATTAGTCCTTGGGTAAGATGTCATTGTAGGATACGTCTGCCTTAGTATTTTAATTCCTATAACAGGTGTGCTCTTGAAATAGTGCCTAGTCTTGCTACACTTTGATTAACATCACACTGTGAGCTGGGAGTGTGTGAACTTTCCACCTTTTGGAAGAAGCTAAAACCAGGAGGCACAACCTCAGTTTTGATTAGGTTTGTCAGTCTAGACAAGAGTTGGGATGAACTAAGCATGCAAAAACATGCATAGTGTGGGTGCTGGACTCAGTAGCTGTTTATTTGTAGGGCTGCTTCTTGTTCTGCAGTTATTTGTTAACATTGACATAGCCTGAGCCTGTGGTCAGAAGAGCAGGTAACTTGAATATGGTTGTAGCACAACAGCACCAGGGATGAAACCCTAAACTTTAATTCAGACCTGCAATTGTGACAGCTGACTGTGACCTAAGCTGTTAACAGAACAATTTTAAGGCTTAAAGGCTGAGAGTCAGCTACAAGGAGAGGAGTAAGTGAAAACCCCACAAGGGATAGTTGTCAAGAGCTTTTCCAGAACTTGTTTCAACATTTCAATAGTTGCAATTTTCTATTCAATGATTTCAGTTATCGAACAGCTCCGCAAATTAGAGTGTTTTAAAAAGCTCTATAGTGATATAAGGATAAATAGTTTTTCTTCTTGTTTAATGCATAACATAATAATAATAAAGTATAAATATGATAGTAAATCATTATTATAATGCTGCATGTTTGCTGGAAGAGCAACTGGAGCCTGTTGGCATTAACTGAATTACTTTTCCACTTCTACATTGACCTAGCCTTTGGGGCAATATAATGAATTAATGTTGTGTTGACATCACTGTGGTTGTATTTGAGATCTTTGTTATGTTTTGAGTGGTTAGTTTGAGAGAGCAGGGCAAGTAAGGGTATTTTAATCTTAAGGGCTTCCTTTCTCAGCTAAACCACCACAATAAGTTGTAGTAGCTGCTTTAAAAATACTACTTACAGTTCAAAACCTGAAGTTTTCTCTACTTCTTTTAAATAATCTTGTTCCCCAGGACAGTAGTGGCTGGTGTTGCTTTGTCTTAATTAATCTGACTGGGTTTTGGGGGTAAGCTGGACAATGACTGCTGTGCAGTTTTCTTTTAAACTTAGTTTTCCACCTGTTTCGATACAGTTTCAGGTGTTCTGTGTCAGCCATGATACTGAAACCACTAATGAGAAAAAATTAAAATGCTTCTGTGATTAATGCTACTTTTTTAACAAATACTTGTACAGGCCACATAATGCCAGCAGGTCCCATTTTTTTTTCCCCTTGGTTTTCCTGTTGAACAAGTCCACTGAAGTTAAAAGGAGTCAACAGTTTAAACACCTGGACACGCACAATAACACAGTATTTCTAGCTTGGAAACTAGTAGCTGATCCTGTGTTCTCAAAACAAGTCCAACCTCTAAAGCTTGTTAGAAATGCATGTAGAAAATAGGCAAACTTGTTTTCTAGAGCCCTGGCTTGAATAAGACCCACCTGGACATGTTCCTGCGCAACTTGATCTGGATGTTCCTGCTGTGACAGCTGGGATTGGAAGTGATGATCTTTCGAGGTCTCTCTCAATGCCTGATGCTCTGTGATTCTGTGAATATTATTTGAGAGAAAGATTAATGGCTTGAGTGAAAGTCTGTGCAACAGCAGCTGTTTGAAAAACACTGCTAGACTGTAGCAACGTTTTGCCAGCAATTGTATGGTTTTAACTCAAAAGGCTTTCATCGATCTCCCCCTGCAGCCAGTGCATATTGGACAATCTGGTCAAAGTTCCCAGTCAGTTAGTGTTTTTGCAGCTTGGGGTTGACTCCAGCTTGACAGGGCCTTTACGCTTTGCAGGTCTTAACAGAGGGCAGCGGGAGTCTTGTCAGAGTAACGAACATGCGCTGGCCATTACTTGATGTGGAGGAACAGGTACAAGCAGTGTTTGAATGCTTCTCCCTGAAGACCTTCCTCTGACTTTTATTTTAGACATGGGAAAATCACTTTCTCACCTGCCTATGCACACAGCCAAGGAGGATGGCTACGACGGGAGTACAGTGTCTGATAACATGAGGAACGGGTTAATTCACTCGGAATCGCACAACGAGGACAGCAGATGCGGAGATGTATCACAGTTCCCCTATGTGGAATTTACAGGAAGGGACAGTGTCACTTGCCCCACTTGTCAGGGAACAGGAAGAATTCCACGAGGTAAGTTGAGTTCATGTCTATTTTAATGCATACATTTTCACATCTTTTTTTAACTGCCTATGTTAAACTAGTTGAATCAATATTTAACTTTGCAAACAGCCCTGCAAATGCAGAGTGTTAAAATATGACTAGGTTTGGGGAGAAGAGGAGTGTAGGTCTGCATGATGGTAGTCAATCTATTTCTTTTTTTATTTAAAAATATAAATTACTAAAAATAAGGTTACTTGAGATAAGTTTTGAGAGAAGTAACCTCATCCCTTCTATCCTGTTCCTTGAATGGTATTTGTAACTATGAGAAGGAAATTCTTCATGGTGGGGGTGACAGAGCCCTGGCAGGGGCTGTGGAGTCTCCTCTGGAGACATTTAAAACCCACCTGGATGTGTTCCTGTGCAACTTGGTCTCGGTGATCCTGCTGTGGCAGTGGGACTGGACTGGATGATCTTTCAAGGTGCCTTCCAATCCTTAATGTTCTGTGATTCTGTGAAATAAGGCTGTCTGCTCTGTTACTTCTCAGTACACTGGGGAAAAAAAACAACCATGAGAAGGGGGAGAGCTAAGGGTTCACCAAATGCCTAGTGTGGAAGACTGTAATCCATGATATAATGGCTACACTATAAAAAAACCACAGGAAATTGTGTTTTGATACTTGACCATCTTTATCTTTTCATTATGCTAAAAGCAGGACTGTTTTGTTTGAAGGCAAGTTCAAAACCCACCTGAATCTGTTCCTGTGTCACTTGGTCTAGGCGATCCTGCTCTGGCAGGGAGACTGGACTAGGTGATTTTTGGAGATCTCTTTCCAATCCCTAATGTTCTGTGAAGGCACTTCATTGAAGCAGAGCTGAAAAATCTCTTTGTTAGAGGTTTTTTAGTGAGTTAATGTGCCATAGTGCTACCTGCTTAGTTAGCATTCCTTCAGAGCCTGCGTTGCTTGGCTTTCAAGTAATTCCAGGCTGAATCATTAAGGGGCTGATGAGCAGAGTGATCATGCCGGTCAGAATCTGCATATGTTCTTAGCAAAATGAAGACCTGACTGGGTTTTGAGGCTTCTCTGTTATCACACAGATGAATCACAAGTCCGTTTTCTTGTACTTCAAACAGGAAAAGCTGCAAGACAGATACAGTCTGTGTGTTTTAACAACTTGACTCTGTGTGTGTGTTTTATTTCTGCTGCTAAGATGTTTTCCATTTTAAAGTGCTGTCTGCTGAAGCAACTTGTCACTTGGAGAAATGCCACTAGATAGCTTTTTGAATTCCAGGCTGCTGCAGCTCAGTCCCATGACAAATGGTTGTATAAACCAGTGGTTTCCAGAATGCAGTCTGTGTGTGACTTGTGTTGCCAAAGCCAGCAAAACTGATATGTTGGTTTGTTTGAGAGGAACTTGACTTCTGCTCTTCAGAAAAGGAATGTAGAATGCCTTCTGGATCACTTCTTACTGCCAGGGCTGCTGGGTGGTTTGTCTTGTGATTTTTATGTGGTCTGGCACAGGGAGCTGGAGGCTGTGAAGGAAAGGGTGCCAGAGACGTGCTGCCTGCTGTGCGTGTGAGCAGCACAGAGACAGTATTTGTCTCTGGGTTCTGTGGCCTGGCCCTTTTCACCTCTCCATGTTGTCCAAGCTGTGCTGCATTTCAGCAAGTGATGCATCCCACAGGACTAGTCTACTTGGGCCCTTAGTGGAGTTCAAATACTTCTCTTCAGTGTTTACTTTGTGGTGCCTTTAAGTTCTAACGGGTGCTCTTTGTTTGAAGGAAGTGCGACGGTTCTTTTCCTTTGTTTGCTTATAATTCTGAAAGGGTGTTTTCATTTCCAGGGCAAGAGAATCAGCTGGTGGCGTTGATTCCGTACAGTGATCAGAGACTGAAGCCGAGGAGAACGTAAGTGAATAGTTGCAGTGTGCAACTCTACAGTTAATTCTTGTCTAATTAAAATTTAGCTATTTAAATGAGATTAGTGTTAAGAAGAATGAAGGAAATTGCATGTTTTCTTACATTCTGGGCTTCTTTTTCCTTTACTGTTTCTGTAGCAAACAGAAATAAGTTCCAGAAATAATCAAATACAGTAACTTGATGTAATATTCTCCTGGATCCTGCGTAATAGCAGGACAGATCTGCAACACACTACTTAGATGTTCTAGTTTGGAGAGATTCGGAGCTGAAGCAGAACGTTCTATTTGTGTGGTTTTATGACTGTGTAATCACCCCTCTCCCTTTTATATTGGCTTAGTGGCAAGTTTCCCTTTTCTTAACAGGACTCATAAGATTTCTCTGAAAGTCTTTCATGACAAAGAGTCCGGGTGTGTTGTGCAAGAGGCCTGTCAAGTGATACAAGTATTTACACGTTGTAAATAGTCTTGGAGGAAGTGCTGCTGTTTCAAACCATGTGAATGTTTACTCTTCTGTTTTCCTCTCTAAGCTACAAATGTTGACATAGCCACATGTTTTGGAACCTGATTCCTAACGTACAAACGCAACACACAGCACAGCAGGGGGAAGAGGGGGGTGCCTCCCACTGGAAGCTGAAGAGAGACTAAACTAGTGGTTTTCAGTTGTCTTGCTCCTTCTTTAAAAGCACAGAAAGTGCTGCATCGATGTGCTTTTGGCTCTGAAATGCGTCGTGTGCTTATTTTTCTTCAGAACACTCTATGTGGCTGCTTCAGTATCTGTATGTTTACTGCTTTCTGGACTGGCTGTATTCTTCCTGTTCCCTCGCTCAGTCGACGTTGAATACGTGGGTGTGAAATCGGTGTATGTGGGTTACAAACAGGACAGTCGTATAATATATCTAAATATTACGGTAAGTGTCGTCATCCGAATGTGTGAAGGGTGGGCGTCGGGAGGATGGAGCCAGGCTCTGCTCAGTGTCACCTGGTGATAGGACAAGGGGCAGTGGGTGTGAGCTGGAACAGAGGAGGTTCCACATCAGTGTGAGAAGGTGAGGGTGCCAGAGCCCTGGCAGGGGCTGCTCAGGGGGGTTGTGGAGTCTCCTCCTCTGGAGACATTTAAAACCCAGCTGGAAATGTTCCTGTGCAACTTGGCCTAGGGGATCCTGCTGTGGTGGGGGGATTGGACTGGATGATCTTTCGAGGTCCTTTCCAGTCCTTAATGTTCTGTGATTCTGTGATCTGTTTGGAGATCTGTGGTAGGTAACTGCAGGGAGAGGTACTTCTGAGACAGTGTAACATACATACAAGTTGTAAGCTGATGAGCTTACTCAGGATGTTAAGAAACACAAGCAGATACAATATCCAGGTTGTAAGCTGATGAGCTTACTCAGGATGTTAAGAAACACAAGCAGATACAATATCCAGGTTGTAAGCTGATGAGCTTACTCATGCCTTAAGAAATACAAGCAGCTACAATAACCAGTTTGAAAAACGCAGCAGGATCTCTTGTGGGTAGTTTCTGTAGCTATAGCGAAGGGATATGTTGTTGCAAGGTACCATTGGGGCTTCTGTTTTCTGCTGAGACCAGTGACTCCGGAGTTCTCTGCACTATTTTTGCAGTATAAGTGACCTCTAGCGTGTGTATGTTCAACTGTCATTAAATGCTGGCCTGGTATTAAGCAGGAAACCTTTGTAGTCACTACAGGATTGCGAAAAGACTTTCAACATCTCAATTTTAAATAAAGGAAAGCAGCCATGAGAGGAAAAAGGTCCTGTGAGAGCAAACTGGCAGTGCAGTATCTGCACTGGAGGGTGGTCACCAGGGCAGCGGTGCTGCAGAAGACTGTGCTGCTCAATATAGTCACACACAGACAAAAAAGGGGGGTGGGGAGGGCATTAAGTGATGGTCCGTCACCCCCTCAGTGCAGAAGGCAGGAAAGTATTCTTGCATGATGCTAGGTATTACTGTCTCAGACACAGGTTCACAAGTGCGTTCTCATCGCTGGATAGCTGTTAGTGTTTGTGTTTGGTTCCTTTCAGAACACGCTAAATATAACGAACAACAACTACTACTCTGTTGAGGTGGCCAACATCACAGCCCAAGTTCAGTTTTCAAAGACAGTTATTGGCAAAGCACGGCTAAACAACATCACCAACATTGGTCCTCTGGACATGAAACAGGTAACTAGGATTGGCTCTATGAGCTGAGGACATTAATCTCCAGATACAAATCTCCTCACTTCTGTTTCCATTGCCGTTCTTGTTTTTCAGATTGACTATATGGTGCCCACAGTGATACAGGATGAGATGAGCTACATGTTGTAAGTGTACCCACCTCTAAAATGCTGCTTTCACACGTAAACCTGCTGAAGTTGCCGTAACGTCAGTTTGTTGTTGTAAATTTTCCTCTCTATATACATTTCACATGAGGTGTGATCGTGGTGTGGTTTTGCCAGTAGCCACAGACAGCAGAATTTCCAGTTGAAGCCACAGTTACTGCTTTTGATGTAATTACCTGTAAAAAGCTGAGTGCAAAATGTAACAACTGCCTGGTTTTTTGGGTGTTTTTCAGTGACTTCTGTACTTTACCATCTATCAAGGTGCATAACATAGTAGTGATGATGCAGTAAGTATTGGAACCTTCCTATCTGTTGGAAACAGCTTTAAAAGTCATGCAATGCTCGTTGAAATGTTACTTAAAATACTTAATCGTGGACTCTGTGCCTCACACGTACAATGGAATCAACTTGCTCTCTCATGTAGCAGCTCTGTGGTCTGAACTGTCTATTGACAGGTTCTGATGGTGTGAAGATGCTTAAATGGGCAGACGAGTTATAAGAGTGTGCACTTAGCAGCAGGGCTGCAGCCACGGAGCTGCTGCGGTCTCAGATGCCTCTAAAGGAGTCTGTGCATCGGCTGCTGTTCCAAACAGCAGAGGTCTTCAGGGTCTTGAGGCAGTTCAGGCTGTAGTTACTCCACGAGGGTCTGCCTTTTGTGACCAATGCCATAAATAGCAGCATGGTTAGGGGCATTTTTGGGTGGCGGTGAGGGGGACGAGGTGTTCACCAGCCGTGGCTGCAGATTCCCTTGCTTTCTCCTCACAAAGCAAAGTATGAATGAGTAAACCTCAGCTTTACCATTTTCCATTGTGGGGAGGGAAATGACTGCGTGGGGAATCGGAGGTCTTTGATGGAGAAAATATATAGCCACACTAAGTGGTGTTAGTTGAGCATTATTTAAAACTCATTCCAAACATTCATTAAGAACCTTACTAAAATAAAAGCACTTGTCTTCGGTGAACTTGAGCCTCTTAAACCCAAATCTCTCTTCTGTCTTTTTAAGAGTGACAGTGACAACGTCTTACTTTGTCCACACTGAGCAAATATCCCGGGAGCGATACCAGTATGTGGACTGCGGAGGAAACACAACCTACCGGCTGGGCCAGTCAGAGTATTTAAATGTACTTCAGCCTCCGCAATAGAAGCGCCCGGTGGTTCCTGTGGAGTGACTGATGCTTGCAGGGATCCTTTGAGTAGGAACGGTACTGCGGGAAGGAGAGAGTACCGCATGTAAAGCGCAGTGGCGAACGTGGTGACCTGTTCACGTTAGCTGCAGGGAGGGAAGAGGTGCGAGCTGTATATAGATGCACTTATTAAATGTTGTGTTTTTCCCTTCTGTTTGCTTTCCATCACTGTAAGCACTTCTGTCAAGTCGTGTGGCGGGAGGGAGAGCATCGGATTCTTGAACTGAATTGGGACCTTTCCTTACAGCGCGGTACATCGGCTTAGAGTAACTGTGTTCTGTCTGTGTCTAGGTGAAATATGTCACTAATAAGCATCTTAGGAAGAAACAGTACTCATGAATTTTAAGTTTGTACTTCATTTCTTGGTATTTGGTTGTCAAAACTGGCGGGATTACTGCTTCAGTAACAAGGTTGAGGTATCTGGGTGCGAGACTTCTGCAGGTCAGCCCAGTGGTGATGACACTTTCCTTTGGAGTTCTGCTTTGGGGTTGCTCCATATGGTTAGCGGGGATGTGCAATATGCGAAAGCCAGGAAGGGTCTCTTGGGTAACACTACACCTGAAGGTGCAGCTATTAGAACCTGACATCTCTTCATTCACATTCCTCCCTGGTACCGCTGGGGTGTTGTAAGGAGAATGTACCTTGTTGGATTTAAAGTTTGTTTTTAAAACAAAACAAAAACCAACCCCCAAAACCAAAGTCAACCCCCAGAATCATGACTGATAAAAAACAAATTCAAGACTGTAGGAAACGACGGGATAAAGACTCCAACGGTGTGATTCTGCTTGGGTTTTTTTAGTAAATTTGTGAGTACGGCTCTTAAAATCAAGTCTGTGCAGTTGGAACTGGCTGGGGAACTGTGTGCACGTGGGTTTGGGCAGCTGGGTGTAATGCTGATTGTTTTCATCAGCCGTGTATCTAAGCTACTTGCAAGCATCACCGTGTGTCAGGGTGCGTGTATTCAGTGCGCAGGCCCAGCAGGCGACGCAGTAGTTACCTGAATCCCCAGAGCGCTCACAGTTCACATCGAGGCTATGTAAGAGAAAACACACCCACCCGTTCCTTCTGTGAGAAGAGATGCTGATGTAACAGCCAGACTGACTTACAACAAAGTCATTTAGTAGTTTCCATAGGATAGTTTGCACAGTGAGAATTTCTGGGCTTACTATCAGGTGTGGTGATTGTAAACTTGGGATCCAGAGTTGCTTGGCTTGGGAAGCCGGACTGTTCCAAGGGTTGGGCACAACACTTTTTAATTAACTAGGTCAGGATTGTTTTATTTCTGAATTAACTAAGATGCAGCTGTAAAGAAGGTACTACCCAAACTATTGCCTTGTAATGAATAATGTGTTTTAAAATAGATGTTGTGGGTTTAATGCTGCCTTTCTCTTGGACATAAGCATATGAAATAAATTAGCAATAAACACTAAAGAAAAAGGCTGCTGAAAAACTTCTTGTGACTAACAGTTGTGATGCTCTGGTGAGGGCCCATGTCTGCTTTGCTTTTTGTTGGCCTTTCTTAGGTGGGCCTAATAAGGGTGGGGGGGATTAGGAAAAGGAATATCGATGATACAAGACTGATAGAACTTACTTGATCGTATGAAAAACCACAGCTTCTGTTTGACTTGCTAGGATCAGTTACTCTGCATGTCAGGAGGATGGAGCCAGGCTCTGCTCAGTGTCATCTAATAGGACAAGGGACAGTGAGTGTGAGCTGGAACATAGGAGGTTCCAGATAAATATATCAAAGTAACTTCTTCACAATGAGGGTGACAGAGCACTGGAAGGGGCTGCCTGGGGGCCTTATGGAGGGGCCTTCTCTGGAGATGTTTAAAACTCACCTGGCCATGTTCCTGTGCGACTTGGTCTAGGTGATCCTGCTGTGGCAGGAGGATTGGACTTGATCTTTCCAGGTTCCTTCAATGTTCTGTGATTCTGTGAATGTCTGTAACCGATTTTGGAACCTGAACAGTCAGTTTGATGTGATTGTTGGTAAGGTAGTGGTAACTTCTGGCTTTGGAGAGCTTCAGGAACAGGAATAGTCAGTTCTGATAACACACTATATCGCATAGCTACATTCTTCAAGTTATTCTACAATCTAGGCTCTCTAAGAGTAAATGTTCTTCGTTACAGCTTACAATCAGAAAGGAAGCTAGTTCAGTCAGTCGCAGTCTTCCTACAAGATGAAGTTCAGTTGTGTGAATTCTGGTTTATATCTCATCACATCTGGTCAGCCAGCAAGTCATATGGCTTTTCTTCTTCTAGGCTGAAGTTTTTACACCCAAGGTGTTGGATTTGTTTGTTTGGAGCTTGTTGTGTTAGTTTGTTGGATTTATTTTTTCAAAGTAGGGAAAGAAGGCGACAGCTCTAGGCAAATCAAAATGTCCAATCAAACCACTTTTCTTCGGAGCGTAGGAGGTACTCTGAAATAACTGGGATGGCACAACGATAGCGCTAGTCGGTGACAGCCGTGGATGGTGCTGGACAAGGGGCCAGGAGGGTGGGGCCGGTGGGTAGGTGAGGTGGTGTTGAGACTCCAGCTGACCTGGGAGAGTTTGGCAGATGCACTGAGCAGGACACATACTTCCCTCTGTGGATCTTCTGCTGCATGAAACTCTTAGTACTGGGTAATTTAAAATGAAAAATGAGTGGTGTTTTCCTTTCTGTGTGCATGGTGGAAGGGGAAAGATACAGCTCTTGATGTCTCTTGTCTGGGAGATCTAATGGATGTTCACTTTAGCACCATCAGTTAGTAGTAGCCTGGCTAACTGACTGAGAGTTCTCACCTGAAAGAAAGGATCTGATTGAGGAATCCCCAAATTAAGGCAGTTACAGGAGAATCAGAGGCTGGAGGTTCTACATGTGCCGGGCTGTTTCCTTGCAAAACTGTCAGCGTATTGCTAACCAGACTAGAATTTTACTTCCTCCAAGTATTAATTCTAATACAACACCTCAGCAGATAAGCAGGGAGGTGTCTGATGGAATTCTTGGAAACATGCTGAGGGGCTGAGGGAAGTCAGCATTAACTTGTCTAACTTTGTGAAGAAGCTGTGAGACCAGATCCCAGTGACAAACTTGGTCATTGTTGACCACTGATTTTTCAGTTTTAAAATAAAAAAGGCCAACCTTTCAGTTCCATGTCAGTTACGTGCAAATTCTCCCCACAAGGTCAGCTCAGAGAGTTGTGCTTGTGATCGTTCCTGTGTGTAGGATGGTTTCTAAAGGGCTTGTCCTGAAGTGATTAATACTCACTTTGAACATCCCCGTAAGGTTTGAACACGATTGGAGACGCACGTCCTGCGTCACCTTTATTTCTGGTGTCCTTTCCCTTGAATTCTTCGTAGCAATTCCTGTAGCAAAGCCTGTTGCACTTTAAAATGGAAGGTACACGCCTTCGTTGACTTCTGCAAGTGAATAATGTTTTTCTTAGGAACATGTTGCAGGCACAGGGTGGGTAGGTGTAGTTTTGCTCTTCTTCCTGACCCCCTACAACTGTAGCTGTTCCCAGATAGCATCTTCTGAAACAGGTGACTCATTTCAGAGCTGGGCAGCTATGTGGAGTTTAACATCAGTTGGACTGGCGTTGGAGAGTCAAGAGATGAGTAAGGCTAGTGGTGATACCTCCAAACTGGGTGGTGCATTTATTCCTTTACATCCCAGTCTAACAGAATGCTGCAATCCCAGCAGAGCTTCCAGGCAATGACTTCTGAAAGGGAAAGATAAGTAATGTAAGTGCAGCTGAGGAGCTTCAGTAACAGACCACTGCAACCAGCAGAGCATTTGTTAGTTTTGGCCCTGATCATGTCAAAGAAATCTAGACTGGTTTTGGATTTTGCCTTTGAGGGGCAGAAGGAATCCAACCCAAGCCCAAAGCCCGGCCAGAATACACCGAGAACAACTTGTGTGAGGCAAAACCACACAACGCCCTGGTTGCCGTGCTGTCCTCTCACACCACCACCACCACCACCGTGAGGGCCTTGCAGCAAGGCTGTACACGTCTCAGGTACGGAGACTGCTTTTGTTTCATAGGGGCAGGAGTGTTTTGTGCTGGACACAGCTGCTTATTAATGGTGCCTGAATATTTTGGGTCTCGCTTTCAGTGATTTAGCTCATTCTTTCTTTTGTGTGAGGAGGCAAACGTAGCCACTGTTAACGTACGCTGTACAGAGCACATAACGGCTTCAGTCCCGTGTAGGAATACTAACGGGTGAGTACTATTTTTGTAACTTAAGAGTTGTAAACTGTTGTTTGTGTAACCGTGTAGCAAACGACCTATCAGCTTAATGAAGCATGACAAATGCCGAGTAAACGGGTGTTGGGGAACTGCTTATAGGGAGCAGAAGCTATCTTCGTGTAAGTTCTCTGGGGCAAGGGATCTCTTGAATTTGAGCCTCTAAATATCAAAGTTAACCTGGTTGTGGATATATTTCTAGTCGGGATTGTTTGTCTCAAAGAATGGTATTAAATTTTCTATGAAACAAAAGCTTGAGTCGTGTATCTGGTTTTTTTAAAGCTTAATAGTTTTCTTTCCTCCTTCCTTATCTCCCATGAGTTTTTCCCCCATCTCCCCATATTTTTTCCCCACTAGCATTTAAGTATTTTTAATCACAGAATGTGCAACTTGGTCTAGAGGATCCTGCTCTGGCAGGGGGATTGAACTGGATGATCTTCCACGGTCCCTTCCAATCCCTAATCACTGGATCTAGGGGATCCTGCTCTGGCAGGGGGATTGAACTGGATGATCTTCCACAGTCCCTTCCAATCCCTAATCACTGGATCTAGGGGATCCTGCTCTGGCAGGGGGACTGGACTGGATGCTCTTTCAAGGTCCTTTCCAATCCCTAGTGTTCTGTGGGATTGGAATAACCACCTTATTCCTGACACAGAACATTAGGGATTGGAGGGCACCTCATGGTGGAGTGGGGGGTGTTTAACAACTATTCCATCAGGTAAAAACTTTGAAGTCTATTTGTTTTATCCTGTCCTTTACTTTGTCTGTAATAAAGCAGAGTATCTGAAAGTAGACCACCACATGTGAATGAATTACAAGCCAGGGTCCTGCTGGCTTTCTGGCCACCTGGGCACACTGCTACTTCAGTTCTGTGCTCACTGCCAATGAATTGACTATAGAATCAAACACGTGAAGTGAGCTCCTGCCTAAAGGTGCTATCAGCACGTAGGTGTCAGATGGAGGAATTCTAAGCATCAGCTTTACAGAACTGATCAGCAAGAGAACTCTTATATTTTCAATTGTTTCTTATTCTTCTTCCACAGAAAATGACTGTGTAGCAGCTTAATATGTTTTGCCTGTTACAAATACCCTGGTGTTTCCCCTTGTCAACTTACTAATTAAATTAGAAGCATCAACCAAATGATTTTAAGTCATTTTGAAAAATTGAAGCCCCTGCTAATGAAATATTAGACATTGCTTGAGTAAGAAAAGCCATTGCTCAAATGCAGCAAGGAGCAGGCTGTAATTAAGATAATTTGAGTGGAATTTCAAGTAGGTGAGACCACATCTGGAGTAATGTGCCCAGTTCTGGGCCCCTCAGTTCCAGAAGGACACAGAGCTGCTGGAGAGAGTCCAGCGCCACGGAGATGATGAAGGCAGAGGAGCATCAACCTGATGAGGAAAGGCTGAGGGAGCTGGGTCTCTGAGCTTGGAAAAAAGGAGACTAATGTTGATGAGTGTGTGATGGGTGTCAGGAGGATGGAGCCAGGCTCTTCTCAGTGTCATCTAGTGACAGGAGAAGAGGCAATGGGTGTCAGCTGGAACAGAGGAGGTTCCACATCAATATGACAAGGAACTTCTTCCTGAGCACTGGAAGGGGCTGCCCAGGGGGGTTGTGGAGTCTCCTTCTCTGGAGATGTTTAAAACCTGCCTGGATATGATCCTGTGTGACTTGGTCTAGGTGATCCTGCTGTGGTGAGGGGTTTGGAGCAGATGATTTTCCGAGGTCCCTTCCAATCCCTAATGTTCTGTGATTACAGTTTGTGAGAGGGAGGAAACAACCAGTCCTCAACATCTAGAAGTGCTGTTACTTCACAGAAACACTGACATTAAATCATGGAATCACAGAACATTAGGGATTGGAAGTGACATCGAAAGGATCATCTGCTCCACATGAAAAGTTTGGTCTAAAGTTGTTTCATTTTGCCAGACCTGTGACCATTGTGGAGAGTCTTCATGTACCACTTCACCCAAACGTGGAGTTCTAATTTCTGGTTTCATCTGAAGACCAATTGAGACTTGGGCTCTCTAGGAAAAGGAAATAGAAGTGGGCTCAAGAGGCCTTTGTTTCCTGACTCCCTGGTTCCCGTTGAGGAAAGCGTGTTCGTGTCACAGACAGATAAGGACTACAAGGGTTCATTCAGGAGCATCACATCCAGCTAACTGCTCTATTCACAATCACAAAACCAAACGCAGGATTTATTAGGCTTTGACATACGGATGGAGTCTGCTCCTTTTGTTTCTGGCATTTTTCTACTCTCAAACTTGGCCAAAAATGTCAGAGCCCCTCAGTTCAACACAGATTCACAAACCTCCTTTGTTCCGTCTTGGTCAGCCATTGACTCTTTGTGAAGCCCAACAAGGAATCACAGTGTCAATGGGTAAGGCCACTTTGCTGTGGAATAAGCACAAAGGAGGAAGGAGGATCGTGAATTACTATGTAAGTCCATGAATTACTATGTAAGTCCCTTTGTGGCTTTTTTATTCACAGAATCACAGAACTTTAGGGATTGGAAGGGACATCAAAAGATCATCTAGTCCAATCCCCCTGCCACAGCAGGCAGTCACAGAACCACAGAACATAAGGGATTGGAAGAGACCTCAAAAGATCATCTAGTCCAATCCCCTGCCACAGCAGGACCCCCTAGATCCAGAGGCACAGGAACACACCCATGTAGGTTTTAAACATCTCCAGAGAAGGAGACTCCACAAACCCCTTGGGCAGCCCCTGCCAGTGCTCTGCCCACCAGAAGCAGGTTAATCAGATCTCACCTAGTTGTAGTACTAAGAGGGGAAGCACTAACTAGGCTCCTTGGGACGCGTGGGTGAGATTCAAGGAACTGTGGGCCAAAGTGGCCTTAAGGGACAGCTGTGCTGTTAGAAATCCTCACTGTGCCAGGGTCTGAAACAGCCAGCAGGTCCCAAGCAGAGCACAAGCAGGCTTCTAAAACACAGTCTGCTTGCTGTCACTCACTGCTGCAGAATTACCAGTTCTGCAGTGCCACGAGCTGCATCAGCCAAGCCACACAACACAATCGTTCTACGCTTATTTTAAATTCAACCAGACAGACCAAAACCCCACTGCTCCACAAATTTCCATGCAGATATCCTCACACATCTTTTTTAACTAGCTGAGTCACTCCAGGCGATGACAGCTGCTTACGTGGCTTCGGATAAGGTGCAGCCCTATAGGCAATAGCCGCCATGAACCCTCTGCAAAACACCCTCTCACTCTAGTGGAGAGCTCTCGGGAAGAACTCGGCGAGTTTCTAGCCCAATTCTGTTCTAACCCTGCAGCAACCCTACGTCCCCCAGAGCATTTCTCTCGCCTCCAAGTGACAGCATCACACATAACCATGTCAAAACCTCATCAAAACCACAGGGTGGGGGAGTAAGGTAAAGTGCTAGTGTCAGGCAACGTAAATCCTGGTGGATTTGGGGTGGGGAGTTGGTGGGCTTTAGGAGGAGGGGAGTGGAGGGGTTTTTTGGTTTGGTTGTGGTTTTCTGTGAGGTTTTTTGCAATCAACAGAACCACAGAACATTAGGGATTGGAAGGGACCTCGAAAGATCATCCAATCCCCCCACCACAGCAGGATCACCACTGTGATTCTTGGTTGTAAACAGTTGTCACGATGTTTGAGTTGGCTTTCTCTTTACTGTATTATTTAATGAGGCTGAACCTGCTGCAGAGACAGGTTTGTTTCCTTTTTTTTATGATTATTGTCTATGCTGATGACTTTCCCCTGATAAAATGTGGGACAACTGATAAATGTTATGAGTAGTAACTTGTGTTTTTTTGTAAAGGCTGCAGCTGTATTTGTGTTGCTTGTATGTTGGGCTGCAGACTGTAAACGTGACTTGAGGAGCAAAGAATAAGTGAAACGTGTGTTACTGTGAGGACAGAGTGTCTAATGGTGCTTCCCTCCTGATTCTGTTTTCAAGTCAGTAGCTGTTAAATCACTGCTTCTTCATTTTCCCCACAATCTTATTTGCGAGGGTCTTCTTTTCACAGAATCCCAGAACATTAGGGATTGGAAGGGACCTCAAAAGATCATCCAGTCCAATCCCCCTGCCGCAGCAGGATCACCTAGAACAAGTCCAGACAGGTTTTAAACGTCTCCAGAGAACCTCTCTCAATCTACTAACCACCCCACTTCTGATCAACCTCAGAATGCCATTGGCCTTCTTGGCCACAAGGGCTCATTGCTGGCTCCTGGCCATCCTGCTGGCCACCAGGACCCCCAGGTCCCTTTCTCCTACGCTGGTCTCAGTCCCCACCCTATCCTGGTACCTGGGGTTGTTCTTGATCATCTTGAGAAATCTATTTGATGCTTCTTGATTATATTGAAGTAATTCTTGCTAAGTAATTTTGGTTGTGCTAAAGAAACTGAGCAGCGTCCTGACAGCGAAGAACAATGATACTTCTGGTCAGCAAATTTAGTACATTGGGGTGAAAAAAATATCCTTGAGGGGGACAAGGCAGCCAGTCGCCATCAGCAAATAAATGTCAGGAAGTCATTCTTCACATGGAACTGGAATAACACAATTGACACAGCGAAGCTCAAGCTAATAACTGCAGCCGTGGCGCTGGGGGTGAGTAATTGAGAGGCGCGGGAAGCAGTCACAGCATTGCCCAAAATACCTCATTATTGGCTGTTTGATGGGACAAGTCAAAAAGTCACAGTCGGCTCAAAATGAAAGCACATTTGAACAGAGGTGCCTGTGGCAGCTTGGACAGTCTTCTACAGACGGAGAGCTGTGGTCAGGACTGGCACATGAAAGGAGGATATTAAGGCATTGACATTCCATTCTAGCTCTGTCGCGTGCATAAACCGGGAAGAGCGGAGACGTGGAAGCTCAAGTCACAGTGAGACAATGCCGTGTACTATACGGCCTCTGCAGACTGCTGGGCCTTCTGCTGCTGCTGCAAATCCATAATGGCCAGTGCTCAGTGTGAGGGCTGCAAAGCAGGCACGAGCTCCTACGGTCTCATAGTAATGCCATTCACTGCACCAGACTGCATTGTGCATTGACAGCCGGGCCACCTCACAGACAACAGCGGAGGAAAAGCAGCTAGGAACACACTCATATTCCATGTAGGTGTGCTTGGCACTGAAAGGGTGAAATCAAACTTTCCTTTCTCTGATCACTAACAGATTGCTTTAATTATTATTCTGAAACAAATACGGTGTCGGGCTCTGCTCCGGGGCATCTAATGACAGGACAAGGGGAAACGGGTGTGAGCGGGAACAGAGGAGGTTCCACATCAATCTGAGAAGGAACTTCCTCATGGTGAGGGTGAGAGCCCTGGGAGAAGCTGCCTAGGGAGGTTGTGGAGTCTCCTTCTCTGGAGATGTTTAAAACCCACCTGGATGTGTTCCTGTGTGACTTGATCTAGTGGATCCTGCTGTGGCAGGGGGATTGGACCGGATGATCTTTCCAGGTCACTTCCAATCCCCGATGTTGTGTGATTCTGTGCAGTTGCAATGATTAAGGTGTTCATTCTGAATGATCTCAGTAAAATACACCTTCTTCATGTCTCTGTCTGGTATGCAAGATGAATCTGTGAACGAATGTGCATCAGGTTTTCTCCAGGTTTGCTCTTATCTTTAAATGTGAGTCCCCCAACAACTACCTTTAGCCTTGCCCTTTGTACAGTGGTTCCTGCTGCCTAACTTCCCCCCAGGAGTGCTTTCAAAATTAGCACAAGCAGGCAACAGTTATCACCAACGTTAGACTTGTACAGTGCTGCTAAACCTCTAATACTTATTTCAGCGACAAAGCTCTTTGTTCAGAGGTAGAACTGAAGCAATACAACTTTACAGATAAAATTACGGCCATCCTGCTGGCCACCAGGACCCCCAGGTCCCTTTCTCCTCTGCTGCTCTTCACCAGTCCCCAGCCTATACTAGTCCCTGGGGTTTTTCTTACCCAGATGCCAGACTCCACACTGCCCTTATTACAGTTCAGTGTCTCCCCACCCAGCTCTCCTAACGATGACATGAAAATGATGATAGAAATACAGATTAAACCAATTTTTTAACTATTATCTGCCAAGCTGAAGTCTTCTCTGTTAATGAACAGTAAAGAACTGATTGTCTGGGGTTTCTTTAGCAAGGGAGCATTCAGAGTACTGAGGCTTTGAATGAATTCCAGCATGAGTAATGACATCCTACCGTATCTAAATATCAATTGGATGGGGTTCTTTCTTCTTCTTTTTTCAAAGTTCATTTCCTCTTCCGCATTGCTGGGTTGTGTTGCTGTGCCCTGGTGAATAGTAGCCACATTCACCCTAAATTTGGCAACGTTTTTGTGGCAGACAGAGTGATATCTTTATGTCTCATTCTCTGAATGCCTCCATACACACTGGTTTTGCTCTGGGGCAGCCTCAGCAGCGTTGCTTTGCTTTCCAGCAGCATGAGTGTCTGCAGGGATTATCAACCCATAACTATCTAAATATAAAATTATTAATAATATTTGATACCTGAACAGTGTAGGACTATGAAAATGAATCCTGTGAGGCAGAGGTTTAACTACTGGAACAATATACAATTCACTACTTGATGCTAAAAAACCATCAGTCACAGAATCACAGAACATAAGGGACCTCAAAAGATGAGTCCAATTCCCCTGCCAGAACAGGATTGCCTAGATCAGGTCACACAGGAACACGTCCAGGTGGACCTGAGCAGGAGGATGGAGACACTCCTTCCTCTACTGTTCAAAGAAGAAAAAAAAAAAAAGAGCCTGTTTTGGCTCTTTTGTTTTATTTTGGTTTTAGTCTGAAGCAAAGTATCAAACACAACCACAACACAAACAAACGAACGTGAGTTCCTTTTGTCTAACACTCTAGTTAGCATCTCCATTAACAGCAGTCTTCTGGGGCTTAATCAGATTGTGTTTCCAAGGCTAAAGCCTGCTGGATGCCTGGAAGCATTTCTGTTCTCGAGCAACAACCTCTGTCAACAGTGACACAGTCCTTTTAAAATGCAGATGTGCACTCAGCAAATTTGATAAGCCCCGAGATTAATTTAGATGCACAAAGATGGTGAAGCAGCCTAATCCTTCCTACAGAAGGTAATGTTTAAACAAATTCATTTCATTCAATGGAACACCTGGGCAGGATTATTTAATGCAGTCCTTGCATTTAATTATCTCCGCCGAAGGGGCGCCTGCCGTATTTCTAAATATGATTATTTTCTTTAGTATTAATTATTCTAAGAACCTCAAAGGAAACCTGGAAAGAAATTTAAAAACAAAGAGAAGGAGGGTTTCTTAATTAATCTGAGCCACCACTAGAAGTCATCTTCTTGGAATAGGGAAGCTGGGATACGGGACTGCAAAGAAATAGTATTTTAAAAATCACACTCTCTACAAGAATTGTGAAGAACAGCTGTTAAAATGTGGTGGGAGGCCTGGACTAGGTGATCTTTCGAGGTCCCTTCCGATCCCCAATGTTCTGTGAAAAGCTGGTACCCGCAAACAAATTTGTGGGGAAAATGTGAAGAGTGGGTGTCAGGAGTGCGGAGCCAGGCTCTGCTCAGGGGCACCCACTGATAGGACAAGGGGCAATGGGTGTCAGCTGGAACAGAGGAGGTTCCACATTAATATGAGAAAGAACTTCTTCCCAGTGAGGGTTACAGAGCCCTGGAAGGGGCTGCCCAGGGGGTTGTGGAGTCTCCTTCTCTGGACACACTTAGAACCTGCCTGAACGTGTTCCTATGTGACTTGGCCTAGGTGCTCCTGCTGTGGCAGGGGGATTGGACTGGATGATCTTCCAAGGTAGTGAGGACATCAGTCCTCCCCAGCAAATGACTCTTTGAACATCACGTCACAATACCCATCCAAGCCGTGCAGCAACTTTAATGATGAAAGTGAACAGAGATAGGTGGGTCATGAGTTGGTAAGGAGGGAGGGGGAATCCTAGACTGACTCAGGTTGGCAGGGACCTGAGAGATCACCCAGTCCAAACTCTTGCACTTAGGAAGAATTTCTTGAGTCTGAACATTCCTTCAGTTTAAAACAATTTCCCCTCGTCCTACCGTTAGATCTGCCTGTGAAAAGTCCCTCTCCAGCCTTCTTGTGGATTCCCTTCTGGTACTGGAAGGCAGCTGAAAGGTCTTCCTAGGAGGTTCCATATAAATATCGGAAGGAACTTCTTCCCAGTGAGGGTGACAGAGCCCTGGAACAGGCTGCCCAGGGTGTTGTGGAGTCTCCTTCACTGGAGAGGTTTCAGACCTGCCTGGACTGTTCCTGTGTGACTTGGTCTAGGTGATCCCGGTGTGGCAGTGGGATTTGACTGGATGATTTTAAGGTCCTTTCCAATCCCTAATGTTCTGTGATTCTGTGTGATTCTGTGAGTCTTCCCTCGGCCGAACAACCTCAGCTCCCTCGGCCTGTCCTCACAGCAGAGGTGCTCCAGGCCTTGGATCACCTTTGTGGCCTCCTCCAGGCTGGCTCCCACAGCTCTATCCCAGTAGCCTCTTCATGCTGGGCACCAGTAGAAAGGCCAACTGTCCGTCTACTAGGCAACCAGTGCGTCCCACTGCCGGGTTCCACGCCCGGGCGGGCTCCTAGACCTCAGCAAACCACGACTCCATGTCGCCTGCGTGCCCCGGCCCTGCCGCAGGCCTGTGGCCCTCGGGCCAAGAGCGGCCCCGGCGAGGCGGGGGCGGCGCTGCCCGGTGGGAGGAGGAGGAGGAGTAGGGAGGTGAGGCGGGGGCAAGCCGCGAGCGGGGAAAAGGCGGCGGGGGCCGAGGCGGCGGGAGCGGAGCGGGAGCTGCGGGGCCATGGCGGGCGGGCCCCGCCTGCTGCTGTGCCTCGCGCTGTGCGCGCTCTGGGGCCGCGGGGCCGCCTCCCCGGCGGGCGGCTGCAGCCCGCGCTGCCGCCACGGAGGGCTCTGCCTCGGCAACGGCACCTGCCTCTGCTCCAAGGGCTACGAGGGCGAGCGCTGCGAGCACGGTGAGGGGGCGCGGCGCGGGGAGCCGCCTGTTGCGGTGACACCAGGGCAGCCGCTGCCCGGGCTGCTCTCCTCGGCTTCGGGTGGAAGCAGCGGTCTGCGTTGCGACTGATGCTCTTAGAGCGGAGCGCGGTGGCGCTCTGAGCATCAGCAACACCCCAGCTGTGACTTACAGCGTGATTACAGCTTATGAAGAAAGATTCACAGGATCACAGACCATCAGGGAGTGGAAGGGACCTCGAAAGATCATCGAGTCCGATCCCCCTGCCAGAGCGGGATCCCCTAGATCCAGTCTCACAGGAACAGACTGAAGGAGCTGGGGCTCTTTGATGTGAAGAACAGGAGGCTGAGAGGAGACCTCATCACTCTCTACAGCTACCCGCAGGGACGTTGTGGAGAACATGGTGCTGGTCTCTTCTCACCAGCAATTAGTGATAGAACAAGAGGGAATGGGTTCGAGTTCCAACAGGGTCGGTTTAGACTGGATATTTTTTCACAGAACAAGTGGTCAAGCACTGGAATGGGCTTCCCAGGGAGATGGCTGAGTTGCCATTGCTCGATGTGTTTAAAGTTTGCTCAGATGAGATGTTGAGGAATCTGATTTAGGGGTCAACTTGTAAGGTAGGATGGATGGTTGAACTTGATGATCCCGGGGGTCTTTTCCAGCTGGAGTGATTCTGTGACTTCATCTCAATAATCAGAAGATACTCTTGAAGTCACAGTATTGTTTATTAATCATTTCTTCATATCAGCTCTTTTCTCACCTGCTGCTTCTTGACTTCAGTTACCAAAATCTTCTTTGGCAGCCTAGCTGTGCTCCTTTGCTCCTTTTAATACAGCTCTTTCTTTTGCCTGTTTAGTGTCTAAGAGCTTCTTTCGAGGTCCCTTCCAATCCCTAATGTTCTGTGATTCTTTAGTTGTGTTCAGAAGCTTGAAGTAGTGGGGTGCTCTCTACGCAGGGACACTGTTTCGCTTGAGCAGCAATGTAGGCTGGTAGGACAAATATACCTTAGGAAATGCAAAGACTAAGTACTCACAGACTAAGACACGGTGAATTTCTTATGCATTTAGACAGTAATTTTGATAAGCTGCACCAGTATTTATCCAAGCTGTGTTTGTTTTCTGTTGTCTTGCAGCAACGTGCTATCCAAAATGCAAGAATAGCGGGGAGTGCCTCAGACCTGGAAAATGCAGATGTCCACCTGGCTATGGGGGTAGATACTGTCATAAAGGTAAGATCTGAACAAGCGGTAGCTTGGGAAGACAAGGACTTTGAAGACAGGCAAAAGGAGTTTGAGACACGTGCCTGGTTCCTGTGTGGCTTGGTCTAGGTGATCCTGCTCTGGCAGGGAGATTGGGCTAGATGATCTTTCGAGGTCCCTTCCAGTCCCTGATGATGGTCTGTGATTCTGAAACACACTGTCCGTGCTGTTCCCCTGCAGTAAGCTGTGAAGGAGGCTGCCGAAACGGTGGAGAATGCGTCTCTGTCAACGGAGTTGTGAAGTGCCTTTGTGCTTCTGGCTGGACAGGATCAAGATGCCAAGAAGGTGGGTTTCTACATTCATGACAATACTTACATTATTTAAAAAATCTCTCTCTGCAGTAGAAAAATGTATTAAGGAGTATTAAGATGCTAATAACCATGGAAATGTTGTTGCATCCCTACACCAACGAAGCACCAGCGTTATTGGTGGATACTCAGGTAAAATAGCATCAGATGATTTTGCATTACAGGGGACATCAGTTAACATCGAAGACAAAGTCCATAAGTATTTGTTTCCATTTCCATGGTCCTAGAAATGGGATCCCTAGCTGGGGATCCGGCCTGGAATAAAATGTGCTTTGCCATTTTGATTTGTATCATCCTGAATCTTTCATTCTGTCAGGATTCTTTTATATCAGTTTTACAAATCCTGCTGACTTGCCCGTTCTTTTCTTCTAGCAATTTGTCCTCAAGGTTGTCGGAATAACGGAGCTTGCGTGGCTCCTGGGATCTGCAGCTGTCCAGCAGGATGGGTCGGTGGAGCGTGCCACTTGGGTAAATGACTTGTGACGTTTTCCCTTTATCCTTTTCTCTGCCTGCTTGATTTACCAACAGCCTGCTCACATCTTCGGTTCCTAACAGAGCTGCTAGGAAGCGTCTGAGAATAGTAAATGAGAGCTGTTCCCAGAAACCATGGATCTCACAAGTAGGCAGGACTAGATGGCTTTTTAATTTGGTTAGAAAGACAGAACATTTCCACTTTGAGTAAATTGGGATTTGGGTCATCACCAAGTGAATTTATTGCTGTGTCTGGCCAGTGTTTCTGAAATGTCTGCCAGAAAACAAGATCCCAGGATAAAGAACTAAAAGGGGCTACTGCAGAAACACCATTGCTACTGATGTGGGTTAGAAACACAGAGCATTAGGGATTGGAAGGAACCTCGAAAGACCATCCAGTCCAATCCCCCTGCCACAGGTGGATCCCATAGATCCAGGCGCACAGGAACATGTTCAGGTGGGTTTGAAACATCTCTAGAGAAGGAGACTCCACAACCCCCCTGTGGGCAGCCTGTTCCAGTGCTCGGTCACCCTCAGGAAGAAGGTCCTTCTGGTATTTATATGGAACCACCTCTGTTCCAGCTCACACCCATTGCCCCTTGTCCTATCACTAGATGCCACTGAGCAGAGCCTGGCTCCATCCTCCTGGCACTCACCCTTCACATATCTATAAACATTAATGAGGTCACCCCTCAGTCTCCTTTTCTCCAAACTCAAGAGACCAAGCCTTCCCAGTCTTTCCTCATCAGGGAGATGCTCCCCTCCCTTCAGCATCTCTGCAGCTCTGTGCTGGGCTCTCTCCAGCAGTTCTATGTCCTTCTGGAACTGAGAGTCCCAGAACTGGACACAAGATTCCAGATGCTCTTCTGCCCTTCTCATGGAGAACAGAATGGCTGCAAGCAGCAGCTGGCATGTGGAGCCCACAACTGGCTTAAATACGTTTCAGCAGAAATTTTTATCGTTTCCTCACTTCTGTGGAGGCATCCATCTCAAAAACAGCCCGTGCCTTAAAGAACAACAGCAATGATGGCATTGTAAAGGGGGAATGGAGCATGAATAAAACTGAGTGTAGTGGGGCTGTGTTCCAGTGAAGGCCACGATGCCATAAATCGAGAGGCACTGCCTTGCAGTTCTTCCATTATGCTCTTATTTACACTGTCCCAGTGCAGTCACCGGGGAACAGTTCTGCCAGCACAGGGAGACAAAGAAGAAAAACGATCCCCTGTCAGGCCGAATACTTACCTTGTACCTGCTGTCTCATTTCAGCTGTGTGCAAACTGCCTTGTCAACACGGAGGAAAATGTGTAGCTCCGAACGTGTGTAGGTGCCGACCGCCCTACTCCGGTCTGCAGTGTACGAAGAAAAGGAAGGAATGAAGCAGCTGCATTTTCTTCATGTGACTCTTCGTACAGAGGTGAAGTCTGCAGCAGTGGGGAACCTTAAACCAAACACGGTAACTGATTTCAGGGAGCTCTTTGTCTTCGCTACTTCTGTAGGAAGGAAAGGCAGCTGTTTGTGAGCATCAAGCGCACGTGGTGCACGGTGTGTTTTCTGCTGTTCTTATTGTTTTCTTCGGGAGCAGAACTGTTGTGTCTTGGTCTATACAGTTGATCTTCAAAATAAAGTGCTTCACCTGAGATCCACTCTCTCTATTTCTTTTTCTTCCCCATCTGTTGACAACTGTTCCCAACTCTTATTTGCAGTTTATTAATGATGTGTTTTTAAAAAAACATCAAACAAAACCTCCTTAATTGAGATGGGGGATTAGGCTGCCTAAAAAACTAGTAAGAAAAGCTCCTGTGAGCTCTGCACTTTATATTTAAGACTGGTTTTAATACTTTTTCATGATATAAACAGCAGGATGACTGTGCACCAGCAATGTGCTCTTGCGGCCAAGAGGGCCAACAGCATCCTGGGGTGGATCAGAAGGGGGCTGGTTAGCAGATCAGGAGAGGTTCTTCTCCCCCACTACTCAGGCACTGGTGAGACCACATCTGGAGTGTTGTGTCCAGTTCTGGGCCCTTCAGTTCAAGAAGGACACAGAGATGCTAGAGGGAGTCCAGTGGAGAGCAACGAGGATGATGAAGGAAGTGAAGCACCTCTCTGATGAGGAGAGGCTGAGGGAGCTGGGTCCTTTAACTTGGAGAAGAGGAAATGTGGAGGTCAGTTCAAGTATATCACAGAATCACTGGACATTAGGGAATGGAAGGGACCTTGAAAGATCATACAGTCCAATCCTCTGTATAATTTATCTTCGGTAAGGTAAGACTTGCAAGAGGAAACTTGCAGAGTTTGCATCTTTCTGGTGTTTCTGAGTGGGTCAGCTATTTCTGAGCTAATTCAGGCAGTTTCCACTTTAGAAATGATTGAAGCCAGTGGTGACTTGGTGGCACAGGGAACACGATGGCACACTGCGGGAATATTGCTTGAATGTGGCACCATCTGCTGGCTACAGGGGTTTTTTGTTGAGGTTTTTGGGTTTTGATTCTAAGAAGTCATTTCAATCTTCATCATATTTTAAATGAGTTTTAAAGTTAATTTACTAGTAGTTATTTTAAGGAGGAACACTCTCAGAATGGATTATTAATGTCAGTCTAGGTCCCCAAATTAATATTTCAACAGTTCCTCATATATTTACTAAAAAGGACATCACAATACCTTGTATGTTGTTTCCCCACTCACAGAATCACAGAACATTAGGGATTGGAAGGGACCTCGAAAGACCATCTAGTCCAATGTCCTTACCACAGCAGGATCCCCTAGATCATGTTGCACAGGAACATGTCCAGGCAGGTTTTAAATGTCTCCAGAGAAGGAGACTCCCCTGGGTAGCCCGTTGCAGTGCTATGTCACCCTCATCAGGAATAAGCTCCTTCTCATATTGATGTGGAACCTCCTGTGGTCCAGCTTACACATTACATTAGATGCCCCTGAGCAGAGCCTGGATCCATCCCCCTGACACCCACCCTTCACATATTTATAGACATTAATGAGGTCACCCCTCAGACTCCTTTTCTCCAAGCTAAAAAAACCCAGCTCTCCCTGCCTTTCCTCACCAGGGAGATGTTCATGGAGATGTTCATCATCTTTGTGGCTCTGCACAGGACTTTCTACAGTAGCTCTGTGTCCTTCTTGAACTGAGGGGCCCAGAACTAGACACAATACTCCAGATGTGGTCTCCCCAGGGCAGAGTAGAGGAGGAGGAGAACCTGTCTCGATCTGCTCACCACCCTGCTTCTGATCCACCCCAGGAGGCCGTTGGCCTTCATGTCCACAAAGGCCCATTGCTGGCTCATGGTCATCCTGCTGTTCACCAGGACCCCCAGGCTCCTGTCTCCTACACTTCTCTCCAACAAGTCAGTCTCCAACCTATAGTGGTCTCTGGGGTTGTTCTTGCCCAGACGCCAGACTCTACACTGCCCTTGTTCTAGTTCATTCAATGTCTCCCCACCCAACCCTCCAGCCTGTCCAGATCGCACTGAATGGCAGCACAACCTGCTGGGGTGCTGGCCACTGCTCCCAGCTTGGTGTCATGCTGATGACATCTCATAGTCCAGCTGACTACACCAACAAACTGAAAAACTCTGGGGTCACATCATTCATCAGCTCTGTGAGCCCAGTGAAGTATCAGAGGATGCAGAGCTTGCGCACAAGACAGCAAAAAAATCAAGACATATACGCACGTTTTAATGACTACAGAGCTGTCTGGAAGCTCACCAAAATCCATGACTGTAGGACACAGCTTTTAAAATAAGGCTTCTGGATATCCCTTTCATTTAAATAAACGCTGTCGTTGCCTC
Organism: Rhinopomastus cyanomelas; assembly: GCA_013400115.1. NCBI lineage: Eukaryota > Metazoa > Chordata > Aves > Bucerotiformes > Rhinopomastidae > Rhinopomastus > Rhinopomastus cyanomelas. Next base: position 133,089 of record VXBP01003144.1, read on the forward strand.
CAACACTCTGGCTGCTCTCAAGTCTCACACATTCATGCAGCACTGCCATTTAACCAACAAGGTCCTTTTCTTCAGCCACGACGCCTTTGGATCTTAGAGAGAAAAATACATACAGTTAGAAGATGCTGTGATGACACATTCCTGCTGCTGCCACTTGGGAAGTGGCAAGAGACTAAGTTTACTTTAGGTGTTGACAACTGTTCTGTAAGTATTAGAGCCTAAAAATTACTGCAATAGCTCTTAGGAAGTTGATGCCTTTTCCCTCACTCGAGACTGAAGGGAAGAAATTAGACTCTCCTGGTGCAGTTCATGTTGCTTCACCAAACAAAGGTGAGCTACCTAACAGCTCCCAAGCAGCTGTACCTGCCATGGTGTCTGGACTCTGCACGTACCTCAAGTTTCTTCCCACAGAGGACTCCAGTGTAACCAGGACGACAGGAGCACGTATTAGGCAATACACATCTGCCTCCAAAGAGACACTTCTGGTTGCACACAGCTAGAACAAGAGAGGTAATAAATGGCTTTATTCATGAAAAAAACTTGGTGAAGAAAAGTGACTGCTACTAGCTCTATCTACTTTTGCTGCTTACTTATAGGAACTGAGAACAACTCAGTAATTACTTTCACAAGGAAACACCCCTCAGTGAAAGACTTCAAAGTCCAGTTGAACCAAGGATGCTTTTCTGCCCATCCCACCCCCTTCTGCAAAGACGCAGATTTCCTGTGGGGCTGAGGGCTGAAAGAGAGGAATATGAATAAGATGGTTCTTAATACATCCTACTGCTAAACCCTCCTACTGTTTCAAGCTATTACAATGGCTTCTCAGGGCTGTTGCAGCAGTGTACAGTGTTAGAGCAAGCTGCTGCACACTGATGTGGTCCCAAACTACTGTCAGTATTCCAGAGGGCTTCAGAATTGGAAGGGCTCTTCATTCTGCCTTTTACACTAATGGGTTAAAACATAAGCAAGCTGTAGGACTTCTAGGCACTATGGATTGCTGAAGCACTGGATCAGAAAGGGGGTGGTTAGGAGATCGAGAGGTTCTCCTCCCGCTCTACTCTGCACTGGTGAGACTGCATCTGGAATACTGCGTTCAGTTCTGGGCCCCTCAGTTCCAAAAGGACACTGAACTGCTGGGGAGAGCTCAGCACAGAGCCACAGAGATGATGAAAGAGTGGAGCATCTCGTTGATGAGGAAAGGCTGAGGGAGCTGGGTCTGTTGAGCTTGGAGAAAAGGAGAATGAGGGGTGACCTCATTAATGTTGATAAATATGTGAAGGGTGAGTGTCAGGAGGTTGGAGCCAGGCTCTGCTCAGTGGCATCTAATGATAGGACAAGGGGCAATAGGTGTCAGCTGAACATAGGAGGTTCCACATCAATATGAGATGGAGCTTATTCATTATGAGGGTGACAGAGCCCTGGAACAGACTGCCCAGGTGGGTTGTGGAGTCTCCTTCTCTGGAGATGTTTAAAACCCGCATGGCCATGTTCCTGTGTGACTGGATCTAGGGGATTCTGCTATGGTGAGGGCATTGGACTGGGTGGTCTTTCAAGGTCCCTTCCAATCCCTAATGTTCTGTGAGTCTGTGAAGCAAAAGGTTTACATCATTCTTACGTGTTTGACACTGGCTTCCTTCCCACTGTGGCAGGCAATGGCACGTACTTGGTCCAATACACTCCCCACCATTCTTACATTCCTGAAGACAGATTGCTGCACAGACATCACCACAAAGTCTGGTTATACCTCAGGAAATCACTTTTGCTTATTATTTACATGTCCCATTAACTAGAAGATACTTACGAGTGCTGCATCTCTTTCCTCTCCATCCTGAAGGACAAGAACAGACGTCTGGCCCTACGCACCTTCCTCCATTCAGGCACCTTGGCTCACAGACACCTTCAAATCAAAAAACACCTGCTCTTTAATACATTTGACTGATTCCAGAACGACTTCTGGGTTACTCTCAGATTCTGGCAGGATTTTTTAACACTGGCTTACTTTTTTCACATCTTCTGCCTGCGTACCCATCAGGACAAGTACAGACGCTGTTTCTCATGCAACGGCCACCATTCTTGCAGGGTGGGGTGCAGACAGCTAAAAGACACAAACGAGGGACAAAGGCTGTAGGTGGCATTTCATTTGACTTGGTGGTGTCCTTGGAGGAGTGAAGCACTGAGATTCTGATAGCTTACGCAGACATTCGGCATTATCAGGCTTGTCTTGTTAAAATCATATTAACGTGGATTGGTGCCCGCTGAATAATAAAGGCAAAATCAGATAAGAAGAATCACAGAATCATTCAGGTTGGAAAAGACCCCTGGGATCATCAAGTCCAACCATCAACCCCACTCTACACGTTCACGCCTAAACCAGATCCCCCAGCGCTACATCTAAGCATCTTCTAAACTCATCCAGGGATGGGGACTCAACCACCACCCTGGGCCTGAACACTCTTTGGCAGCTGTGTGTGCACAGAAGTACCCAGACCACATAATACACAATGAAACTGGTTGAACGCTGCTCAGAAGTTCAACAGAAGACATGTTGAGTCATCCTCCTCCTTGGACATTTATTGAACCAGCCATGAAATCTAAGAAATTAGTGTAATCTCTCTTTTTCACTAGTACGTGACGTGATCGTGAATTTAGCATCTTAAGATAACCATGTCTTCTCACAGGTTTTGTCTCAATAGCAGCTAGGAGGGGGTGGGAGGAAGGAAGGACAAAACCCAGATCCCAAGATATTACCATTCTGACACTGGGCACCAAAGAATCCGTGTGGGCAAAGGCAAACACCCGGTTTAGTACAGGAACCACCATTGAGGCACACGGGGTCACACATTGCTGCAGAAACAGGATTAGGAAGAACGAGAAGAGTGACATCCACATGAGGTCTGTGCTTCTACTGCAAGGACAGGAATTAAACACTGAAGATAAATGCAGGCAATGCCACTCAGATAAAATCATCACCAAAAATTTTAGAGTAACTATTAGAGCTTCTAGAGATGCTACCAGCAGCAGAACTAACACGGGAAGACAAGAGGGAGAACAGGGGCTGTGCAGCAGTAAGTGGCTGCCCACCACTTGTGTCTGAGCTGCATGGCTCCAAATTTCACACTACAGGAGGTCCAGTGGACAATCTCCCAGGATCAGGGAAGTTGCGGGAGCGTTACCTGTACTGCATGTAGGTCCGTGCCACCCGGGTTTACACTGGCAGATGTCTGGAGTCAGACATGCACCACCGTTTTCACAGTGTCTGCTGCAAACCACTGCCAGGCAAAAGAAGGGTAAGTAGACATGGAGTAGGAGGGGGTAGAAAGAAATAAGTTATAAATTATGCTTCATTGACTTTTCAGGTCTCTCCAAAATATTAAGACTGGAAATGGCATACAGTTCCACCAGTGGAAGAGCTGCTGAATAGGTTAATACAGTCTCACAGAATCCCAGAACATTAGGGATTGGAAGGGATCTCGAGAGATCATCCAGTCCAATCCCCCTGACACAGCAGGATCACCCAGACCAAGTCACACAAGAACACATCCAGGTGGGTTTTAAACGTCTCCAGAGAAGGAGACTCCACAACCCCCCTGGGCAGCCCCTTCCAGTGCTCTGCCACCCTCACTGTGAAGAAGTTCTTTCTGATATTTATATGGATCCTCCTCTGTTCCAGCTCACACCCATTGTCCCACATCCTATGACTAGATGCCACTGAGCAGAGCCTGGCTCCATCCTCCTGACACCCGCCCTTCACATCTTTATCAACATTAACAAGGCACAGGCATTATGCCATTTGTTAGCATTAAAGAGAGTGCGTACAAAACTTAAACCATCATTTGCTTTCTTGCTCCTGAAGAAGGAGAAATGTTCTGTAGCCTCCCCTTGTGTTTCTTCACTTACTTGTGTCACATCTTGGTCCCACAAAACCATACGGGCAGGTGCAGAGATTTCTGGCTAAGCAGGTGCCTCCGTTTCGACAGGGTGGTTTGCAATGTGCTGCAGACAGAGAACGAGGTTGTTCAAGATGCATGGATAGGCTGTGCTTCAGGAAAAAAGACATTATTTAACAGTGAGCAAAGAACAGGAAATAAAATAAGGAGCTCTGTACAATGCCTTTTGCCAAGAATAAGTAAGAATAAGAACTTACTTCCAGCAGAGAACGTGGAGTCACAGAATCATTCAGGTTGGAAAAGACACCCGGGATCACTGAGTCCAACCATCAACCCTGCTCTATGAGTTCACCCCTAAACCTACATCTAAGCATCTTTTAAACTCCCAAGAGTGCTACTTTCTCACCCTGAAGAAATCTCAGACAATTTCCATACAGGATTTCTCACTTTTGGGGTTGGTAAGCTACAGACATGTATATCACAGAATCACACAACATCAGGGACTGGAAGGGACTTTGAGAGATCCTCCAGTCCAATCCCCCTGCCACAGCAGGATCCCCTAGATCCAGTCCCACAGGAACATTGCCAGGGGGGTTTTAAATGTCTCCAGAGAAAGATACTCCACAACCCCCCGGGCAGCCCCTTCCAGTGCTCTACTTACTGTGAAAGCTCAGTTTAGGAATGATCAAGCACAAGCAACACTTAGAGTTTATGTATGGAAAACCAGCAGGGTGTATGCCAACTCGTTACTTACAAAAGAACTGCATGAAATTAAATGTAAAAGGAACACACCTCTGCAATCAGAATGAGCAGTCATTGAAGTTATTTACAGCATCATTTGGATATTTATGGATCCAAAAGCAAAACATGTTCTGTTTACCTTCCTCACAAGCAGAGCCACCATATCCTGGTAGACACTCGCAGACATTGGGCTTAACGCACTTCCCATGGTTTTTACAATCAGGTCTGCAAAGAGCTGTGAGAAAAACCAACAGGGATCATGAAATCATGAGTTTGTGGATATGAGTGAGCACAGGCTCGATCGAAACGCCGTACTCACCGGTCTGACAGCTATAACCAGCATAACCAGGCCTGCACTTGCATACATTGGGTGCCACGCAGTCCATGTTTTTGCCACATGTTTGTCTACATCTTGCTGAAAGGCAACGAAGGAAAGAGTAAGGGAAGTGGAAGTGGTATTTCAGGACAACCTGCTTAACAACATGATAAGAGTGCCTGCCTTATGAAGACAGGCTGAGACAGCTGGGGTTGTTCAGCCTGAAGAGGACTCCAGGGGAGGGTCTTATACCAACCTTCCATTAACTGAAAGGGGCTTGTAAGAAGAACTGTTCACAAGGACATGGAACAACAGGACAAGGGGTCATGGTTTTAAGCTGGAAAAGTTGGATTTAGGTTAGACATCAGGGAAAACGTTCTTTAATCTGAGGGTGGTGGATCACTGGAACAGGTTGCCTCGAGGGCCCATCCATGGACACATTCAAGGTCAGGCTTGATGGGGCTCTTGGCAATCTGGTCTAGCTACACATGTCCCTGCTTGTTGTAAGGGGGTTGGACCAGAAGACCTTAAGAGGTCCCTTCCAGCCCAATGCACTCCATGATAATGAATGGACGGCACAGAGTCCATTAGGTCCCTGTCCATAAGTGGGGAGTCTGAGGCACAGCTGCAAATATTTTAAGTGCATCCAAAGACTACAGGCTGTGCCAGTATTAATAACACAAATGAGATAACTCTATGCATGTCCACATAGTAACCACATAGTAACCATGTTCTTCCAAGTTCATAGAATCAGAGAATCATTAGGGATTGGAAGGGACCTCGAAAGATCATCTAGTCCAATCCCCCTGCCACAGCAGGATCACCTAGATCCAGTTGCACAGGAATCACAGAATCATCAGGGATGGGAAGGGACCTCGAAAGATCCTCTAGTCCAATCCCCCTGCCACAGCAGGATCACCTAGATCCAGTTGCACAGGAATCACAGAATCATCAGGGATGGGAAGGGACCTCGAAAGATCCTCTAGTCCAATCCCCCTGCCACAGCAGGATCACCCAGACCAAGCTGCCTCTGCAATGCTCTCAGCGCAGTTACTTGTAATACCTTTGCAAGTGAAGCCATCTCCATAATAGCCGTAAGGACAACGACCACACTTGACTCTTCCATCCAGACTTGGCTCACAAGCCACTCCAGGAAAACAGGGTAAATCTGTGCAAGTCACTGCTTTGGGAATCACCGCTTCGCTCCGTTTTTCAGGAAGCCTTTCTGGCAGGACAGTGACTTCAGCAAGTACCAAAGGTAAAGGACTGGCTTTACGCTCGGCTGGTAGACGCTGAACTCCACGAGCATCTGCACCTTTGAATACTTCTCTTGGCAAAGCAAGCCCTTTGTTTACATTCATCCTTGTGCTAGGAGTCTTTCTGGTGCTCTCAGAATAACTGTAGGCCTCAGCTTGTGCCCTTCTTTTCTTCTCAGGAGATGCATCATGGCTCCCTGAAGATGCAGTCATCACAGCATGTGCTGAAGAACTCTCCTCTGTGTTAGCAAGGTGACCAGTGATGGTGCTGAGTGTATCAGCAATGTTTCCAGTAGCAGCAGGTTGTACAGAAGCAATTCTCTGAGAATTAAGTGACTTCCCATCGGTTACTGCTTTTACTGTAGAGGCTGTCGGGGTGCTGCTACTAACCATTTCGGTTGAAATAAATCTCTTGGGGACATCTGTAGAACGGGGAACATAGCTTAAGGCCTTCTCAAAGGATGGCTGTTGGAAACCTAGAGCATCTTGGAAAGAAAGGAGGGAAAAAGTATGTGGAATATATATGTCCTTCTGAGGGTGGGGAATTCTTCTGAACAGAAAAACCCATTCATTCCATGCTCCAGGAATTCTCTCCATGTACTACATGTATGCAGTAGAAGCTAACTTGTAACTGTCAGAACTGGAGAATCATGGAATCAGAGAATCATTAGGGATTGGAAGGGACCTCGAAAGATCATCCAGTCCAATCCCACTGCCACAGCAGGATCACCTAGACCAGTTGCACAGGAACACTTCCAGGTGGGTTTTAAACGTGTCCAAAAGGAGTGCAGACTGAATGGAAAGTTCTTCATGTTCTGCCCAGGAAAAGACCACCCAGTCTCACAGGTAGCAGAAAGGGGTACAGCTCTGCCATGGCTGAATGCCCTATCTGGGCTTTCATATTATGAAGCAGAGGAAAAATTAATGTTTATAAATATGTAAAGGGCAGGTGTCAGGAGGATGGAGCCAGGCTCTGCTCAGGGGCACCCACTGATAGGACAAGGGGCAGTGGGTGTGAGCTGCAACAGAGGAGGTTCCACATCAATATGAGAAGGAACTTCTTCCCAGTGATGGTGACAGAGCCCTGGAAGGGGCTGCCCAGGGGGGTTGTGGAGTCTCCTTCTCCGGAGACATTTAAAATCTGCCTGGATGTGTTCCTGTGTGACTGGATCTAGGTGATCCTGCTGTAACAGGGGGTTGGACTGGATGATCTTTCAAGGTGCCTTCCAATCCCTAATGTTCTGTGATTCTGTGAATCTTACTGCAAAGTGCTGTCTCCCACTGTTGAAAAGCAAATCATTTTGCAGCCATGAAGAATAATCCAGCAAATCTTCCTCACCCAGTAACAATTCAAACATGAAGGGAAAAGACACAGGAAAATTTCCAGCACAGAAGCCCCAGCAGGCATAGAGCTGGAAATACCAGCAACATCATTTACTGAATTTTGAAATGAAGACATTCACTTGCCACATCCTTCACCTTTTCGCTGAGTTAAGGCAGGAAAATGGCATTCAAGATAATGCCATAAACTTTTGCTTATCTCACATAACAGATGTCCCTATCCCCATGCTACCTGCTTTGTATCAGTGGTTACTCTCAAAAACAAAAGGCGTCAGCGAGGCTGTCATACAACACACTGTCAGCACAATTACTTGGCTGACCTAAGGGATTTGTTGATGCTGACATTTCCGTCTCATTCTTCAAACCAGAACACAACCCCAGTAATGAACTGAACTGGGCCAAAGTGAAAAATTAAAATTAATAACCTAAAACTGAATAGAACCTTTATTTGCCAGCTATGTTCTTATCAGTTTGTGAATCTGAAATTACAGACCTTACAAGTTCACTCCTAAAATTTTATCTAAATGACAATAAGAGCATTCTCCTGAAAAAAATAATTAAGCATAAATAAATAACCAAATAATTTTACCATAACATGACTTCCCATCTCCTTGCAGATTGTTTGGGCATGGACCACAGTAGTAAGAACCAAAGGTATTGAAGCAAAATACTCCAGGGAAGCATGGACTGGATACACATTCATCTACATCGTCTTGGCAATTTTGACCTGCATTGAAACACAGATTTGGGTTTGTTTATTTGTATATATACTTTTTTATATCACAGAACATTAGGGATTGGGAGGGACCCCAAAGGATCACCTAGTCTAATCCCCCTGCCACAGCAGGATCCCCTAGACCAAGTCACCCAGGAACATATGCAGGCAGGTTTTACGTGTCCAGAGAAGAAGAGTCCACAACCTGCCTGGTCAGCTATTTTATATATTACTTTATTTCTTTTATTTATATATATTTTTATATATATATAATGTATTTTCATATTTAATTTCCAGGGGTTTTATATATTTATTTTATANAACTATTATAAAAAGAGTATTATGGTAGTCGTTGTAATTATAATACTATCAATTGTACTATAACTAATAATACTATCAATGCTATTATTGTTTTATAACTATTAATATAATTATTAATGATTAGTTGATATGACACTATTTGCAGTATTATAATTAATTGATGGTGCTATTATTAACAGTGTCATTAATATTATTAATAATGCTATTATTATACCTAAATAATATATCTTTCATTCGTTTGTACAAAACACATAATACTACTATTATAGTATCAAAATAAAAACTTGCAGAGACAAAAGCAGAGGCTCCTCTTTACGACCCAACGCGACAGACCGTGTAAATAAAGCAGCTCTTTACCTTGAAGTTCCGGTGGACACTCACAGTAATAGCTGTTCATTCCATCCACACATCTGCCAGCACCACACCGGTGAGGTTCACAGTCATCGGTATCCACTTGACAGAGATCACCTTCAAATCCAGCCACACACACACAAAGGTATCTTCCGCTTCCCGGTGGGAAATTAACGTCCGTCACACACGAGCCATTATTTAGGCAACCACACGACTTTACACTGACCTGCAAGACACGGCCAACCAGACAGTTTTCTATTTTTAACGAACTCGCAACGAGGTTTGCATTTAGGTGTCTTAATCACCATGCTAGCAGGTGTCACTTTGCAGCAGTATTAATTACCTCTATTTCTACTGTAGTCTTCGCGTTGCAGTCATCTGCCAAAGAAAATGTCAATTTATGGAGATTCACTGATGAAGCTTTCCACAAAAGGAGCCCTGACGCGGAAAGACTGGCCCCTTCTGGCCCAGAGTCCAAAGTGAAATGAATAGCAGAACCCTCTGGATCTGAAGCCAAAAACTGATACACAAAATCTTCTCCATAAAATGTCTGTAGTGTGCTCTGAAAAGTTTCAAGCACTGGAGGCTGGTTGTCTGTAACAAAGCAGATTTTTTTCCAATTTTAAGCAAAATTTGCAATATATACTTATAAAAATTAAAAGGGCTGTATAGTCACAGGATCACAGAACATGAAGGATTGGAAGGGACCTCGAAAGATCATCTAGTCCAATCCCCCTGCCAGAGCAGGATCATAGGATCACAGAACATAAGGGATTGGAAGGGACCTTGAAAGATCATCTAGTCCAATCCCCCCAATCTACTGAGGAAGTCATGTAATTATTTCTCTTTAACTCTGATGTCACTCCAATGGCACAGGAAAAAGACTAAGTATTTTCATCATACTCTGCAAGATGCACCTATATAAGTCAGACTTTATCAAATTTAACCACTTTTTTAGCCTTGCAGATCAAAGCACAGGAAGCCACAAAACTAGGAGGTGCTTCATGTCTCCTTTAACCCATGAACAGAAACTGTTAAGCAATACCTGGGAACAGGCTGCAGTGACTTAGCAGAACTGAGCCGTGTGCTGAAAAGCACGGCCTCCGATTGTGCCCTTGGAGTGCACATACTACTGATGTTCGCCTCCACAGGATAGATGGTAGCACATCCCTACCATCCCTAGATGTCCTTCAGATTGGCAGCACTTATCTGGAGCTGCAAGCTTTCTCTGAGGAGAAAACCTAAAACGCTGGAGTAAGTAATTCACATTCTGCTCCTGGGAAGGATTTCAATCACCTAACTTACTCACTGGTAAGTCTTAATCTATTTAGACACCAGATGAAAAGAATGATCAAGTTACAGGGTAAATTAGTGGGTCCTAAGCTTTAAATAAAACACTCAACTCCTTAAGCTTACAACTTCACTATTTCCATAAGTTTAAAACTCAGCAGATTTTCAAGGTCTTTCTAATACAAAAAGAACAAACCTACTTGGAACTTACTTTCAAGAACTGACCAAGTTAACTTTGATACGTCAGGTCTGCAGAGCAAGCAAGGGCTGGATGGATTTGTGTCACCTTCACCGTAACAGAGTCCGTTTATGTTGCATGTTTTCTCCTTTCAAAGAAATGAGAACGCGATTCATTCATTTGTGGGTTTCAAACAGCAAATCTGGATGAATTTGTGAAGTGTCAAATAAAATCCAGTCTACTCTACACTTCCATTAAACATCTAAGGTTGGGGTTTTTTGAATCTAAATTACTGACAGCATGTTGGGTTTTATTGAGTAATTCTATTAAGTGATTTTTGCTTCATGTTTTTGAATTCAAAACTGCCTCATCCTAGCTTCTCTTTTTGCCCACGGAAAACCCCTGTTGGAAACAAGAATAGGGAAACATTCTGATGCTTTTTCTGTTTATTCTTTTTCTGCTTGAAATTTTCACAACAGAGAGTGATGAAGCACATACCTTTAAGGCACATAGCCCAAATTCTAGTGGTTCACATGTCTGACAGGCTCCATCATACAACGTCACCGTTTTAGAGTTGCTGTAAATGAATCCATCATTAGAAATCTGTAAGGTGTAGAGTAAGAATGGATTAGCCCACACAGGTAACAACACACAGAGTGTGGACTGCTAGCCTGAGCAACAGACACCTACGTTTAGCTGTTTAAACTCTCAGCAGAGTCATCAGAAATCTGATCAATCCAGACTAGGTGGATACGGGACCAACCACAGGCCCTTTGGGAAAACTGGGTGTAGCCTATCGACCCTATCTGACTCAAAGTGTAGAATACTTCAGGGATCTACCTCACATGAAGACCAGGCTCTGTACAATTTTCCCATGAATGGATCTGAAGTAATTTGAAATGTTCTAGAGTAACTACCTGGCCTTTAACTTCTGCTTTTCACAGAATCACAGAACATTACGGTTTGGAAGGGACCTCAAAAGATCATCTAGTCCAAACCCCCAGCCACAGCAGGATCACCTAGATCCAGTGGCACAGAAACATGTCCAGGCAGGTTATAAATGTGTCCAGAGATGGGAGACTCCACAACTTCACTGGGCAGCCCCTTCCAGTGCTCTGTCACACTCATCATGAATAAGCTGTTTCTCATACTGTTGTAGAACCTCCTCTGTTCCAGCTCACGCCCATTGTCCCTTGTCCTATCATTAGATGCCACTGCGCAGAGCCTGGCTCCATCCTCCTGACACCCACTCCTTACATACCTATAAACATTCATGGAGTCACCCCTCAGTCTCCTTTTTTCCCAGCTCAAGAGACCCAGCTCCCTCATTCTCTCCTCAGCAGGGAGATGTTCCACTCCATCATCTTTGTGGCTCTGTGCCGGACTCTCTCCAGCAGTTCTGTGTCCTTCTGGAACTGAGGGGCCCAGAACTGGACACAATCTTCCAGATTTGAATAATGTGTGTCTCTGTAGGTCCAAAGTCTTTATCTCCCAGTTGCCCTTCGAGAACACTCTCAAACAGCATTCAGCACTAGAGCTCAGGTGATGAAATTGAGACCCCAAGCTAAGCAAGCTGAGTTCTAACTTCAGTACCATTTTTTTTTAATCTATTTAATACTTTTCCATTATAGTATCTGTCAGTTAATATTTGAAATGTCTGTTAGTACCTTCATTTTCCATCTGGCAATGGGTTTATCATCAACCAGATCCATGGCATCAGACTGCTGGCCATCATTCAGTAACGGGCAGTCAACAGTCCTGCTATTGTGGAAGGCAGCTGGTGTAGTCACAGGCTCTCCAGGAATCCACTGTCTATCTCTATACTAAAAATTAAGACAGAAAATCTGATGTTCAGAGAAATGCATGTTGAAAGTAATTTTACCTCAAGAAAAACAAATCAAACCACAGTATGATTTGGTTATCTTCTACCCAGAGAAGGAGCCTCTACAAACCCCCTGGGAAGCCTGTTCCAGGGCTCTGCCACCCTCAGTGGGAAGAAGTTCCTTCTCATATTGATGTGGAACCTCCTCTGTTCCAGCTCACACCCATAAAGTGTTATTCCAGGCTAACACTCACAAACTGTTTGTAAACTTGCCTTAGGCAGATTTGAGGTCTGAGTAACAACAGTTTACACAGAATCTTCTTATTTGACAGTGCAACACTTTTAATCTGCTGTTCAAACCTGGGGTACAGAGCTGACACATATTCTACCCCAGGAAAGTGCACAACACATCAAAACCACCTTTCTCATTCTGTAGTAGGTTATGTTTATAAAAGGGCTGTTTCAAGCATCGGATTTGAGATGGAAATCACGTAATGTCTTGAACCTTGCTGGCCTTTTCCAAAGTGGTACTTCAATTCCTCTCCATAAGCACTTCAAAAAAATGAACAATTATGTTGATTTTTACTAATAAGGTTCCCCCTGCCCTTTTCTGGTGGATAGCTGTTGTATGTTGCTACCTCCCTCTTGTCTGCAGAACATTCCCATTATGTTCTGTCTTTCTCTTTTCATGCAGGAAATGGCAATCTTGCAAACACTTGAGTGTCTGCTGCGACGTGCTGAGTGCTTTTGCTTTTAGCTCCTCCTAAAGCACTGGGTCGCACACACATCCGCAAATAACATGTTAGAGGTATTTTTCCCTCTTCTCTGAGAGGTTCAGTTGCTACTACTCAGGGAGACCTACCTGTAATCGGATGATTTCACATTTCAGATTCACTGACTCCCTGAAACCATGTCCAAAAGCTCTCACGGATGTGCAGTCATACTGTCGGATATCACACAGCCCGGCGTTCTCCAGCTCTGTGATTTCTGGGGCTTGGTCTTCGAAGCAGAGACAAGGATTGTCAGTATATTAACCCAATCACAAGCATTTACATTAAGCAGAATGTTTATTCCTCTTCTATCCAAATAAGAAAACTATGTAAACTATGTAAACAGTGACAGAAACATCATTATCCTAATCTAACTCTAATTATTATTATTATTATCCTAATCACAGAATCACAGAACATTAGGGATTAGAAGGGACCTCAAAAGATCATCCACTCCAATCCCCCTGCCAGAGCAGGATCACCTAGACCAAGTTGCACAGGAACACATCCAGGCAGGTTTTAAATGTCTCTTTTTAAAGTCTGACATACCAGAAACTAAGCCCCTGTTGCCCTTCAGAAACGAGAGGGCTGAACAGAAAACAACTACAGCTGTATTCAGCTGAAACTAAATCGCTGGACAGTGAACAGGGCCACCACGGGGAACCTTCAGCAGCACAAAAAAGCAGGAGGGAAAGGCAGCCAAGTACATGCACACTGAGAACGTTACCTAAGTAAACCTCTTCTTCTTTTTTCCCTACTTACCAGACAAAACGCTGCAGTCATACGAGCTGTAGCCCTGAAAACACGTACAGCCCCACTCTGTGCACTCCCCATTCCCACTGCAGAGACCAGGACACTTCAGTGCAGCCAGCAGGCTCTCGACTGACCCTTCAAGTTCCTGTTGGCTGTAATTTATTTCTTCTAAAGCTCGTTTCTCACATTCATTCTCTAGAAGAGCTAAGGAAGCTTCTGCCCAACTGAGATCATCCTTGAGCAGTAAATCTTTAACACACATACTGATCGCATCCTCAATTCGCCGGCCCAGCAGGTCTCCGCATGATCTTCCTATGCTGGAATTGGCTAGTGCCTGCCAGCACAGCAACAGAGCACTAGCCTCAGTGAGGCCAGAAGGCGTGGGCCACGATGGAAGCAGCTTTTGGTCTATGTCAGTGACGTGGTCCTCTGGGAAGAAATAACTATATCCCTCTACATCTCCTTGGCTAAGACTTTGGAAGAGAAATACGGGGTGGTATTCATAATCACTCTGGCGCTTCCCCCTGCTCGTAAGAGATTTGCTTTTATGAAGATGACCACTGTAGCGGCGAGAAGTTCTTCTAATGCCTGAGCTTGGGGTTCCTTCTCTTTCTACACCAGTAGCTCCCACTGAGGCTGCAGAGGCTCGTGTGCTTAGTGATGCTTTGTGAAGTTTGGTTCGATTTTCCTCTCTCCGCAGAAGTGCAGGTGAATCTATTTCATGTCCAGATGCACGTTTCTTTAAGCCTCTGACAGTATCAACAGGATCCAGATACTCAGCAGTGACATCCAGTCCTGGTATCAATGAAAAAAATCTATTGTTCTCACTTTCTGTACAAGATAGAGGAAACTCAGACTGAGAAACTGTCTCCAGCTTATTTACTGATCGACGTACTCCAGCATCTTCAAGAGCACAGTCACAGAAGACTACTTTTCCAGAGGTTAAAGAAGCAGGTGTCTTGTCAAACAAGCTATCTCCTGGTGAAATTCTGGAGAAGAAAGAAGAAAATGAAACTGTACCTGAACTATTTTAATTGTTTCAGTAAAGCATTAACATTTGCTTCACAGAAGATAGCATGCAGCTATATTTAAACCACAAAACTTAAAAAAGAATTGAGAGAAGTGGGTATCATCTATAAACTTTGACACTTGGTCCAAAATCTACTCAAACTGATCTCACATCACACCACTCAAATACCTACTTGGCACTTCCATTTTAATTTTCTCTTGAATGAATTACAAAGTGGAATGGTGGCATTCTAATATTAACTTAAAAACTTGGGATGATTACTGTTATGGAACGGTCTTGCCCAGGGGGGTGTTGGACTCTCCTTCTCTGGAGACATTTAAAACCCACTTGGACATGTTCCTGTGCAACTGGATCTAGGTGATCCTGCTGTGGCAGGGGGATTGGACTGGATGATCTTTTGCGGTCCCTTCCAACCCCTAATGTTCTGTGATTCTGGGATTTTATTACTTTAACAAGTTTTTAAGAGAGAGAAGGAAAGGTTGAACCAAACATGATGGCTAGATGGAAAGAGAAGGATTTTTTTACCTCCATTCCTCAATAAAAGAAAAAAGAACATCAGCATGGTTTGGGATCTGCTCCCCACTTGCAGTGTGATAGTCATTCTCTTCAATTCCATCAAAGGTGCCACAAAGTCCCAGTGTGTGCCTGTAATCCGAACTGGGTGCCCTCAGTGTTATGCTCATTCCCCATTCACTCACATCAGCACGAACAAAAACTCCAGAGGAAAACAAAACCTAAAAAGAGATTGATAATATCATCATCATCATAAGAAGCAGTTCTGGGCCCCTCAGTTCAAGAAAGACACAGACCTGCTGGAGAGAGTCCAGCGTAGAGCCACAAAGATGATGAAGGCAGTGGAGCATCTCTCTGCTGAGGAAAGGCTGAGGGAGCTGGGGCTCTTGAGCTGGGAGAAACGGAGCCTGAGGGGTGACCCCATGGATGTTGATCAGTGTGAGAAGGGTGGGTGTCAGGAGGGTGGAGCCAGGCTCTGCTCAGGGGCACCCACTGACAGGACAAGGGGCAGTGGGTGTGAGCTGGAATGGAGGAGGTTCTACATCAATATGGGAAGGACCTTCTTCATGGTGAAGGTGACTGAGCCCTGGCAGGGGCTACCCAGGGCTGTTGTGGAGTCTCCTTCTCTAGAGATGTTTAAGACCTGCCCGGATGTGGGATGTGTTCCTGTGTGACTTGGTCTAGGTGATTCTGCTGTGGCAGGGGGATTGGAGTCGATGATCTTTCGAGGTCCCTTCCAATCCCAAATGATTCTATGATTTGACTAGATGATCTTTTGAGGTCTCTTCCAAGCCCTAATAATCTCCGATTCTGTGATTCCCATAAAAGACTGGCACACAGAGCACACACAGCTCCCATTCTGGAATGTTAGGGCTGCTAAATGAGTCCATACTGCACCTTCCACACAAGGTTCATATATGATGATTGATAACATGGTTCCAGTAATGTCTGCATGGTGACACACCCCTGGTTTTGAGGACAACATCCTTTGCTTGCAAGTGAAACACTAAGGACTGCAAAAGGCTCCAAGTCCTAGCCAAAGGACTACAACTGTAAAATAAACTTTATACTACCGATTTACTGCAGGAAATAAAACATATTGTATTCCTTGAGTTGACAGGAATTGGTCAAAATAACTGCCGAGATAATCATTACAGCCACAAGTAATAATTGACTACTTACTGTTACTTTCCTTCCTTGGTAGGATTCGGTGATTCTGACATTGCTTCCCGTGCTGTCTCTATTTATCACAGATAGCCGTGGCTGTGACTCGTAGAGCTGACCGCTGCACATGTCAAATGCAATCACATCCCTTCCTTCCTTGGCAACAAAGCCGCAGTTACAGGACGCCGGGAGGTGAACGCTTCCGCAGTCCCACTGGCGAACGTGGACTTCAAAGTCTCGAGATGTGCTCTTGTACAGAACAAACGTTCCCGTTCTAAAATTGTCGTAGATTCTGGAATCAGAAAGGACAGCAGGTAATAACACTTTGATCGCAAAAACACATCCCCACTGGCCAGCAACTTTATCTTAGAACAGGTTTCCAGCATTTGGTGTGTTACTGATACCCTGACACTGTTCTTGCATCACAAAAAACAGTGCAGCACATAAACCAACACTCTGGAGATGTTTACAACCCTCCTGGGCATGTTCCTGTGGGACTTGGGCTAGGTGATCCTGCTGTGGCAGGGGAATTGGATTTTTTTAAATGAATAATTAAATGCAGAATTTGAAAGTAAATAAATAGACTGACAGACGCGTAAATCAAACGATCCCACCAAAAAAAACCCCAACACATTTAAAGTAAGAGCAGCAATCCAGTGATTACCTTCCATCAAATGTAATTATATGAGGGTCAGTAAATGAGTAGCAGTAGGCAGTGGGTAGATCCTTTACTGTAATCTTCAAAATAAAGAGGCATATAGGAAACTATGTCAGATTAGGAAATATTCTCAGGCACACTGTCTCATGATGCTAGTTTACATTCTAATAAATATATTCTACTTTACATAGGAAACCGTGTCAGATGAGGAAATAGACTCAGGCATATTGTCTCACGGTACTACTTTACATTCTAATAAATATATTCTGCTTTAAATTCATCTGACTGTTTATATCCACACTAAAATGTTTTTAAATTAATTCAAGCTAACACTCAGGATTACAATAAAAAATTCACCACTTAGAAATCAATCTTGGATATAAATCAGTAAGTCAGAGCTGAAACAGAAGCTACATTTCTAGCCAGCGTAGAGAGCTTAGCAGGAAGACTTTCAACCTGTATGCTTTCTGGAACATAGTCATTCCACAGGAAATTCTCACTGGATATAGGTTCCACTGCAATTCTGGTAATTCTGTCTCCATCCTGCATGAAGTCTGTCACAGCAGTGAAATAAATGACAGCTCGACTGCAGATTCCATTACTGCAGGGTTTCTGGAGAAGATCCACATGACAAGAAGAAAGAGCCAAGTTTAAACCTAACTGCTCTTTACCTGTTTTAATGAGAGCACATCATTAGTGAGTTTTCCTCTAAATAAGTCACATTGTGTATGCTACTAGCAATACAGATGCCATCTGTCTTAAAAACAGTTTCATAAATCAATTATGCTTTTTTTTTTCCTTGGATTTTGTCATAGAAAAACCCCTCTCTAGGCCAAGAAAATGGTTTTGAATTTTCCACTCTGATAGGCTGGCTTGCTGATGTGACACACTTGTGTGCACAGGCAAGGTTCCTCCTGGGGTTCACATGACTTGTACATGAGAAACGTTAGTGATTTGAAATTTTCTGCAAGCCAAAGCAGAGAACTGGACTTGACAGAGCACTGGAACAGGCTGCCCAGGGAGGTGGTGGAGTCTCCCTCTCTGGAGACATTTAAAACCCACCTAGATATGTTTCTGTGCAACTTGATCTAGGTGGTCCTGCTCTGGCAGGGGGACTGGGCTGGATGATCTTTCAAGGTCCCTTCCAATCCCTAATGTTCTGTGATTCTTACTTTAAATTGTCCGCCGACACTGAGAAATGTGAGTATGAACAAGCCGGGTACCACTCTTCCCCAGAGACAAGAACTGTTGGAAATCTCTCTTCCCTCTTTAGTGTTTGGACATTGAGGTTTCATCACAGTTATGTAAGAACACGGTGACAAATGTCTGCTTGTCTTTGTGTGTATGATGTTTTACCTGAGGTTTTTGTGTCTTGTTACCTTTTCCCCCCAAATCAAATCACTTTTGTTTATCACCTGCAACTCATAAGTGGTTTCTTCTCAAACCTTCCCTGTGTTGTGTTTATTTCTGCCCTTTAGGAGCTTAGTTAAATTAACTGGTTAATTTTGTCATCAGGGGGTTTTAACTGATGACAAGAAAGTACTACAGAAAGTAAAAGTACTAATAGTAGTTCACTGGTTTTCACACAGAATCACTCTGGTTGGAAAAGACCCCTGGGATCACTGAATCCAACTAATAGTAAAAAAATAAGGACCTTGCAACTGCATACACAACACTTTCAACGTAGCAGGTCAACAAAATGAACTGAACCACGAGCTGTGCAAGTGTTGATGGTATTCCCTATTCATGCAAACTACAACAAAAACCAGGGTGATACTTACCTTCATCAACGGTATTTAATGTTAGTGAGATTTTGCAGCCACTTTCAAGCTGGCTGAGCTCAGGACAAGGAATAGGAATGCTGCTTTCTATTTCCAGTGTGTACTCCTTCCCATCTTCTGATATGTCGTGTGCTTCTGGATGTATCTGGCACAGAAGAAATGGTAGTTGAAACACAGGCTTTGCAATGGACAGCTGTAGCAGCCCTCATAAAGATTCCCACTATGCTAAAACATTTTTGTATCTCAAAATTACCTGAATGCCAGCAAAAAATTCCTCGCTCTCGACAGAGGAGCTTTGTATATCCGGCTTCTCCGTGAAAAAAGCAGAGCAACTACAGTAGACCTGTGGGGTAAACCGAACATTTTTGGTGTGAAGTGGCCACACTCAAAACCTTAACAACAGTGATAGTTACTGACACATTCTGGGCTATTTCCACACTCATACAGGCACCAGTGGTGTAAATAACTGGAGGTCGTATGCTTGTCTCAAAACCAGTTATACAGCAAGGTGCATTAACCCTAACAACAGACAGTGCCTACTGAGCCATATCTACAAAGATTCAAAGAGACTTTAATTAGGTTTTAACACACCCTGTCTCCAAGTCTGATGTTTACTCCATCTAGTTCGATAAGGGAGAATGTACGAACTGCCGTTTCACGTTTCAGTTCCTCTTTGATACCTTCAGCAGAAAGTCTTGACCAAGTTACAGTGAAGCCGACTGAGCTGTTTGCAAAAGGAACACCAAAGGTACACCTTAAGTAAATGCTGCCTTTGATCAACTCTGCTACAACTTCAGGAATGGCTGGTAGCGGTGGTGACACAGATGGAGATGATGAAGCAGCCAAGTTACCTAGTCAAACAGAAGTGTGATTTGTGCTTTTCATTCTGCGCAGGAACAATACTGGATGAAATGACATAGCTTTTGCCAATTAATACACTAATAACATTAATCTTTGTCACATGTGTGAATATTATATAATTGCTTAGAGAACCAGAGAAAATGTCTGTGTTCCTTATATAAATTATTAAAAGGAAGAAATCTCTTGATCATATTCTAGCCAATAGGGAGGTGCTGAAGACAAAACAAAACAAGGGAATAAAATACAATTATTTTACCAGACATGAGAGAGCAGCAACATGCAAAGGAATTTGTCTGACAGAAGATTTTCTCCACTTATTAAAGGGATTTAAAACAAAACAGGAAAAAGAAAGGAAAAAAAAGAAGCTAAGTAAAAAGGAATAGTATGAGTGGTGCAGCCATTTGACTCCCAGAGAAGCAAAGTGATCTGTAAATTTAGCATTAGTAGAATTAGTTTTTAACATTTTGGTAGTTATCATTATGCTGAGAAAATACCTTTGCAAATCAATCATAGATCACTAGGGATTGGAAGGGACCTCGGAAGATCATCCAGCCCAATCCCCCTGACACAGCAGGGTCACCTAGACCGAGTCACACAGGAACACGTCCAGGTGGGTTTTAAACGTCTCCTGAGAAGGAGACTCCACAACCCCCCTGGGCAGCCCGTTCCAGTGGGATGTCTGAAATCAGCTCCGAACTGCTCATCTTGCAATAGACTGAGCAATATTGCTGATAAAATGGACAAGTTTTTATTCAAGATGGAATATGACTTTTAAAAGCTTGACACATTTGGTCACACATGCACAGAAAATCTTGAAAACCAAAACAGAAAACTCACTGTTATGGATGCCTTGAATTTCCACTCCCTCAGGATCACGGGTCTGTGGCTTTGCATCTGAAACAGCTATAAATTTTGCTAGTCACACACCTACAGACTACTTACACCAATGCTCTTAAATTACTGCCCTGTGTAAAAAACACACAAGACAGCAGCTGAAGTATAAATTAGCAGAACAGAAGCAGTCTTGTAAATCCAATCCATATCTAACTACAGCAGCCAGAACAATGGGAAATGTATGGGAAATCACAAGTAGATTGGCTACACCTAAGAAGAAAGGTACAGAATGCTCTGCCTTCTTTACTGCAGATGTATGCAGCCAATACTAACAGATGTTGTTAGAGCACACAATGAAGTTAAGGTTTTCTCTGGAACATGTATTTTGCCTCCCCAAACCCACATCTGACTGCTTAGTCATTATAGAATTATAGAATCGTTCAGGTTGGAAAAGACCCCTGGGATCACCGAGTTCAACCATCAACCCTACTCTACAAGGTCACCCCCAAACCAGATCCCCCAAGACTACATCTAAGCGTCTTTTAAACTCATCCAGGGATAGGGACTCAACCACCACCCCAGGCAGCCCAGTCCGCTGCCTGACCACTCTTTCCATGAAGAATCTTTTCCTGATGTAAACTGGAAAAAAGCTATAGCCCTGGAAAGCAAACTGAGCACAGGTCTGCTTTATACAAAGTCATCATTCTTATAGGGACCCAGGAAAAACTGTGTGTGAGCTGCACCGCTACTGGTTGGTCCTTCCAGCGTTATTGACCAAAAAAGCCCCAAACACTGGACCGTCGATTAATCATGAAAATGGCAGTGCACTTGTAATAGGATTTGAGAGAAGCTAGCTGCTCTACTCTACTACATCAAGAGGCAGTCACTGAAGATGCCATTCACCACACTCCAGTCAGACAGCATTTGAATTCCTCAGCACACAGAGCACAGACTGTTGGAAAATCTGCATGAAGTGTTTACAGCTTACAAGTGTTAAAGAGAAGACAGCAGCACACGTGGTCTCCTAGATACAAAAAGCAGCACAAAAGGACAACACACTTTGAGTGAAAACATGTATAACTACGTCCAAACAGTTCAGCTAAGCATCAGAGAAAGGTACGTCACCATAAACACACACAGCCAGTGTGAGCACGTGTTTCCTCACCTGCACAGTACCCCATGCATCCTTGGGTGGGCTGCAGCAAGTAAACAAAGAAATCTCCGCAGTTCCTCACACTGACAGGGATTTGGAAAAGACAACAATCTTTTGAAGCGCTGAAGAAAAACTGCCACGTTGCACAAGCTGTTAACTGTTTGATCTCATTGGGCTGAGGCATGGATTCTGAGTCCCTCAGAGACAACCAGACAGGGGCTTGAGTACCACAGTGATTCATCTTCAGCAGCAGAGAGAAAGATCAGAAAATGGTTAATGCTACATCCGACTGGTGCGGTGCTTTAACAAGAGGTACATATGTATTTGATGCATTTCCTGTGCAAGCTCCTAGCAAAGTTCAAGCAGTATAATTGGGGCCTTGCTTACTTTTCTCCTCAAGGCTGAATACAAGAACACACTAAAACCTGCCTGGATATGCTCCCGTGTGACTCGATCTAGGGGATCCTGCTCTGGTAGGGGGATTGGACCGGGTGATCTTTCGAGGTCCCTTCCAATCCATCATGCTCTGTGATTCTGTAAAGAGACTTAAATCCTTCTTTGAGTCTAATGAATTTGTGTTTCTAAAGACAGGCTATAATTCAATGCCTGAAGAACTGAACTGGAAGCCACACCCGAGTGTTTTGCCCAAGAACGCTCAGTTGTGTTATGGCTTAGTGAGTCACTCTACACCTGATAATCCACAGGGGCTGTGCAAATGCTATCAGAGATCTCAGGTGAGGCCTACTCTACCTGTACAAGACAGTTGACACTGTCCTACAGGACATCCCTGTCTGTAAGACAGAGTGACGTGGATTTGACACAAGGACCACTCTGTGGATAAGCAGTCAGCTGGACAGTTGCACTCAACTGATCAATAGCTTGACATCCAAGTGGAGGTCAGGTACAAGTGGTGTTCCTCAGGGGCGTGTTTTGGGCTCAGTACTGTTTAACACCCACATGTGGGCAGTGGCACACCACCAGCTGGTGTGTAAAACACACTTCTTCACCGCTCACCACTGTGGCATCATGAGGTCTTCAGGTCAAGGAAGGTGTCATGCAGATCACAAATGAACTGCAGTACCGATCACGGTGACCAAAGCATAAATCTAGCAGGTTTAGCAGACATTTCAGTTTATGAGTGAAACATAGAAAAATGAGCCCCAGGAAAGAGACAAAGAGTGCATCTGGCTCATGTGTCACCAAAACGAGTCAAAATCACCTCCTGCATTTTGTGTGCTGCAGAAAGCAACATTAAGAGAAATATCTAGAAGGACAGAGTATTAAAGCCAACATTTAGAAAATACCTCCATCAAAACTATAAATCTGAAACTGAGGTTTTGAAAATTGCTTCTCCTTTGATACAACATCTCTCTTATTTCTTTCTTTGACCTGACAGTAAAACAAGGTCTTAGATCATCTTGTCTTTATTGCTCTTGGTTTAAAGATGATGGCAGACTCACTGAGCAATTACTCATCTCAAAAGCACACTTTTCTTTCTTAATCTAGAATATTTGAGCCCTCCATCAATCCATCCGGCAGATAGAATTAATGAGAAGTAGAGACAAATGGGATGGATTGTTCAACAGAGTCTGAATCTTTGACAAGGATTAAATATAGCTGTAATAAAAGTTCTCCTTAAGGGAAGGAGGAAACTTCCCAAACAAGACTTCTGTTTTAGTTTGATTTTAATGTTTAGACTGAGATTTCAAAAGAAATCACAGAACATTAGGGATTGGAAGGGACCTCAAATAATCATCTAGTCCAATCCACCTGTCACAGCAGAATGCCCTAGATCAAGTCACACAGGAACATATCCAGGTGGGTTTTAAATGTCTCCAGAGAAGGAGACTCCACAACACCCCCAGGCAGCCCCTTCCAGTGCTCCTTCACCCTCACCATAAAGAAGTTCCTTCTCAGATTGATGTGGAACCTCCTCTGTTCCTGCTCACACCCACTACCCCTTGTCTTATGATTAGATGACACTCAGAAGAGCAAGAGATATAATTTATCATCCTCTACTATTGTTCATTTTCAACACGCAAGACTTAATTGTCTGATTAATAGATTTTAATACACTCAAGTATTTAGAGATATGTACTTTGTAGCCCTTCACATCGTATTATTCCTTTATGCCCACTGAAAATTGTAAAGAAAACAACATGTATTTCTCATAATCAAAGGAGTTGTACCAATACCTCCACGCACTTGGTCGGCATCTCGGCGGGCTTATCAAAAATCATGAAGCGATACCAGCCTGGTGTTAGGGAGTGGTCACATATTAAGTCCTGAATAGCTGACAGCTGGAGCTGCGATGAATCAAAATCAATGCTTCGGTAAGGGCTCTGCAGGATCTGATGTCCACCAGGAGAGCATTCCAGAACTGTGGAATAAGAGTATTTGGAGTGACAAGTATGTTATAAAAAGCTTTAAAATATTTTTAAAAGCAAAAAAAAGGATATATTGGTGTGTATCACAATACATTGTGAAACTACCTCGACTGAAAAACACATCCGGGACTTGGTAACAATAATAAACTGGTATGTTAGCACTCTAATAGAATTCATCACAGAATCATTAGGGATTGGGAAAGGATGTGGTAGAATTCATCATCTCTTAAGTAGACAATAAATGCAAATTAATGACTACATTAGGCTGAGTAATTAATAACCACATTGTTAATAAATAACCACGTCTACATTATTACAGAAACACAGAACACAGAATCACAGAATATTAGGGATTGGAAGGGACCTCAAAAAATCATCCAGTCCAACCCCCCTGCCACAGCAGGATCATCTAGATCAAGTCGCACAGGAACATGTCCAGGTGGGTTTTAAATGTCCCCAAAGAAAAAGACTCCACAACCCCCCAGGGAAGCCTGTTCCAGAGCTCTGCCACCCTCATTGGGAAGAAGTTCCTTCTCACATTTCTGTGGAACCGCCTATGTTCCTGCTCACACCCATTGCCCCTTGTCCTATCATTAGATGACACTGAGAAGTTTCAAAATCAAGTAATACCCCTCCTTTTGAAAGAAGATGCCCCACTGAAAAAACAGACTTGATCTTTTCCAAGCACAATATGAGAATCCTATAGTCTTTCAAAGCCTGAAGATTTAATCTAATATGGCTTTAGGCTACCCAGGCAGGTAACAGTAGCTTTATCTTCTGTCCTCTAAGGGCAGATGAAAGTCAGCATGATTGACTTCACCACCACTGCGCTTCTGAGTTGCTTATAGTAGCCTGTAGGTTATTCGTGTCCCTACAAGTTGACCTTATTGAGAATTCATCCTCACTGAAATTTGAAGAAAAGCCCTTGAAGAACCACAGGTCATTCATGTGTGTTATTGAAATGTTTTCCAAGCAAGCTACAGCACCAGTAGTTTATGAACCGTGGTGAAAGTTTCTTCCTGTCTTCTTATTTTCATTGTAATTCTCCCTTTCATAGAGCACCCTCATTAGTTTTCTTTCCTGTAACTGAGTCACTCCTGGAACAATTAATATCTGTTACCTTTTCCATCAATAAATCAAGCTAGACATGAGACAAGTCTTTATTTTCTTTTCCTCCACAGCTTAATTAGATCATCCTTTGAAAGCTCTTTAAAGCAGCTCACTGTATTCACTTGTAATAGGGCCATAAATCCTACTAAAGATCAAATTATATGTTTCTTATTATTATGCACGTCACTTTAAAATGTCACCCAGCTCGTCGCATACTTTCTTCCTTTCAAGAACTACGTTAATATTTCCATAGTTATTGCTTGGAAATCTCACATCACAGTGGCTTGGTTTTTTTCCTTACCCATTCTGTAAAACAACTGGAGGTACCTGCGGGCCTCCTCCAGAACGTAAATTGAACTATTTTATTACTCATCTGAGTGTGCTGATAGGTGTTTTAGTAGCTGCTAGAACTGCACAACACTGTCGTATTTATGGACACACACACAAACATGAATGCTGTGTTCTCTGCGAAAAGGCTACCCCTGCAGACCAGATCTGCTCAAATCACTGAAACAGAAAGGTCACTTTTTAGCACAAGTTGTCCTGAAACAAGTAACTTCTAAGTCAAAATATAAAAATGACTGCAACAATTAACCTACAAGATACCGAGGTAGGCTAAAAATTAACCCACAAGACACCAACGTGACCAGAGTTGTAGCAAAGACAGTATCCCATGCAACAGAATAGGAACATGAATATTCTGGTTTGTGGAACCATAGAAAACAGAGTAATAGAATCATTAGGGATTGGAAGGGACCTCGAAAGATCATCGAGTCCAATCCCCCTGCCACAGCAGGATCACTGAATACGTTTGGTTGGAAGAGACAGCTAAGATCAAGTCCAACCGCTAACCCAGCACTGCCAGGGCACCACTAAGCCACCTCCTTCAGCACTATACGTACATGTCCTTTCAGTACTTCCAGGGATGGTGACTCTACCAGTTCCCCGGGCAGCCTGTTCCAGTTTGGTAACCCTATTGGTGAACAAATCCTGCCTAACTTCCAGCCTAAACCTTCTCTGGTGCAGCTTGCAGCTGTGCTCTCTGGTCCACCTTGCCACCAGGGCAAAGAGGCTGTCTCTTTCCTCGCTCCAACATCCTTTCAGGTAGTTATAGAGAGAAATAAGGTCTCCCCTCAGCCTCCTTCTCTCCAGGCTAAACAGCCCCTCTTCTCCCACCCGCTCCTCACAGCAGTAGCTTCTCACGCACCCTTCCACGCACATTCCCACATCAAACACAGCCAAGGCGCTCTGGAACCACTCCCGCCCGTATAAAGGGACCAAAAGATGTTCGCAGGCCGTAAAGCAAACGTTTATGGAGTATTTCCTGCGCTCCCTTCCACCTGCGGCCGCCCGCCCGCTCCCCGCGCTTCTCACCTGGGCGCGGGGCCCTGGCCGCCCGCAGGGACCCCAGCAGGGCGGCGCAGAGCCAGACCCACACCCGGCCTGCAGGGGCGACCCCTGGCATCGCTCCGCTCCGCTCCATACACTCCCCGCTGGCCCCGCTGCCGGGACCCTCCGCTGCCAGGACCCTCCGCTGCCGAGACCCTGCTCCTCCAGCAGCTCCCGCGCCTCAGCGCGGCCCCTCCCTCGG
Organism: Rhinopomastus cyanomelas; assembly: GCA_013400115.1. Taxonomy (NCBI): domain Eukaryota; kingdom Metazoa; phylum Chordata; class Aves; order Bucerotiformes; family Rhinopomastidae; genus Rhinopomastus; species Rhinopomastus cyanomelas. The sequence continues at coordinate 159,912 of VXBP01003144.1, forward strand.
GGGTCCTGGGCAGGGCCGGGCCTTCCGCCCGCCTCCCCGCCTGCCCCGGCCCCGGCCCAGGCCCAGCTCAGCCCAGCCCAGCCGTGTCGTGGTGAGGGCCTCGATAGGGCCCTGGGGTTGCGTGTCCCGGGCAGGGCAAGAGGCAATCTGGGGACCCAAATCTGGTGTCAGGTAAGGAACATAGAACCGTTTAGGTTGGAAAAGCCCTTTAAGACCATCGAGTGCAACCATTAACGTAACTGTACCAAGCCCACCGCTAAGCTCCAGGCCTGCACGACTTTTAAACACATCCAGGGATGGCAATTCAACCCACTCCAAGGCCTGGTGACCCTTTCAATACAGCAATTTTTTCCTAATATGTGATTTCTGTAGCAGTGTACCTTAGACAATGAATTTAATATACCTTGAAAGCCATGTATTGGGTCTTAACACGGTATTTAACAAGATTGCGTTATCTGAAATTCCATTTTGGGGACAAGTCTAGAGTGGACAGCAGGTAGGTGGGCAGCAGGCTGATTGAAAAGAAGGAGTAATAGCCTTAGGTATTCTAGGAAACCAAGTGAGGAAGAAAAATCAGCAGTGTTTGCCAATATGTGTACATTCACAGAGATGTGTGCGTAGCCCCTCAGGTAAGAACTGGAAATAAGAAATCAGCTTTGAGTTTGAAAGTGTTTGGCTCCAGGCAAAGTCATGAATTGATTTAATTTATTTAAATGTTTTTGTAGTTGTAACCTAAACTCAAAGGTAAATAAGAGGATCATGTAGAACAAAGTCAGTGCTTGTGGTAGGCTGCTTGGAATAACAAGTAATTAGTGTGGATGCTGATGCACAAGAGAAAGGAAGCAGAGGTTGACAGTTGAGGGCAGCACCTGGGTGGGTGGCTGCTGTCCCGAATAATGAGGCTCCCAGCTGTGACACTTAGAGAATCTTAGCAATATTTTGTAAACTAAGGTGAACAATTAGAGAAGAACCTGATTAAGGTTATATATCTGATTAGTTAGAAGTCTTTTCTTTCAAATTCTGTAGCTGGAAGAATAGAAATCTTTCTCAAATGAATCCTCAGTGCTGAACTATTAAGCCTGTCTGTGTTGTAGGCAAGTTAAATCTGAATAAGCCCTTTGAACCTCTGTTGCTGTATTTGTTATCTGTGCAGAGACAGAACACAGATGATAATTCCAAATAAAGCTGTGAGCAGAACTTGGAAACCGGGAGAAATTTCCTTGCAGAGCCTCAAAGGGTGGTTGTAATAATGCCAAGCGCTGAATTTTTTGAGAAGAGTTGCCTTTAGCAGATAATGGCCCTCCTGTAAGGAGCAGATGGCTGAGAGGTAGCCCACAGCTCTGGGGAGATGCAAAAGCTTCAGAGAGGCATGAGTTCTCTTGCCCTTTAACGTTTTTAGTTCTTTCTATTTGTAAAAAGGATTTCTTTTCGATTGTGCCAGTACCTGTGTGTGAATGGTAAGTGAACTCATCCTTTCTGAACCAATAAATTAACATTTTTTGTCTAATCTAAACAATCCTGTCCTTAAAGTCAAATTCTAATACTCTCTTCAAATTGTGGGTCGTGTGACTTTCAACTTAGCTAAGGTTCATTTGATTTAAGAGCATTGTTTAACAGCTCTGAAACTAATGTCCCGAAACATCACTAAGACATAGGGAGACACACTGAGACACATTGTCAGTTCCAGTTAAGAGTGAGATATTTGGTTTTATCCCCTATCCCTATCTGTAACAATGAATAAATGGGAACAGAGCATCAGTAATGGTCATATGCTTTTGTTTACCTTTGTTGGTCTGTGGCTAATACAGCATTATAACAGGTTATTTTTTAGACAATACAGCGTTATAACAGGTTCGTTTTCCTCATGTTTGTTCTGCTGGCAGTTTTTTGTGAAAGCTGCATGGCTCTGAGTGGCATTTGTTTTTCAAAAGGCTTTTAAAATGTGTAGAGGGTATTTGTCATTGTAGAGGGTGTTTGTTAAACTGCCATGTGAATGTGCTCAGCGCTGATGGTCTGTTTAAATTTCACAAATAATGTCGTCTTTAGTATGTTTTGGCTCCGCTCTTTCATATCTAACCTCTTGTATATCCTATATTTGACTTACCTAGCAAGGGACTTACTACAAAATCTGGTGTAATTTGGTTTGGGTAATCAGTGTGATGTTTAATATAAATTGTAGGAAATCTATCTCCAGGGATTATGCAGTTCCAAATAAAATCACTGCTAGGTTTTCAAAGAATCGCTGAATATTAGGGATTGGGAGGGACTTTGAAAGACCATCTAGTCCATTACCTTGTCTTTGAATCAGCCCCTGACTCTTTTACACTTCTCAGGTATTTTTATAATCTTTCCTACATAATGGGTTGACCTTTAACACAAAAGTCTATCAGCTGTATTTACTTGGAATGTCTCATATTTTGAAGTCTGTAAGTCTCTCGGCTGGCTGGAATTCCAGCCCACTGGAATGGGCTGTTTAGGGTGGTGGTGGAGTCCCCATCCATGGAAGTTTAAAAATTGCTTAGATGTAGTGTTGGGGGATCTGGTTTAGGGGTGGACTTGTAGAGTTGATGTAGGTGATCCTGCTCTGGTAGGGTGAGTGGACTAGATTATTTGCCTTGTGTACATTGGAGAAGACGAGACTCAGGGGTGACCTCATTAATGTCTGTAAATGAGTCAGGAGGATGGAGCCAGGCTCTTCTCAGTGTCATCTAGTGATAGGACAAGGGGCAATGGGTGCAGGCTGGAACATGGGAGGTTCCATATAAATATTAGAAGGAACTTCTTCCCAGTGAGGGTGACAGAGCACTGGAATAGGCTGCTCAAGAGTGTTGTGGAGTCTCCTTCTCCAAAGATGTTTAAAACCAGCCTGGATATGTTCCTGTGCAACTTGATCTAGGTGATCCTGCTGTGGCAGGGGGGTTGGACTGGATGATCTTATGAGGTCCCTTCCAATCCCTAATGTTCTGTGATTCTGCAACAGCCTTAGAAGTAAAGCCCTATTTTTAAGCAGATGTGCTCTGTAGCATTTATTTCCTACTCAGTCCTTGATAGCCAGCTTGGTGTATTTTTCTGATGTACCCCCACATAGGTAGAATCCAGTTAGTCTGTATTTTGAGGATGAAGGGTCATTTTAAACTCCCCGACCCATCAACAGCAGGTTTACTGAAGCGAGAACATTCAGTCTCTAAGCCCTCTTCAAAGTCAGTGTAATCAGTCAGACCTTATTTCATCTTTCCTGTTTGAAGATACAGATTTAATCTAGAGATACAGCACTTGCTGATTTCTAAACCTAGGAATTGCCTTTCTGTAGCTCTGTGACTGTTACTGGTGCTCTGCTTCCAGACTCGCTGCTGTGCTAAGAACAGACGCCCTGCTGTTCAACTGGAGCCGCAGCATTGTTTATCTGAAGATAATCCCTAGACCACCAGCATCTTTCTGGCATCTAGTGACATAAAGGTTATGACAGTTGCCCCTTCTGAGTGTAATCTTAGGTTTTGCAAGAATGCTGCCAAAAGATTTTCACGCTGTGATTATCTCTTCCTGCTTTGTGTGGTATTGCTAAGGAAGAAAAAAAAGACTGGAAGTTTTAAAGGCAATACATTCCGGAGTGTTTTAAGACCTTCCATTTGCAACTAAATTGTGTACTTAGCTTTACACACTTGACTTCTCTGGGCGATTTAGCAGCTTATACTGCAGCACATGCTTGAGAGTTTGCAGCATCAAGATCCACATCCTCTCTGCACCACTAAATGTTTTGCAACTGAAGAGTGTTTACGTTCCCCAAAGGGTTGTCTTTTGTGTATAAATGGAGATCATCCACGGCTTGCATCTGGGATTTCTCATCTTGTTTGAGTGTTCTAATCTTCTCAGTGTGTACTCAAGTCACTTAAATATCTACACATGGTAATGACCAGAATAAGCCTGCCGGAGGATAAAGTGAGAAGGGAAGGAATTGCCAAATATACCTTAAAATGTTTCCCCCTGTTCTGTAGGAAATTCTCAAGCTATTGAATTTCTGCCTAGCTCTATAAATTATCCACTACTTCTCTGCATTCTGTCTGCCTAGGAAAGCTCAGGGCAATTTTTGGTATTCCAGACCATTGAGTAGCATTTAGTGTACAAACTAGAAAACAGTTATTCCTTTCTTTTTTTTTTTTCTCTTCTCATATTAAATTTCATCTTTACTTCTAGAGGCCCCCCTCCAGTGCTGGTCTGAAGCAGTTTGCCACAACTTATTTGTGCATCTGTTTACATCTATGTTTTTATATGTGTGTGTTTAGAATCACAGAATGTTCTAGACTGGAAGGGTCCTCTAGAGATCATCTAGCCCAACCTCTCTACACAGGGACAACTCTACCTAGGGCAGGTTGCTCAGAGCCTCATCAAGCCTGACCTGAAATGACTCCAGAGATGGCACTCCCACCATCTCCCTGGGCAGCCCATTCCAGCCATCAACCACCCTCACAATTAAGAACTTCCTTCTAATATTCAACCTAAACCTGTCCTTTCCCAGCTTGAACCCATTGCTCCTTGTCCTGTCCGTACAAACTCTCTTGAAAAGACCTTCCCCTGCCTTCATGTAGGCCCCCTTCAGGTGCTGGAAGGTGAAAAGAAGCTCTCCCTGGAACCTTCTCTCCAGGCTGAACAGCCCCAGCTCTCTGAGCCTGTCCTCATATGAGAGATGCTCTGTTCCCCTGATCATTTGACTGGCCCTCTTGTGGAGGCGCTCCAGTCTGGCTGCATCCTTCTTGTGCTGGGGGCTCTTTTGTTAATGAAGTTCACAAATGTGTCTTAGTTCAGTCTGCAGGTGAAAAACTCTTTATCAACCAAAGATGTGTTGCCAGTTGCCCAGGTAAGCAGCCAACAACATGGGAAGAGCTTTTCGATGATGAAGTTATTTTCTAACCCATCAACTTGGCTTTTCTTTCTCTTTATAATTATCCATGCAAACACTTTATAACAGCAATCAGGCTCAAGGCAACTCCTCTTGTTTATTACCTGAATAAAGAACATTGACATTAAACAACTATCATGAAGATGTAAGTCATTGTCTCCCACAGGGAAGCTGTTCCATTCTCTTGTCTGGGAGATTGATAATTTCAGAGCCCACAGACGGTCTCATCTTCTTTTCCGTGTTTTCCCATATGCATATGCCAACGGCTCTTCTGTCTCTAGATGATACCAGTGTCCTAAAGTCACTCTGACAGAAAATTGAATTGCTCTGAACTGATTGATGGCACAGTTAAAAATTTAACTTAATTAAAAACTAAAATTAGTAGCATGTGAGCTAATCTTGATGGAATGAGGAGTAGACTTAAGTTCCATCACAAAAATAAGCTGCTACAATACACAGAATCATATTTATTATGATCCTTCAGATCCTTTATAGGATGAACACGACAGCTATTTTATCACTACAAAGGGTATCAAAGTTATTCTCCTCAAGGAAACACAATTATTTCTTGATTCACAGAGGTAAAAACAGAACTGTCTACCCCAAGTTTTATAAAAACATTTAAAACTTCCTATTCTCATAGTTAATGTTAAATGAGGAAGAAAGAAATGCATGACACAAAAATATCTCCAGCATTAGGCTGAGGGAGCTGAGTCTCTTTAGTTCAGAGGAAAGGAGACTGAGGGGTGGCCCCATGGTTGATAAATATGTGAAGGGTGGGTGTCAGAAGGATGGAGCCAGGCTCTGCTCAGTGTCATTGGATGATAGGACGAGGGGCAGTGGGTGTGAGCTGGAACAGAGGAGGTTCCACATCAATGTGAGAAGGAACTTCTTCCTGATGAGGGTGACAGAGCCCTGGAAGGGGCTGCCCAGGGGGGGCTGTGGAATCTCCTTCTCTGGAGACGTTTAAAACCCACTTGGACATGTTCCTGTGCGACTGGATCTAGAAGATCCTGCTGTGTCAGGGGGCTTGGACTAGATGATCTTTCAAGGTCCCTTCCAATCCCTAATGTTCTGTGATTGTGTGATATGATATCTGCAGTGTGGCTAGGAGGAAAAGGGAACAGGTTTTAATAGGATGCCTAGGGCTTCTTCTGATCTAACATTGCATCTCCTTGTAAATGGAATGAATTGAATTGAGCATCTCTGTGTTCTTAACTGATTCTTAACAGGCCAGTCTTCATGTTCCAAAGGAGGATGTCTGTATGTTGTGATACACTATTCCATATTCTCTCTTTGACTGCGTGCACAATAGATAGTACATCATAAATTCAAAGCATTTAAAGAAATAGGAAAACATTTTCTGAAGACATTAAATGTGTAATCCGTGCATTACCTCACCTGGTGTCTCAATCCAATACATTTTAGTTCCCTTTTATTAAGGCTGACTGATTTGCAGTGTTTAGATTACATAGGTTTTAGTGCTCACCGAGTGGGCTCCTTTCTTTAGAACAGAGTTCCCTTACAGATCTAATTGCTGCAGGGCAAGTGTGGTTTAAATACTTCATTAGGTTGCCAAACCTAATAAAGCAATTCCTTATTTAAATTGAAAACTCAGCAGTCTCCCTAGGGATTGTGGTCTCGGCTTTTTTACTTCATTGCTGATTTATCCTGAGTCTTCTGATGGAAAGGGAGTTCCCAGATCTTAAGGTCACCTTCCACATCTGATTAAAGACAACCTTTCTAACATTTTCCCTCTGTGTCTACGTCTGCAAGTGTATTGTGTATCTTGCTGAAAAATGCCTGTACTTTCATTTCCTGCAGGGAGAGACTAGGCAAAAACGACTTAACTCTCACAGGCTGAGATTGAGAGTCCTGTCGTGCAAATGATGCAGAAAAGCTGTTAAACAGAACCTTTGGAAGGGCCAAATTCCAGGACTACCTCTATAGAACCTGATTTTTCTCTAAAGCTTTTCTTGTGCAACCAGATGCAATTAAAGCGCCTCGTGGTGCTTATCATGCCTCAGTGCATGACTAATTTCCTGTTGTTTGAAGTGAAGGACAGGCATTGCTGAGAGTATTTCTGGTTGCTGTGCTTTTTGCCTTGATGCAGCTGTTTGGATTTCAGTAATAGCATTCAAGCAAGCATTCCAAGTTGTGATTTAATCCAGAGTGAAACTAACAAAGCAGCACCAACTATAAAATTGGCTGTGCCTAGTCTGGATCTGAGCCACAAGTAAGTGTCGGACTACAGTGACAACTAACGGAGGAAAGAAGCTCAGGCAGGGCCCACCAAGTTACTAATATTCCTATATATATTGTGTTCACAGAATCACAGAACATTTGGGATTGGAAGGTGACCTTGAAAGACCATCTACTCCAATTTGTCTTGGGTCCTTAAGGTGCTTTTTGCCTTGGTTATACCTTTTTCTTTCTTACTGATCTTCTCTTACCAGCTGTTGCAGCAGAAATGCTGGAGGACCTTAGGCTTTAAAATAGCTTTTCAATGGTCTTTTTGTATTGTTCACTACAAAAATGAGTGTCCAAAGCTCTAAGATCTGATAGTGCAGGAGTACGGGTGACATTTTTTAAAGAAAGTGCCAAAGCACTTGATCAGAAAGGAGGTGGTTAGCAGATCGAGAGAGATTTTCCTCTCTCTCTAGTCTGCCCTGGTGAGACTGCCCCTCAGTTCCAGAAGGATTCAGAACTGCTGGAGAGAGTCCAGGACAGAGCCACAAAGGTGATGGAGTGGAGCATCTCCCTGATGAGGAAAGGCTGAGGGAGCTGGGTCTCTTGAGCTTGGAAAAAAGGAGACTGAGGGGTTACCCCATTAATCTTTATAAATATGTGAAGGGTGAGTGACAGGAGGATGGAGTCAGGCTCTGCTGAGTGTCATCTAATGATAAAACAAGGGGCAGTGGGTGTGAGCTGGAACATAGGAGGTTCCACATCAATATGAGAAGGAACTTCTTCCCAGTGAGGGTGACAGAGCCCTGGAAGGGGCTGCCCAGGGATGTTGTGGAGTCTCCTCCTCTGGAGACATTTAAAACCCGCCTGGACATGTTTCTGTGCGACTGGATCTAGGTGATCCTGCTGTGGTAGGGGGATTGGAGTCTTTTGATGATCTTTTGAGGTCCCTTCCAATCCCTAATGTTCTGTGACTGTGATTCCACGACAAAATTGGTTAAAGTTCTTCGTTTACACCCTGATACAACCTTTATAGGACAAAACACACACTGCAGGTAAAAGTGTGTAAGATCATTTTACATCAGCGTGCTAGTGTGTATTTTACACTCTTCTACAATTTGGTTCTGCTATACTCATGCCAATTGGATAATCATCTTTTCACTTTTCAGCAGTCTTCTCCCCCCTTTTGCTGATGCTGGTACAATTAAAGCTGAGTGCCGTCGCTAAAAGAAGTTTAATCCCTTTTGCTATATTTTGGTCATATGGTGAATTTCTATAGCTATAAGTACTCCTGCTTTATTTGTTATCCCAGCAGGGCATGGCTGAGCTATAACAACATCGCACAGCAGGGCTGTCTCTTTTCACAAAACACTTCGCTGAGGCTTTTGAGCGATCTCCTAGTAATCAGATTTCTCACGGAGGTGCCCACCCACCCAAATCAAGTGTGGTCAGTTGACCTGGCAGGTTACCACGCTCCAAACAGTTTAATGAATATCTACCCATTTCATTTTGCTTAAGAGCCAGCAGGGTGGCTTCATGGAGTGGGATTACTGCCTCTGCATCCTGATGTTCTTAACTGTGGGCTTAATTCCTCCTTCTAAAATATGAGTTGGTAATTGTAATCGGAGATAGTACATTTGATCCTGCTGCTACTTGTGGCAATGGAATCCCATTGAGCCACCTATTCCAAAACAACATGTAGAGGTTTCTTGAGAGTCTAGATATTGCCTGACATAACATAGCATATCTAGCTGTAGAGCAACAGCTGCTGTGCTGAGCATGTATTCATTTGTACCCCTCTGCACTGCTTCAAGCAGATCTTGCTGTACATAAAAGAATTGGAATATGATTCTCTCCTCTGTAGAGGAGGTGTTTGTTTCCACAGCTGGTTTAGGTCCTCTGTTCGTGTTCATAATGTTTCACAGAATCACAGAACATTAGGGATTGAAAGGGACCTCAAATGTTGCACCGTTTAGAAAGGTTTAGAAATTATATTGTAGTGTCAGAATGCTGCAAAAACAAACAAAACATCTTTTTACTCCATATTTTCACTTTTTCCAGATGCAGACCACAGCCAACCTACTGTACTCCAGAAAGCAAATCCTGAGAGAGGAATGCAGTGGAGGTCTTGAACTAGTTAATGAGATGCTGAAAGCATCTGTCTTTCCATTCTGTTTGTAATTTTTCAAAAGAATGCAAATGTATTTTGACATGAGAGAATGAGTGACTAGGGAAAACAACAACATTAGTGCACTGGAAAAGAAGAAACTAAAATCCCAAGAGGCATGGGAAATGAAAACAATTCCTATTCTTCCATAAAGACAACCACTTTGGAGCTAAATTCCTCAATCCCAGGTTGGAAAGTATAAAGTACTGCATTCAATTTCTAGGCTGTAGGTAGTTCCTTGTAAGAGACCATCATGAGGTGTATTTCTTGTTCATGTAAATGCTGGTCTTTTGGCATGAATCGTATTTGGTCCAGTTTTTAAGGGACACTAAATGAGAGATGCTGTCAAATTTGAATGTGTGGTTTCTCAGAACTTAGAAAGGAAACTCTTTATAACTGTTTAGATGCTCAGCAGGGTGAGGCCACATCTTGAGTGCTGTGTCCAGTTTTGGGCACCTCAGTACAAGAGAGATATAAGGTGCTGGAGCAGGTGCAGAGGAGGGCAACTAAGCTGGTGAAGGGCCTGAAGAATAAATCTTGTGAGGAAAGACTGAAAGAGCTGGGGCTCTTTAGTCTGAGGAAGAGGAGGCTGAGGGGAGACCTCATTGCTCTCTGCAACTGCCTCTCACGATAAATTCGTGATGGAACAAGAGGGAATGGGTTCAAGTTACAACAGGGGAGGTTTAGTCTTGACATCAGGAAACATTTTTTCACAGAAATGATGGTCAGGCAGTGGAATGGGCTTCCCAGGGAGGTGGTTGAGTCTCCATCCCTGGATGCGTTTCAAGTTCATTTGGACAAGGTGTTGAGGGATGTAGTTTGGGGGTGAACATGTGAGGTAGGGTAGATGGTTGGCTTCAGTGATCCCAGGAATCTTTTCCAACCAGAATGACTCTGTGAACAGCAGCTTTTTTCCCTTGGTTTGCTTAAGCAGTAAGATTGAACCTTTCCAAAGTCCAGAAGCTTTACAGCTGTATGCCAAATGTTCTGTTCAACATCAAGGCAAATCCCACGGTAAGCTATCAGAGATGAAGAACAACAATGGCATGGCCTTATCTGACGCTTTCCTTCAGAGGACTCAAAATATTCAGTAAACATTAGTGCATTTAATTCTCTGTGAAGCAGATAGTCAGAATTTTCAAAAGCTTGTTAAGTGCCAGGAAATCCATTAACTCCGATTATCAAAGGGTATCTCAGGATAAGCCAATGAAAAATAGAGTAAGTTAGAAGAAAGTCAGACACAGATTACAGAGACACTTCCTGTCACAAGCGAGTAACTTGAGAAAAAGCTGATGCACGCAGTTAGGTTCCTTGCCTTTTAGGTTCCCATTAAGTGCTCCTTGGTGTTGATAGGGATTCTCTCATTAATTTTCATCAGACTTTCCTTCTGTGTTCAGAAACAGCTTTGAAATTTGGTCTGACCAGTGCACTTAGGTGTAGAGCTGGGGGATCTGGTTTAGGGGTGAGCTTGTAGAGTAATTCTGATGGTTGGACAGAGGACGTTCCACATCAATATGAGAAGGAACTTCTTCCCAGTGAGGGTGATAGAGCACTGGAAGGGGCTGTGCAGGGAGGGCGTGGAGTCTCCTCTGGAGACATTTAAAACCCACCTGGATGTGTTCCTGTACGACTGGATTTAGGTGATCCTGCTGTGGTAGGGGGATTGGACTGGATGGTCTTTCGAGGTCCCTTCCAACCCTTGAAGTTCTGTGATTCTGTGTAAGAAGCTAAACTAGGGCTGGGGTGGTGGGATGGCTGTGTAAACGCTTTATCTGAAATCTTTTGGCATAGAATAAATAATCTCTTTAGTGAGCTGTCGTTAGACGTATTGGTTTTACTCCCCCTCTACACCTGGTTGGTATAAAATAACACCATCAATCTTATAAAAGGGATCCCTTGTTTTCCTCCTCCGGCCCAGTTACGACCGCTGTCTCTCCATAAGTCATGAATACTCCTACCACAGCAGGAACACATTAATGATTTATTTTTCCTTGGGAATGCCCTCATTACAAATGGTTTTGTTACCTCGCTGGGTACTCTCACTGCAGGACATTGCTGCTAATAGATCCCCTTGAGCATTTGTAATCTACGTTCCTCATTCAGCTCGATCCCAGGTGCTATGCATGTTAAATACCTCATCTGTAATTTCTTTAAGCGTGAGATGTCTGTCTAAGATCTCTTTGGTTGGCTAGGTAATTTCTGGCAGCAACTGTAAAAACAGTGCCAGGCTTTTCTAACATTCATGGGAGAAGTGGCTGGTTGTAGTTACTCACAGCTGCATGCAGCATCAAGCTTGTGTTCAGGGAGAACATCGCAGAACACTAGGGATTGGAAGGGACCTCAAAAGATCATCCAGTCCAATGCCTCTGCCACAGCAGGATCCACTAGATCAAGTTGCAAAGGAACATGTCCGGATGGGTTTTAAATGTCTCCAGAGAAGGAGACTCCACAACCCCCCTGGGCAGCCCCTTCCAGGGCTCAGTTCCAGCACCTCTTACCTCTGCCACTCTGTATGACTTCTCGGTTAGAAGGTGAATTTTCGTGAGTGAAATTGCCACGCTGATGGGGTCTACCAGCCCCGCTGGTTGCGAGTGTCGCAGTGTCAGAACCCTGCTACCCCTGCTGAGCTGCATGAGCCTGCAGGGACCGAATCTAGCAGCTGCCGCCTGCTACCTGCCACAGCTGCTGACGGCACTTTCCTTTGGCCTTGTGCTAGAGAAGAAGGTGGTTGGAGTTGATGATCTTGAAGGCCTTTTCCAACCTTGATGATTCTATGATTCTAACAGATGTACGAAGGATAACACATAAGGTACTGTTTTTCATTTACAGTATATACAGTAAATATTATCAAAGCAGTCTCCTCAGCTTTGCAGCTCTCACTGAGAAAGTGCTTCCAAAGGTGCCTCTATGTTCTAGTCTGTCTCTGAACCCCTTATACTTTTAAAAGCCTGAAGCCAGGTACAAATAAACCCAAAGTGAATGGATTGTGTGACTTCTCGGCCTAGGAAGAGGTCTCTTTGCTCGTGTGTATAATTTATATAGTTTCAGATTTTTTTAGAGCATATCTGTAGGGTACATGGCAGATGGAGCTCGTATGTCCTGCTGAGCATTTTCTCTCACCTGCCACTCTGTGCAGATAAGTGAAGTGGCTGGTAAGGGAGTGCAGCCAAGCAGCTTGCAAACAGAGCAGCTCAGAGTCAGCCAAAGCTTGGTCTCAGGCTACAGGGCTAGCCAGTCTCTGTAAAGGAAGCCAGGTTGCTGCTGCAGGGCAGGGGCCATTGTTGAATAACAGGGCAGGTGACAACCTACCTGGCTGTCATGGAGGTGTTGGTGTTGCTTGTTAGGGACAAGCAAGCACAGATGGAACATCATACCAAGATTTAGCCTGGAGAACCATAACCAGTGGTGTCTATAGTTTCTGCCTTGAAGTAAGAGATTTCAAAGAAACAAAAACCAACCAGATTTCTGTAGCTAATGGGATTAAAAATATTTAGGTTAATCACCAGAAGCCTTATCAGTTCCAATCCAGACTATAAGAAAAAACATCACTTGGTAGAGACCATTAGCATGGCCCCTTGAGCATGCCCAGAAAGGAAGATTAAATGACAGAGGTTTGCATTACTGTGTAAAATGCTGATCAGTATGTGATAACAAGATAAGCTGTCGTATTTTTTCAACTAGTATAGAGAGTGGTGTTTGAGGGGAAATGGTGGCTTAGTGTTACTTTGCTATAATTCATGTAAGTAAGGAACAAGCCCACAGATTCCATAAATCCATTTCTTCTGAAATCTTATTAGAGACTGAGCAGAATAAATCCTGGTTTACAGCAAAATAACTGCTTTGTAAACTCTTATTCTGAGTTGCTTTTCATCAAGGTCAGGAATTAGAGGCAAGTCTAGCCCATGCAATGCAACTTGTTTCAGGGCCACTCATATCAGCTGATTCCAGGATCAATGGTCAAGCTCCCTCAACCTTTCCTCATCACAATCATGTTCCACTCCCTTCCTCATCTTTGTGGCTCTGCACTGGACTCTCTCCAGCAGTTCTGTGTCCTTCTGGAACTGAGGGGCCCAGGACTGGACACAAGATTCCAGATGTGGTCTCAGCAGGGCAGAGTAGAGAGGGATCAGAACATCTCTCAATCTGCTAACCATCTCCCTTCAGGTCCACTCCAGGATGCTGTTGGCTTTTTTATGAGAGCTATCTAAATAAAAATAAAGCAGGACATAATCTTTGGCTCTCACAGTACTGCATATATATAGTCCAAAGTTCAAGTCTTCCTCTGCAAACTGTGTGATGATACATGCTCAGGCCAACAGAGATCAAATAAAGTTAAGATTCTTTTGCAGCAAGAAGCTTTAAATCTTATCTAGCTGACTGACAGATAAACTCCCTTTTGTAAGGAGTGATGCTGAGTGTTAGATGTTAAAGGCCAGGGCAGCACAGAAGAGTTCAGTGAAAGCTTAAGAGAGTAAGTCCTAAATCCAGACTGGGATACGTCATCTGGCAGGCAAGGCTTATCCAGGACTATATCCCTCACTAGAGCTGCTGTTCTTTAAGCAAGAGATCAGCTACAAATATCCCTTCCTTTAAAAGACAAACAGTTTATGTTCTGGGAGTCTTCAAGTGATGTCCTCTGATTAGCAGACATTTTGGGATATTTCCCCCTTACTGCATCTTGAAGAAATTGGTGGTCAAACTAGCAAAGGATGAAGTCACTAGTTACCAATAACCATCTGGAAAGTCTCTTTTTTGTTTCTTAATCTACATAACTCATAGAGACAATAACATCATTTGCTGACATGACTGATACTGATTTAATCTAAGGATGATCAGATAGATAGATTGTATTTCCACCTCAGAAAATTCCTTCTAGTGCTTAGTATTCCAGAGGATCTCCTTCAGACTGTCTGGCAGCACGGTATCACTCTGTCTGCAGCTGTCACTTAGAGTTACAACCCTCATTCTCCTTACAGGAAACAACAGGGATCTTCTCCCTTATCTGTAAACAGTGAAATGCAAACTGCAGATGGACTGACTTTCCAGATCAGCTACTGCCATGCTTTCTGCCCAATTTCCAGCTTTGACATCTAGGTCTGGGAACATACTGTTATTTCCCTTTGGAGTTAGGAGTATCCACCTAGAGGAAATGCCGCACTCACCAAGGAACTTGTTATGAGCCCTCTTCATTCAGAAGGGAGGGAAAAGGGTAGAACTGAAGCCATAATTTCTCATTCTTAGAGAAGTGCTTCGTGGGAAGTGGAACATCTCCCTCTTGAGGAAAGGCTGAGGGAGCTAGGTCTCTTCAGCGTAGAGAAAAGGAGGCTGAGGAGTGACCCCATTAATGTTGATAAACATGTCAAAGGTGGGCATCAGAGGATGGAGCCAGGCTCTGCTCAGTCTCATCTAATGACAGGACAAGGGGCAGTGGGTGTGAGCTGGAACAGAGGAGGTTCCACATCAATATGAGAAGGACCTTCTTCCCAGTGAGGGTGACAGGGCACTGGAACAGGCTGCCCAAGGGTGTTGTGGAGTCTCCTTCTCTGGAGATGTTTAAGACCTGCCTGACTGTGTTCCTGTGTGACTTGGTCTAGGTGATCCTGCTGTGGCAGGGAGATTGGACTGGATGAGCTTTCAAGGTCTCTTCCATTCCCCAAGGTTCTGTGCTTCTGTGAAGGCATCAAGAGAGCTCTCTTTTTGTGGTTTTTTTTCCTCTTAGCTGGAAACTTCATTATTTGACCAAATGCTCTCCCCTAACCACAAATCATTCCTTATCATGAGTGTTTCCACCACCCGTCACTATATATGAAACATGTGGGTACCCCGCATCCTCACGCAGGCTCATCACGATGTTTCCTGTTCCATTCCCAGTAAAGAGAACTATTCTGCTCGCTGCTTTGTGACTGCAGCGAAGCATTAACAGCATGTTTCCAGAGAAGCATCTGCAAAAACATGTTCCCTTCTCTAAGCGGCAGTTACTAACAAGAGCCCGTCATGTACAGATGAGATTCTTTAGCAAAGCAAAATTTCATCTGCCAGTTTACCACCCAGCCATTGCTTACACTTCTTCATGGTCCATTTCATTTTGACTACACTGAATTATTCAGATCTGTAGCGAATTGTCATCTTGCTAGTCACTTTTTCTCCCAGTTTATTTATGCTCCTACCGAAACCTGGGCTACAGTTGCGGATTTCCATGTTTCTTACAGCTACCCTCTCTTATAATAAGTGTTGATTTCTACCCAGCATGTGTTCACGTGTTTTGAACAGTTGTTACCCAATAAAACCTCTATTCATGCAGGAACATCTGGAGCTGTGAACGTCAATCACAAGAACCCCATGCTCAGTTTCAATTGCCACTCACTCCTCGGTGCCCAGGAAACTTCAAAAAGCAATAAACCTACAAATTTATGTCAGCATTTTCCCATCCCTTTGGAAGTGAGCAGCTGGGCATCCAAATCATGTCGCCAGAGTGCAGAAAAACAGGATCGTTATGCTTAAGATACCAGTAGGCTTGATCTGCTTACACACACACAGAGCTTGCACAGTTTATTGGGGTTGGAAGGGGCCTGCAAAGGCCATCGGATCCAACCCTCCTGCTCAAGCAGGACACAAGTTACTGAAAAGCAGAACTGCCTAAAAAGCCTCAATCACCTCCACAAAATCACATCCAGCCAAGGCTGAAACATCTCTAGAGAAGGAGGCTCCACAGCCTCCCTGGGCAACCTCTTCCAACAGTTAATAACCCTGACTGTAAGGAAGCTTTTCCTCGTGTTGAGGTGAACCTTCCTATTCAGTTCAAGTTGGCAGCCATTGTCCCTTATCCTGTCTGATGCCGTTGAAAAGAGAGGATTCCTTTCTGCTTGGCACCCAGCCCTCATGCATTTGTAGACAAGGACAAAATCCCCTCGGAGCCTTCTTTTGTCCAAACTAAAAAGTCCCACTGTTCTCCATCTCTCTTCTGGGTGCACTTGCATGAGCCTGATACTCTTCTGCGAGATGGTTCTCTTTAAAGTTGAGTCACAGCTTCCACTTCCCTTTAGCAAGTGGCCACAGGAAGAGACGAGGATATTCTTGGACTTTTAATTTGATAAGCATGGGCATGATGTGTAACTCACATAGTGCAAGGCCCAGGGCGAGGAGCAGGTGCTTCAAGTGAGTGTTCACAAGTAGTGTTGAGAGACTTGGTTTGGGGGTGAACTTGTGGATTGGGGTTGATGGTTGGAGTCAGTGATCCCGGGGGTCTTTTCCAACCGGAATGATTCTGTGGTTCACAGGGAGTCCAGGCTTGGACCTTATCCGTAGATTCATGAAGCTTTTCAAACAGTCCCATTTCCAGATGGTCTGTCGAGGTCCCTTCCGATCCCTAACGTTCTGTGATTTCCTGGGTTTGAAAAGTCCTCTACGCTTTAACACAAGTAACGGGCTGCCACCTACTGGCGCTGCCTCCTGCTTCTGTTCTTCAGGTGATCTAAGGAATTCTGATGCTTCCTCTTCGGTAGAAATGTAGGTGTTTCAGCAGCACAGACTTGCAACGGCTCATCCAATTATAGCCCATCCCATTTACTTTTGGGTCGCTGTCAGATCTTTGTGTGTTTGAAAGTCCTCTGACAAATGAGTTCTGCTATCCTGACTCTCATGCTGTCACTTCAATGGCACAAGCTGAATATTCAGGAAACACTGGTGTAAATACTGATGCTGCTCTGTAATCACACCAACCTGCTCAAAGCACAGGGCAGGAACACTTCAGAACTTACAGGTCATAAAAATGCATTTAGTAAAAGAGAGCTCCATCCCTCAGGACAGCTAGTGATGCAACAGCTCTGGTTTGTTTTGAATTAATGTTTTCTTTTCCTCCCTTGTATTTTCCTTCCAGTACCATTGTTTTCCAACATCTAAGAGTGTGTCTGTGAACTCGTGGCCTTGTTGCTAGGTTTCAAGCTGCATTTATGCAGTCTACTGAGACACTATTTTCATCTTTGAATTCTGAATGAGGTCCCAAGGCAACAGCACCCTGTTTCTTAGCAACACAGATGGGTAGACTGTATGTTCCAGCTCTTTCATACGATGGAAAAATAAACAGTTCCCTAAATCAAGGTGTGCTGCAATATCAACACTTTGCTTAGCTTCCCTCTGGAGAGAGGAAACAGAAGCCTTTTGGGATAGAGCACATGAAGCTTGCTGCTGCTTTTGCAGAGTGGTGAGTGTTATCTCGGTCTTTTCTGTTCATTGCATCTCTGCGGGGTCATTATTCATCACAGTGGGGGACTGGACTAGATGATCTTTCACGCTCCCTTCCAATCCCTGGTGTTCTGTGAGTCTGTGATATGGTTCTGTAGGTACTGTGGATCACCAAGTTTCAGTTCCTAGTAGGCATAGAAAATCTATGGTAACAAAACCAGTAGGGGTGGGATGTGTCAGATTTCTTCATGGTGAGAGTGACAGAGCACTGGAACAGGCTGCTCAGGGGTAAAGCTAGATGTGGGTAAGGCATTAACTACCCACCAGGACATTAGTGCTGCTCCAGTGAGCTTTCACTTTGCCCAAAGGCATCTTTGGGTCGATGAAAGGGCCTCCTTCTCCCTCTGGGCAAAAGGCTGAAGCTTGAGTGGCACTAGCTGATGAAATACTCCACAGCAGGATGTAACACCTGGGCACATATTTGGGTATTAATGAGGCTGCTGTAATTAATGTTGTTGCCTAGGCAGGACTAGGAATGTCGAGAAATATGAAAATACACTGGGATGGATGGAGACTGGAGATTCAGCATTTCCTTGGTTTGACTTTGGTTTTGTCTCCTGCAAAATGAGGCTGGTTGTGAACACAGCACTGACCAGCTAAGACTGGTCCCTGCCATGGAGCACTGCATGTGCACCAGTTTAGACTCGCCTCCAGGATGTTTAATGAGACAAGAACAAAAATGGGAAGGAGAGGATGTGCCTGTACTCTTACTTAGTCATGGGTATTTCAGATTGAGAGAGGTCCTCCTCCCACTCTACTCTGCCCTGGTGAGACTGCATCTGGAATATAGTGTCCAGTTCTGGACCCCTCAGTTCCAGAAGGACACAGAACTGCTGGTAAAAGTCCAGCACAGAGCCAGAAAGATGATGAAGGGAGGGGAGCATCTCCCTGATGAGGAAAGGCTGAAGGAGCTGGGTCTCTTGAGCTTGGAGAAAAGGAGACTGAGGGGGGACCCCATTACTGTTGATAAATATCTGATGGGTGGATGTCAGGAGAATGGAGCCAGGCTCCGCTCAGTATCATCTAATGACGGGACAAGGGGCACCGGGTGTGAGCTGCAACATAGGAGGTTCCACATCAATATTAGAAGGAACTTCTTCTGGGTGAGGGTGACAGAGCAGTGCAAGGGGCTTCTCAGGGGGTTTGTGGAGTCTCCTTCCCTGGAGATGTTTAAAACCCATGTGGATATGTTTCTGTGTGACCTGATCTAGGGGATCCTGCTGTGGTGGGAGGATTGGAGTAGATGATCTTTCACGGTCCCTTCCAATCCCTAATGTTCTGTGATTCTGCGATTCTGCAACAAAAGTTCTGCAGTATCTGTGCACGTGTTGGGTTGGGTTTTTTCTTTTTTTGCCAGGAACCACAATGTCTGAGAAGAAAAAGAATCCAGCACCAGTCCATTATGTTCACCCTCGACCAAGATGAGTGACAATTTTTATTTGAAAGTCAAACAACATTTCTGTGCCACTTGACTGACGTTTCTGCTGGCTACAAACTGTAGTGCAGCAACCCAAATCCAAGAGTGTGACTAAAGGAACCTCCTGATTTTAGCTACCGCCTCTCTAGATCATCAGGCCATTCTTAGAAGCCACAAGAATCGCAGAATCACAGAACGTTAGGGATTGGAGGGGACCTTTAAAGATCATCCAGTCCAGTCGTGTCCCCCCCACAGCAGGGGTCTACATCAAGTCACACAGGAACATGTCCAGGCCGGGGAAAAGGGGAAGTTAAGCCAAAAATGACATCTGAATCTATAGTCATGCAACAGGCTTAGGTCCAGGCTGCTCCTTCCTCTTTCAGAAAGGAGAAGGAACCTGCCTCTGCTCGTCACTCGCTTTCCACTGACTGGCTTTTATGATGCCAGAAGACTGTTTGTGAAGAATGGCAAGTACAGGACTGGTATGTGTGAAGACCCCAGTCCACATGATTATATGTAGGTGTTTGATTCTCCTTCTCTGGGGGCATTTCAGACCCGACTGGATATATTCATGTGCAACTGGATCTAGGTGATCCTGCTGTGGCAGGAGGACTGGACTAGATGATCTTTCGAGGTCCCTAATGTTCTGTGATTCTGTGACTGCCACACTTTTACAAAAGCATGGAAAAGTGTGGTTGTAGTACCTTGTGTCGTAGGCTGAGACGCAGAGGGTGTTTGGAGAGCCCTGAGTGAAACCACTAGATGTCAGTCTCAGTAGCGAGAGCAGGAGCAAACCCAGCACTGGGTAGCACAGAGCATTAGGGACTGGAAGGGACCTCGAAAGATCTGCTAGCCCTGCATAGCAGCTGGGATCGACCTGGTAGTTCACTTAGCTGTAGACAGTAATTATTTGCCTAAAAGACAAGGCTGTAGGGAAAGCTAATTAATCCAGGCTTGGAGCTGTATGTTTTAATGTGTTTTGGAACTGACGAGATGGTTTGGAAAGTGCTGGGGACAGTCTGGCTCAATTTTACGCACACTGTGGCGAAGGGGAGCAAGTAGAGACTGGAGAGAACTGGGGTGGGGAGGCGTGGGGAGAGGACCTCAGGGGAGGCAGTGGGATTCATGCAGCAGGCAAGGCTGCTGTGGCTGAGGATGCCTGCACATCGTTCTTCAAATAGAGAGCCACTTCAGTTGCAGTGCCATGGGATTTCCTCAAGCTACAAACCAACACAGGTCTGTTTGGTAACTACTGAAAGCACAAAGCTTTATAAACAGTGAAGCACTGCTTTTCCTCCTCAGGGGGCTTTTCTCAGTTGGAAAAATAAAACAAGGAAGTGTCTGTCTCATAGGCTGTACTCACGTTATACTTAGCACAATGTACTTACCTGTAGGAGCTGCCTCTTCACACCTCATCCTTCACTGTGTGAAGACAAACAGTTTGTTTGCACTTGCTTTCTACAAAGTTGAAGAAGACAGTGACTAAACAGCAGTGACATTCCCTTGATTGTTCATCTCAAAAGGGAAACAGCAGTCACCCAGGACCCAATGGAAAGTCAAAACACGGAGCCATAAGTGGTTGTGTTCCTGTACGTGTTTCCCTGAGAGGATAAACACTGTGGATGGTGGCCATGCACCTCTGACAGTCAATAACAGACAGTGCTACTCATAAAAATAACTAGAAGCAGAGAAAGTCCAAGGCCACCAGAGTGATTTTTCTTTTTCCATCAGAGGAAACTTTCTGGCCTTGTGAAAAAGGAAGGAAGGGGGATTGTAAAGGCCAGGTGTACTTCAAAATCGTGAGTGAATATGCACTGTTCTCTCTGATCTGTCTCTAAAGGCTGGCTGGCAGGCCCGGTGGGAAACACGCGCCCAAGCACGCAAGGGGATACGTCGTTGTGTCGTGTCTACTGCCTTGCACTGAGTGAGGAAAAAGTTTCTGTTGAATCCAGGAAGAGTTGGACAAAGCCTTAAGTGTCTTCCAGATCTGGAATTTGAAGCACACAGTCCATGTGTGTTGTGCTGTGTGGCTGTTTTTGAAAAAGAAGAACATAAGAAGTATCAACTCTATTTATTGAATTTATTTATCTGGTTTGGTTTGCAGAACATCTTTGGTTGGAAGAGACCTTTGAGATCATCAAGTCCAACCTTCAACCTAGCACTGCCTGGTAACTCCTAAACCATGTCACTCAGCACTGCATCTATTTGCCTTTTAAATACCTCCAGGGATAGCGACTGCACCACTGCCCTGGGCAACCTGTTCCAATGTTTGATAAGGCTTTCAGTGAAGAAATTCCTCCTGACATCCAGCCTAAACCTCCCCTGGTGCAGCTTGAAACCATTTCCACTGGTCCTATGGCTTGCCACCAGGGAGGAGACTGAGGGGTGACCTCACTAATGTCTATAAATATGTGAAGGGTGAGAGTCAGGAGGATGGAGCCAGGCTCTGCTCAGTGTCATGTAGTGATAGGACAAGGGGCAGTGGGTGTCAGCTGGAACATGGGAGGTTCCATATAAATATGAGAAGGAACTTCTTCACCATGAGGGTGACAGGCCATTGGAAGGGGCTGCCCAAGAGTGTTGTGGAGTCTCCTTCTCTGGAGACATTTAAAACCCACCTGGATGTGTTCCTGTGCAGCTTGGTCTAGGTGATCCTGCTGTGGCAGGGGGATTGGTCTTTTGAGATCCCTTCCAATCCCTAATGTTCTGTGATTGACCTCTGTGCCTGTTTGGAGAAGTGTGCTTCAGACACGTGTAATGTGTGTACAGCAAACTCTGTCATGTGAAACTGGAAACAAAACTAAACACCTGTCATTCCATTGTTGAGGTAGGGTCACAGAGTTCAGGAGGGTGTTTGGCCCATGTGGTGAAGAAGAAATAAGCTTTGTAGGAGGAAACACTCATGACATTTGAAAATACTCTCCTCGTGTTCTATTTTGGTTCCTTCCATTGTTAGTTCCTGGAACTGTAATTCAACACTGGGCATCAGGCTTGTAGAAGGACTTAAACCTTCGACTTAAACAACTGATACTGGTTGTTGTCTCCATCTCTACTCATCAGATTGATTCTCCAGGCCCTTCCCCAGCTTCGTTGCCCTCCTCTGCCCTCACTCCAGCACCTCAATGACTCCCTTGTACTGAGGTGCCCAAAACTGGACCCAGTACTCAAGGTGTGGCCTCCCCAGGGGGACAATCCCCTCCCTCCTCCTGCTGGACACCCAGTTTCTAATCCAGGCCAGGATGCCATCAGCCCCCTTGGCCGCCTGGGCACTCTGCTGGCTCAGATTCAGCCTCCTGTCAATTAGAACCCCCAGGTCCCTTTCTGCCAGAACAAGGGAGTAAAGCTGTCAAAGGGAGAAGGATTGCAAACACAAGACTTGCAAACAAACATTAATTTTGAAAAGTACAAACAAGTGTCCTGGCACTCATGATGCAAACTTCAACACAGTTTTCTTTGCTACCAGCCAGGATGTGATCACCTACTGTGTAATCCCAATAAGATAAATTTGAGCATGAGAAGACTCCGCTGTCGGTTCTAAAACCCTTTGTGCCTCAGTAGTGGCACAGATGTGAGACAATTAAACTCTTCTTGTGTCTTGAACCTCTGTCCGTTGGTGTATGATACAGAGCACTGGAACGGGCTGCCTGGGAAGTTGTGGAGTCTCCTTCTCTGAAGATGTTTAAAACCCACCTGGACATGTTCCTGTGCAACTGGATCTAGGGGATCCTGCTGTGGCATCTTTTGAGGTGCTGTGATTCTAGAGTCCACACTGTCGATTCAAAATGTATAAGAAGACTTAAGATTGGCTCAGGTGGCCTCTGCAGTCTGTGCAGAAACAATCTCAGCTTGGCAAGACAGGCTGTCAGAACAGGTAGGAGACACGAGGCTGCGTAACACCGCTCGGTTGGAGCTCATGTGTGGGCAAAGCCCAGCACGTTTCCAAAGTAAGCACAACGTGCCAACTTCAGAACAGACAAACCCAAAGAAACACAGACAATGTCTACCTGCGCTGACAACAGCTAACTCCTGCAACGAGAACGCCAACAGGCACGCCATGAGAACAACTGAAACTCGGTTTAATTCAGTAAAAGTGAAGAGAACAGCTGACACAGACAGAAGAATAAACCTGAGAAACAACTCATGAATATTTCAAAACATCGATACCACATTGAAACTGGAACTACTGGGATTTTTTGGCTCTTCCTCCTCTCTCTTTTTTCTTCCCCTCCTAAACGTGGCAAATAATCTGAGAGAAGTGTTCAGTTTTGGATGCACAGTGCTTTGTCAAGCAGGCTCAGGGCTAAGTCCTCAGCCCTGGCAGAATGAGGGGTAAACGGCTCGGCTGGGAGCACTGGAACGGGCATTTCCCTCAATAGCTGTGGACCAGACAGGATATCACAGAGTCACTCTGGTTGGAAAAGACCTCTGGGATCATCGAGTACAACCATGAGAAATGTCAGGGAAGATAGCTAAAAGGATTTCTAGATGTGATGCTTTTCTGCCAGCTGCTCTGCTGCGTTTATCTGCCTCCTTACTGGGGTAGCCCTGATCTGCCCACAGGTGAATACTTGCACTAGGCTTGTACAAACTTGCTAAAACGAACTAAGTAGGGAAATAATGAGCCTCAAAGTTAATCAAGTTGGATAACCCAGCACACCCACACACAGTCTGATCTGAAGTGTGTCTTGTGACATCCTGACAGCTGGGGGTGTACTGCTCCGACTCCTATCCTGATTAATCCACCTCCTATCAGTATCCAACGAAAGCACTTCTCATGTTGTAGCAGCCTGCCGGGATAACACACCAACCCTTTGTAAAGGCTGAGTAAGGAGTGATGTTAGTCCTCTTGGGTTGTTGGGAAAACAACAGCACAATGCTTTGCATTTTCTGAGAGAGGGAAATTTCTATCAATTCTGGCCTTTGTAGGATGGTTCAGGTTGGAGAAGACCTTTAAGATCATTGAGTCCAACGACTATCCCGAGCACACCAAGCGCACTGCTAGGCCATGTTTCTATCCATCTCCAGATCTACATGACTGTTAAGCAAGTTTTGTGAGAAGCAGCTGAGGAAGAGGAGGCTCAGGGCTTATCTTCCCACCTGCTGGGTAGCTTTTGGAAGTGGTTGCACTTCAGCAAGAGTAGTCAGGGATTGGAATAGGCTGCAGTCACTATCCCTGGAGGTGTTCAAAGAACAAGTGGATGCGGCCCTGGGAACGGGGTTTAGTGGGCAGGGTGGGGTTGGGGTGATGGTTGGACTGGATGATTTTGTAGGTCTCTTCCAGCGTTAATGACTCGATGCCTGGATGAGTCCTTCTCATTTTAGAAAACTGCCCTTTAGCCGCGGGAGGTTTCTGTGGAACATCTCTGCGGAGAGAGAGGTGCTGCCGGGCAGCTCTGAACAACCAGAACCGCAGCCAGGCAGAGGAGCCGACCGCTCCCCAGCGGTGCGGGGCCGGACCGCTCCGCTCCGCCCGTCGGGGAGTGGCAGCAGCCCTATAAATGGGGGAGCGCGGAGGGCTGCGCGGTCCCGCAGCGATGTCGCCGGGCGCGTTCGCGGGGGCGGGGGAGCGCAGCGGGCTGCAGGTCTGGCGGGTGGAGCGGCTGGAGCTGGTGCCGGTGCCCCCGGCCCTACACGGAGACTTCTATGTGGGCGATGCCTACGTGGTGCTGCGCACCGAGCGCCGCGGCAGCGCCGCCGCCTTCCGCCTGCACTACTGGCTCGGTAACGGCGCTCGGGGGTGCGGGCTCTGCGCGGGCAGGGTGCGAGGAGAGCGCTCGCTTTGCCTTGGGGTGCTCGTTTGGAGCCCCGGGAAGGGCTAAAGCCCCCGGCTTGGCTGCACCCAGCTGCGGGTGTTGGCTTTTTCAGCTTCAGGACTGGAGGGCGGTCTCGGCTCAGAGAGTTTTCTTGGCCGGAATTTCACCTCAGTCAGCTCCCTGAGGTGTTGCTGCTGCGCTGCTTTGCATCCAGATGTTGCTTCGTTCTAGCTGGGCTTATTTTGCCTTCTCCTGATACAGAGATTGGAGGCAGAGTAACAAGCTTGTCTATGAAATCCAGACTGACAGCCCAGTAAAGCCCCTCCTGAGGCAACTGGGAACGCTAGAAGCGGGCTAATGCCTTTTGCCTTCATTCCGGACTAGCACAGTATTTACAACCAAATGGAAATGTGATGTAAGGATGTATTTTGGGTGACTTCCTCATCTTTTGGAGGTGTCTCAAGACTTCCTTGTCTGGTCACCAGGTCATCCGACGACAGCGTTTCTATTATAGTTGCCTGAGTTCTGTTACTTTGCTCTTGTTTCACCACCACAGGGTTTGTGTTTGTGACGTGCTCGAGTTGCCCCAGTTCTCACTGTGCTTTTGGAAGCATTGAAAAAGAGAATCAGATAAAGCTGGGATTGTTTCTGCATCAATGTTCAGAGCTGGTTGAGTTTTGCTTGTGTTGCCAGATGGCACAGTGTCTGTCGGATGGGAGTGTCATCATAGATGACATAAACGAATCTCTGGCAGATGTTCTCAGTTAATAGCATGTGAGGTAATAGGATTTGGGTATTTAGCCATTTGATAATGAAGTTAGAAGAGTTTAGGTAGTAGCGAAGGGTTAGGAGGCACTTCTCAGGGAAAGGTGCAGGGATTCTTCTCTGGAGACATTTAAAACCTGCCTGGATATGTTCCTGTGACACTGGTTCTGGGTGATCCTGCTGTGGCAGAGGGATTGGACTAGCTGATCTTTCAAGGTCCCTTCCAATCCCCAATGTTCTGTGAGGCTGCTTGTGTAAGTAAGTGAGATTCCCTTGTGTAAGGCAGTAGGACTGGCTACAAGCAGTCCTTAGCAGCTTCAATAAAATCATGCACGGTGGTTTTCAATTATTTCTTTAACCTTTGTCCTCAGAGATTAGGTTGATAAGATCTATCCCTGTGGACTAGCATCTAGTCTGGCAGCAATTTTGATCTGTTTCCTATATGCTCTGGCTTCTTTATAGCTGTTTGTGCTTCAGACTTAGGGTAAATGTGTTTTCTCTACAACCTTGAACAACCTGCGCTTGGGCTTATGCTCACTCGGGTTTTTTAAACAGGGTTTCACAGAGTATTGTATTGCACAGCAGCTCTACACCCAGCCTGGTGGTGGTTCTTATCTCTAACGCTGTTCCAAAACCAGTTTTCTTCAACCATGACCCTTGTTGTGTAATAGCAAGCAATAAAGCTGAACGATCTAGTTTAAAGAATTATTAATACCCCTGGATTTTTTAAATCGTGAGTATTTAAAAAAAAAAGAGCCTGAAAATTTTACCATCAACTTTAAGGTGGTGGACAGGCCTGAGAAAGCTTATTACCCCATAGCAAGTTCTTCTGTCACTGAGCAGTGGGGATTCTGTATCATTTTCCTTCAGAGGTTCCTGTGTCCTGTTTTCAGGATGTTTTCTAACTTTTTAATGGGCAGGCGTCATGGTCTTTTCTTCCCCATGTCTCCATTATTCTTTGCATCTCTTCCTTGTTTCATCCTTACAATCACAGAATCATTAAGGTTGGAAGAGACATACAAGATCACCTAATCCAATCGTCAACTCAACCCCACCCTGCCCTCTAAATCATGTCCCCTAGGGCCATATTACTGAACCATAGAACATTAGGGATTGGAAGGGACCTTGAAAGATCATCTAGTCCAATGCTCCTGCCAGAGCAGGATCACCAAGACCAAGTCACACAGGAACACATCCGGACAGGTTTTAAACGTCTCCAGAGAAGGAGACTCCACAACACTTCTGTTCCAGTGCTCTGTCACCCTCACTGTGAAGAAGTTCCTTCTCATATTGATTTGGAACCTCCTCTGTTCCAGCTCACACCCACTGCCCCTTGTCCTGTCACTAGATGACACTGAGCAGAGCCTGGCTCCATCCTCCTGACACCCTCCCTTCACATATTTGTCAACATCAATGAGGTCACCCCTCAGTCTCCTACAAACTAGAGAGACCCAGCTCCCTCAGCCTTATAAGGGAGGTGATGGTTGGACTTGGTGGTCCCTAGGGTCTTTTCCAACCTGAATGATTCTAGGATTCTGAGGTCTCAGTGCAGTGCTTTACTGCAGTGTAAACATGGGCTGTATAACCTGCAGAAGGTTTCTCCAACACTTTTCCAAGTTAATGTAGTGCCTTACTAAACTTACTTGTTTTCTCTCTTGTTTCAGGGAAGGAGTGCACCCAGGATGAAAGCGCAGCTGCGGCTATCTTTGCTGTTCAACTGGATGACTACTTAGGAGGAAAGCCTGTGCAGTGTAGAGAAATTCAAGGATACGAGTCTACTGAGTTTGTGGGCTACTTCAAAGGAGGAATTAAATACAAGGTAAAGAGCCAGCTGTCGCAGTGTGTTCTGAAAATATATATAACGTTGCCTTAATATCTTAAACATTGCAGAATCACAGAGCATTAGGGATTGGAAGTGACCATGAAAGATCATCTAGAGCAGACATTATATAGAACATTGTCATAGTGTTCCTGTGCAGCTGGATCTAGGGGATCCTGCTGTGGCAGGGGGATTGGACTGGATGATCTTTCAAGGTCCCTTTCAGTCCCTAATGTTCTGTGATTATGTGAGGTAGACAAAAAATCCTCCCAACTACTTTTAAGGATGTGCATTGTCAGCCCCCTTATCATGTCCCTTTCAGAAGCTGAATCTTTAGAGGATTTTATTTTTGCTTAGGAATACAGTACTGTACCTCCTGAGAAATCTCCTCATTGTAGGAGCTCTGGGATTCATTGCTCTAGTAAAGTTTTTATTCCATTTTATGGAGGCTTTTAACTTCTCACTGTCTACACAACCATTATTACCCCATTTGAGGGATGTGGTGTAGGGGTGAACTTGTAAGGTAGATGGCTGGACTCAGTGATCCCAGGGGTCTTTTCCAGCAAGAGTGATTTTGTGATTATACTTCCTTCTGCACGCAACCAGGCACTAAAACCACCCAGACCTCTGAGATTCAAGGATTTTGGGAAAACTTACACAGGGACTGCATGCTCCTCTACTTTTCTTCTCTCATTATTTGACAGTCTGTTGAGTTTTAACTTCACAGTGTGCTTCAGTAGTAACTTCTCTCAATGATGCAGAGTGTGCTGTCAATTTCCCCATTCATCTGAAAACCCTGTAAAGCAGGGTGGCATCTGCTGCTTCAGATCAAGGGTCACATCTGAGAGTTCAGTGGCAGCACTGTTCCCTGTGTCTGTCTGCTCTGTTAAACAGTATAAACATTTGACTCTCCTCTCGCTGCATAAAGTACCTTTTTGTCCCTGCTAGCTCCTCATCTGAAGCAAAAACTCAGTAAGAATGTGGAAATCAAGCTGAGGTGAAGCTAACTGCTTTGTTCCGTTTTGTTCAGGCAGGGGGTGTTGCCTCTGGATTTAATCACGTTGTTACTAATGATCTGAGTGCCCGGAGGCTGCTGCATATCAAGGGCCGCAGAGTTGTAAGAGCCACAGAAGTCCCCCTGGCTTGGACCAGCTTCAACAAAGGAGACTGCTTCATTATTGACCTCGGAACTGTAAGTCTTTACTAGGACAAAACACACTGAAAAGTAACAAAGCATCCCTTCTGAAGTCTGGATTATCACAGAACATCAGGGATTGGGAGGGACCTCGAAAGATCATCTAGTCCAATCCCCCTGCCACAGCAGGATCCCCTAGATCCAGTCACACAGGAACACATCCAGGCGGGTTTTAAATGTCTGCAGGGAAGGGGACTCCACAACCCCCTGGGCAGCCCATTCCAAGTGCTCTGTCACCCTCACCATGAATAAAAAACATAACTAACTTTGTCACTCACCCAAACCAGGGGGACTGGACTAGATGATATCTTGAGGTCCCTTCCAATCCCTAATGTTCCATGATTCTGTGACAGAAAAAGTATGTTTTAGAAAATCAGTTGTAGTGTCACATCCCTTTGCAGGTTTAAAAACTGCTTTAGTTGTTTCCTGAAATGTGCCCAGATTAACCTGCAAGAAGCCGTTTGCTTTCCCCCTCGAGGTATGGCAATTTTTTTACCACTGGTGTTTGAACCTTAAGCTGTTTGCATTAAATACTGGCTGACTTTGACAGTGCCTAGCAGCTGGATGAGGTCAGTGCTAGGGTGCAGAGCAGAGCATACTGGCACCCCTCTCTTAAGAGCATTTGTACATACCCATGAAACATCGATTGCGATCATTCAGCCAGAAGAAGTAGCTGCAAAAGGAGTTGTCGTGACAAATTTGCCACACAAGGTCTTTCAAAACTACCTGAGTATTCGAAGAGACTGCTTTCGGGAGAAAACCTTGAAGTGTGGGATTGCTTCTCAAGAGACACTTAGTGCAGAAGCGTATGACCAGATACTAAGAGCATGTGAGAAAATAGTTTATCTTCCAGGCAGCATCCGCGGTTGGTCTTTGCTGTAGTGTTTCACAGGGAAGTGGTTAGCGACTTCTGCATGATTTCAGAGGAGTTCTCAGACCTGTTGAAAAAGGGAACCCTTCTAAACTCTTGTTACAGGTTTGGCTGTCTCTCCTGAAGAGCATCTCCTGGTGTGATAACTGAAGATATCGGTATCAAGTAGCTGTGTTGATACTATCTGTTTTATCATCCGTTAGCAGTCTTCAAACAGAAAAGCAGCCAGTGTTTTCCCAACATCATCCCATTTCTTCTAAGGCACTGTGGTCTGATCAACTGCAGTAGCTAAGTGAACAGTATCCAAACAGCTCTATCTTCATGTTGCTTTTTATTATGAATCACACAACATTAGGGATTGGAAGACCCTGAAAGATCATCCAGTCCAGTCCCCCTGCCACAGCAGGATCACCTAGATCCAGTTGCACAGGAACACATCCAGGAGGGTTTGAAATGTCTGCAGAGAAGGAGACTCCACAACCCCTCGGGCAGCCCCTTTCAGACCTCTGTCGCCCTTGCCGGGAAGAAGTTCCTTCTCACATTGATGTGGAACCTCCTCTGTTCCAGCTCACACCTACTGCCCCTTGTCCTATCATTAGATGCCCCTGAGCAGAGCCTGGCTCCATCCTCCTGACATCCACCCTTCACATATTTGTCAACATTAATGAGGTCACCCCTCAGTCTCTTCTTCTCCAAGCTCAAGAGCCCCAGCTCCCTCAGCCTTTCCTCATCAGGGAGATGCTCCACTCCCTCCATCATCTCTGTCTCTGTGCTGGACTCTCTCCAGCAGCTCTGTGCCCTTTTGGAACTGAGAGGCCCACAACTGGACACAATATTCCAGACATGGTCTTACCACGGCAGCGTAGAGGAGGGTCAGATTTACAAGGAAGACAAACTTGTAAAGATCCAGCTGAGCTTCTACCATGAAGAACTGAGTGGTCTTGAACTGGACATATTTGCCCATGTCTCTTAGCTAACCAGAAGGATGATAACCAGAAGGGTGGTCTCCATGCCACTGCAAAACTGCTGTGCATTCCATTTCTTGTTAAATTTTATCAAGACGCTTATTTAATATCAAGAAAAATCAGTTTTCCCATTGAAGTTAATTACTGCAGTACTCCAAACTTATGGTTTGGGCAGATAAGGGAACATTGAGAAAGGCAGTAATGATCTGGAATAAAATCATTATTGGTCACTAAGGTTTCCCTCCTGGTGATAAAGCCCCATGGAGAAAGTGTTTGTGTGCACTTCCAGCTGCCTTCACATATTTATAGGTCAGGATGTGATAGTTACCTCCTGCCTGGGTGAGTTACTAAGGCACATTTACAGCACTTTGAGTATCCTGTCTG
The DNA here is from genome assembly GCA_013400115.1 of Rhinopomastus cyanomelas. NCBI lineage: Eukaryota > Metazoa > Chordata > Aves > Bucerotiformes > Rhinopomastidae > Rhinopomastus > Rhinopomastus cyanomelas. The sequence continues at coordinate 190,570 of VXBP01003144.1, forward strand.
GGCCTTACCTTGCCTCCGTCGCCTAGTCTGGAGCAGAAGATAGCTGCAGGAGGCAGAGAGAGCCCAGTCTTTAACATGAGGACAGTAGTGGAATCACAGAATTCCCCAGACTGGAAAAGATCCATAAGATCTTTTTATCTATAAGATAAGTCCAATTGTTAGCCCAACTCTAAGAGTGGCAAGCCCTGCACTAAACCATATCCTTCAGCACCACGTCTACACGACTCTTCAATACCTCCAGGGTTGGGGACTCTGCCACCGTCCTGGGCAAGCTGTTCCATTGCCTGAGAACCCTTTCAGTAGATGTTTTTCTGAAAGTCTAATCTAAACTTCTCTTGGTGCAAGGCCATTTCCTCTTGTTATCTATCACTTCTTACTCAAGTTAGTTATTAATTGGTCATTAGCTGTGGGTAACATGTGAAGCCCTTTTCCATTCATACTTCTGTGCAACCGTGACGCGAGCGTTGTGACCGCCACGCTGACGTTGCAGTGCAACAAGTGATCTAGGAAGGGACCTCGACAGATCATCCAGTCCAGTTCCCCTGCCAGGGCAGGACCACCACATCTAAACGATCTTTAAACACATCCAGGGGTGATGACTCAACCGCTTCTCCGGGCAGCCTGTTCCAAGGCCTCACAAACCTCTTTCCTGGTTTCCCCCAGCTGAGAGTTAAACTGTGGTTTGTGCTGTAGCAGGTTGTTGCCAAACAAGTAGCAGAGCTTGAATTAATCTGCTTTTGTTCTTTATTAACTTCATGGGCCTATTAACAGCCTTAAAATGTGGTTATATCTATGCAAAGTGTGTCTTTGTAAGCAATCATCTCATTTTCCTGTAAATATGTGAACCGATAACTTTTACAGCTCCAGTAGTGTAAACTCCACCATTCCTGAAGTTGTTATAGTCCCAGTGTCATCAGGTGGACAAATACAGTCTTCTCCCTTCCCCACCACTTCAGTTAGTGTGCATGGTATGTAGTTCATTCATACTCTACAGACTGAAAAGCTTTCCCTTGCACACACTTGCACAAAGAAAAGTGGCTGAGAGACCACCAGGTCTTCAGGTGGGCAGGTGATCCTGCTGTGGTGGGACAACTGGACTGGATGATCTTTCAAGATCCCTTCCTATCCCTAATGCTCTGTGATTCTGAGACATTACAAGTTACTTCAACAAAGATCTAAGTCTGAAGCACTTGCACGTTCAGGACAGGTTTGTGACTAGAAGAAAACTGAGTTCCTGACAGATTTCAGGTTCTTGGCTTTGGCCTTCATTGTCCTGGCTGGGTATCACAGAACGGATACCAAGATGCAGAATGTGTTTTCATGTACTTCCAAAAGCAGGCTGCCAGGAGAACGTGGAGGTGGCTCAGTGTTAGAAGGGAAAGGTTGGTTTTATGTCACTTCTAAAATAAGCACAGGTTTTGTTTGCTTTCCCTTTCGCTGCTCTTCGGGAGGCAGGAGGTGCACCCCCGCAATCCACCTCCATGCAGGGGCCAAGGTGCTCTAACTCAAGAGCTATGTGTGAGCTGTGCATAATCATCCCACCACACGCAGAAGCTAAGTGTAGGGTCATTTTTAATGTGCTGTTCAAATACCAGGTGACTGCCTCAAGGTCACTTTGTGGGCCAGAAGCTGTGAGGAATCAAAGCACTAAATCTTGCTACTCTCAAACCAGAAGATGACACCAAGTCTCCAAAACATGATGGGGGGGACCTTGCTGTGATCTCGGGGTGCATGGTGAAGACCCAGTTTGCCTTCCTGACTGCCCTCAGGAACTCTACAGTTGTCATTGTGATTATTCATTACTAAATTTGCTCACCCTTCAGCTGCTAATTGTCCCACTGGACTCGAACAGGCATCTTGACATCGTCCCACTGTGATCGAACAGGCATCTCGACTCAACCACCTCCCTGGTCAGACACTGGAATGGGCTGCCCAGGGTGGTGGTTGAGTCCCCATCCCTGGATGAGTTTGAAAGTTGCTTAGATGTAGTGTTGGGGGATCTGGTTTAGGGGTGAACTTGTAGAGCAGGGTTGCTGGTTGGACACAATGATCCCAGGGGTCTTTTCCAACCTGAATGATTCTGTGATTCTCTGATCAGCAGCTGTTACTATCAGAGAGCAGAGTAGCTGTGTGTTCTGTAGCACCTTTCTCAAACTGTGTCAAAGAGATCTTTTAAAAGCCCACATACTCTGCTCGTAAAACCTTCTGAAAATAGCCCGGGTGTGGTACAGGAATTACTGATGAATGGAATTCCTTTATTTTCCAGTGAGAGAAGTGAACCCTTGAAGGCTGTTTTCGTGTTAATGAAAACGTCTTTCTGTCAGCCTGCCAAGTCCAAAGAAAGTTAGCAAAACAACCCTAAAAATAGTGGAGGTGTAGTACAGCTAAGGAATTGTGAAGGCACTGACTGAGCTGAAGCTAGATACCCTCTGCCTCTACCTGAGCACTTTCTATCTGTGTCTAAAAATGAATTCATGAAGTATGTTGGACATGGTTAAATAACTAGCTGATTCTTGCCAATAATCACAGAACATCAGGGATTGGAAGGGACCTCAAAAGATCATCCAGTCAAATCCCCCCACCACAGCAGCATCACCCAGATCCAGTCACACAGGAACATGTCCAGGCGGGTTTTAAACGTCTCCAGAGAAGGAGACTCCTCAACCCCCCTGGGCAGCCCCTTCCAGGGCTCTGTCACACTTACTGGGAAGAAGTTTAAGAAAGTTGTTATGGAACACAGCTACTCTGCTCTCTGATAGTAACAGCTGCTGATCATAGAATCATTCAGGTTGGAGAAGACCCCTGGGATCATCAAGTCCAACCATCAACCCTACTCCACAAGTTCATCCCTAACCCAGATCCTCCAACACTACATCTAAGCGACTTTCAAACTCATCCAGGGATGGGGACTCAACCCCCACCCTGGGCAACCCAGTCCAGGGCCTGACCACTCTCTGCAGGAAGAATCTCTTCCCGATGTCCAGTCTAACCCTCCCCTGTTGAACCTTGAAGCCCTTCCCTCTGCTTCTGTCGCTAATGACCTGTGAGAAGAGCCCAGCCCCAGCATCTCTGCAATGTCCTTTCATCACTGAGGTCTCCCCTCAGCATCCTGTTCCTCAAACTAAACAGCCCCAACTCCCTCCATCTCTCATCAGACTGATTCTCCAGGCCCTTCCCCAGCTTCATTGCCCTCCTCTACACTCAATCCAGCACCTCGATATCTTCCTTCTACTGAGGTGCCCAAAGCTGGACCCAGGACTCAAGGTGTGGCCTACCCAGTGCTGAGTCCAGGGGGACAATCCCCTCCCTCCTTCTGCTGGACACCCAGTTTCTAATCCAGGCCAGGATGCCACTGGCCTTCTTGGCCACCTGGGTGCTCTGCTGGCTCAGATTCAGCCTCCTGTCAATTAGAACCCCCAGGTCCCTCTCTGCCAGGCTGCTCTCCAGCCACCCTGCCCCAAGCCTGCAGCGCTGCAGCAGATTGTTGTGACCAAAGTGCAGGACCCAACACTTGGCTCCATTAAAACCAATAGTTATTAATAAATCATTCATGTTGTAGTTTTGCTCGCTGTTGAATCTTGTAGGTAACGTGTGTGTGCTTTGAATTGCTTTAGGAAATCTATCAGTGGTGTGGCTCGTCGTGCAATAAGTACGAGCGGCTGAAGGCTACTCAAGTGGCTGTTGGCATCCGCGACAATGAACGGAATGGAAGGGCTAAACTAATCGCCGTGGAAGAAGGGAGTGAACCAGACCAGCTCATAGAGGTATCGTAATGCACTTGCTGTTTGCTGACACAAATGGCACGAATAAAAAGGCTTTTACAGCTCAGAAACTACACAGGGTTGGGCTCAAGCCCTATGTTTTTTAAGGACTCCCAGAAGTCAGATTTAGGACAGACAGGTGTATAACACTCTGAGAATACTTTATCAACTAAGTGTTTGCTTTTGCAGTTAGTTTTAAGGTGACTGAATTAACAAGAGAGTTTGTACCTGACCAGAAGCACAAAGAACATTCCTGGAGAGAGTCCAGCACGGAGCCACAAAGATGATGAAGGGAGTAGAACGTCTCCCTGCTGAGGAAAGGCTGAGGGAGCTGGGGCTCTTGAGCTGGGAGAAAAGGAGCCTGAGGGGTGACCTCACTAATATTTATAAATATGGAAAGGGTGGGTGTCAGGAGGATGGAGCCAGGCTCTGCTCAGGGGCATCTAGTGATAGGACAACGGGCAACGGGTGTGAGCTGGAACAGAGGAAGTTCCACATCAATATCAGAAGGAACTTCTTCATGGTGAGGATGACAGAGCACTGGAAGGGGCTGCCTGGGGGGGTTGTGGAATCTCCTTCTCTGGAGACATTTAAAACCCACCTGGACGTGTTCCTGTGCAACTTGATCTAGGTGATCGTGCTGTGGCAGGGGGATTGGACTGGATGATCATTCATGGTCTCTTCCAGTCCCTAATATTCAGTGAGTCTGTGATCCTGGGGTTGTCACTGGAGGCTCTGCACAGTGTTCCAGACTAGCTCGTGCATGAGGTGGGACCGTTGATCAGGGCAGCTGCACTTGGTACCTCTTATCTGGCTGAAGTCCAGATGCAGATGTGAGGTTGGACCTCTGTGCTGCTGCGGCACGGAGGTGCGTGGCTGGCAGGGACACACTGGCCTTGCCCACGATGCGTCTGTCTGCCAGACGCTTTCAGCTGGCTGCAGCCGTTGTTTTGTAGCAGCCTTGGCACACGCCAGAGAGCAGGAAAGGCGCCAAGGCTGTGCTGTGATCCTGCAGCACGTTGTGATTACCTCAGGGAATACATCTGCCCTTGCTCAGCACTGTACAAAAAAGTTCCTGCTTTGCTGTCCTGGGGGTTTTTGTCTTGGTTTATAGCATTTTCTGCTGGTTTGGACTTCCCAGGGTCGTTAAAACACAACAGAAAACCAGAGACAACTAACTGACTAAAGAAAGGGTTAACAGACAAGCTGCAGCCAAAGCCTCCCCGCTTCTCCCCCCCCTGTGCTTTCCTCTTCTGCTGAGGAAATATCATGATAGGGATGATATTCTAAGAGATGTTCTGATATTCTAAGAGAGATGGAAGGGTGACTTGTCCGTAACCAGGTCTGTGTGGCAGCAGCACAGGTTTTGGAAGCCCGAGAAAAGACAGTGAGTCTGATGGGGAGCAGCTGGGGCTGTTTAGCCTGAAGAGGAGGAGGCAGAGCAGAGCCACAAAGATGATGAAGGGAATGGAACATCTCCCTGCTGAGGAAAGGCTGAGGGAGCTGGGTCTCTTGAGTGTGTAAAAAAGGACGCCTTTTTTGAGGTCCCTTCCAATCCCTAATGTTCTGTGAGACCCTATCACCCTCTACAACTCCCTGAAGGGACATTGTAAAGAGGTGTGTGCTGGTCCCTTCTCACAGATCATTAGTGATAGAACCAGAGGGAACAGCCTCGAGCTGCACCAGGGGAGGGTTAGGAAGTCAGAGGTTGGACAGGCTGCCCAGGGAGGGGGTTGAGTCACCATTCCTGGAGCTGTTTAATGATTGTGTAGATGTGGTGCTTAGAGATCTGATTTGATAGTGACCTTGGTAGAGTAGGGTTATTGGTTGGGTTTGATGATCTCAAAGGTCTTTTCCCACTTGAATGATTCTATGATTAGCAAAGGCAGTAGTGGCTGTGTCTAGGCTGGCATTTCCCAGTCCAGGCCTCTTTCCTGTTGGGAGCTGGAGAACTGTAGGTGAGGTGAACTGGTCTGACAAGGGCGGTTGCTTGCTCCCAATTACCATTTTTAGCAAGAAGCAGGAGCAAGCTAGCACTGCTTGAACAGTTTGTCCGAGGGAGAGTTCTGTCTGGAGCATGCTGTAGGGCTGGATGAATTACTGTGGCAGGCCAGCAAGATACAGCTGGCTTGCCCTGGGAAGGACAGTGGCTGGGGGCTGGGTCTGTGGGTTGTTCTGACGGCAGCACACCCTGCAGTGGAACACACAGTAACTGCCCCGTGCTCACGCTCGGGAAACCCGGGCTGTCCGCAGAGGTCACGCCTGCAGTTGGTGCCCAGGTCTGTAGGAATCTCAGGACCTTTTCTGTGCAAGCACATCCAAAGTATTTAGTCTACCTGATTTCACCTCCGTGTTTGCACTGTAGGTGAGGTGCTGGCTTGTAGGTTTAACTAAGCAGTGCTCTGTAGGATGGCTGCCTTGGAAATGTAAAAGTAAACGGACCACCTTGGACAAACTGCTGCTGATGCTGCTCACAGTCCCAGCTGCCTGTAGTAAAACCCACCAGCTGCCAACTCTGCTCTGAATTTCACTGGTAAACAGCTGAATGGAGTCACTTATTCTGCTGGATCTTGGGCCTGAATGTTCAAATTGTGCTAAAGGGACTTTTCCATCCGCGTGGGGGCAATCCAAAAATAACTCTTGACTCAGTTTGGTTGCTCTAGAGTGACCATGTTAGCGTTAGAGCTACAGTGCTGCTTTGTTTTTCCTGTAACCAAAGGGAAGGCTAAATATATTGTTTTAAAGCTAAGCTAGGACCAAGATCATCTGGGTTAAGTTGCCAACAGACACTGCCTTGACACTCCTGCTTGTCCTCACAACTGCTTGGGCAAAGAATCTCACAGCACTGCACAGGACATCACTGAGATCTGAGAGTCCCCTTCTCTGGAGATGTTTAAGACCCACCTGGCCATGTCCTGTGCCACTGGGTCTGGGTGATCCTGCTCCAGCAGGGGGATTGGGCTGGATGATCTCTTGAGGTCCCTTCCAATCCCTGAAGTTGTGTGATTCTGTGAACTTGTGTTTATCCAGTTGTCCTGTGCCTGGTTTTGTTAGAGTTCCAGTGGCCTTACAGCAGGTGGGTGCAAACTCCCTTCTCATAAAATTCTTGTGTCAATACTCAGCCTGTTTGCACATTGAGCAACAGAGGGAACCTCTTCCTCCTTTCTGATGACTCAGCCTTTCTCCTCTCTCCTTCTTCTGTCAAACATCTCAGCAATGCTTGATGCTGAGAGTTCCTGCGTGCCATTGTTTTCAGAGCTCACTGGTTCTGCCTCTGCTGTGAGTAAATACTACACACAGAGGTATGGGAATGGTTTGGTCATATTAGAGCCAGCCACAGCTCTCTGCCTCTGCAGCTGGAAAGGGACTAGCAGCACTACGCAACGATAAGTCAGTCGTGTGGATGAAATCTCAAGGACACACAGAACGTGATCACAGAATCACAGAACATTAGGCATTGGAAGAGAATCCCCCCACTGCAATAGGATCTCCTAGATCAAATTGCACAGGAGCATGGCCAGGTGGGTTTTAAACTTCTCCAGAGACAGAGACTCCAAGTGGGTTTGACAGTGCAAGGGCATCTTCTCTGAAGGAGCTGAGCAGGATTCTGCAGTCTCTGGTTCAGTCCCAGGGATCACTGCATAAAGCTTGAGGAGCAGCACATGTCCCCCAAGTTCAGTACTTACTCCTTGCCCAGAACTAGTAGGTAGGACCTGCCATTACAACTCTGCAAAGACAAAACCTGCTGTTGCTGCTCTCATAGAGCAGCAGTTCTTGTTGCCCTGCTTCTGGCTGTATTGAGAGGTTCAGTTGAGCTAAGGTGAGGTCTGTTTGTTTTGTATACAGGGGAGCAGAGGAGGGGTGGGAGTGAGGCAGGATTAAGAGGGGTGCTTTCTGCAGAATGCAAACCCTGGGCATTTCTGAGGGATTAAACAATTGTTTCGCTGTGGAGCAGGTACAGAGTCTCACCCAAGTGCTACAAGGTCATAAGCAGAGGACTGTGTGTAACTGTCATGGTCACAGAATCACAGAGCATTAGGGACTGGAAGGGACCCTGAAAGATCCTCCAGTCCAATCCCCCCACCACAGCAGGATCCCCTAGATCCAGTCACACAGGAACATGTCCAGGCTGGTTTTAAATGTCTCCGGAGTAGGAGACTCCACAACCCCCCTGGGCAGCCCCTTCCAGTGCTCGCTAGGAAGAAGGTCCTTCTCATATTGATGTGGAACTT